>CAMAPF010000933.1:600000-947500 GCA_945859915.1 Cuscuta epithymum | reverse complement strand
TTGTTTGTGTTAGTAATGTTTTTTAGGCGCTTATGATCGTTATTTGCTTGAAATTCTCGTATGTTCAGCGAAAATTTTCGCTCTGCTTTGAATGGACTTTTTCATATCTAATCAGGGTCTAAAGGGACTTTTCGTCTATTTTTAGTTTATTGATGTGGTAAAGATTACAATGACTTTAAGAATTAGAAAGAACTCCATGTTTCTCATTTGGTGCTCAGCGATTCTCGCTGTTTTTTTGGAGGTGGCCGTCTCAGAGTCTGATCGTAGAGCTTTTCATGAGTGTAGATCGAGTCTATTAGAAGATAGTTGACTTTGAATTATTGGTTGATTGTAACTGCAAACTATTGATTAAATTAAAATAGTTTGACGTTTTTCTTTTCAAAAATACTTTAAGACATCAGGTCTTTGTTGTATTCAATGTGCAGTTGTGAATCACATTCTTAACTTTAACTTGGAATTGGTTGCGTAAAAAAAATGCTTCGCCTACAGTCTACACGTTTCGTGCATCTACACTCCCATCTTGTCTGTACATAGACACTATTTTTTCGTTTTTATAAAATGAATTGTTTGTAATAAAGAGGATGAGAGGAAAGTGAATTGTTTGTATTATATTACAAACAATTCAATTTACGAAAATGAAAAACAATTATCCGTGCATAGATAACAACGATACAATTTGTGGTACACATGGGATACAATTGTACATTTGTACATGGGATGTACTGTTTGCTGGTACAAACAGACTTTGGTGGTTACATTTCCTCGATAATCTTTCAACCCGACTTCTAGAACAGGGATACATAAACCATTAGATTAGGCACTTAGGTCTACCAATAGCTGGAATTTAAATGAGAAAATACGATTTGAGATTCGTACGTGTTATTATTGAATGGTTCAAATCCAGAACATGTAATGTGAATTTACTCCGGAGTCAACGGCTTTACCTTTTTGTTTTCTATACTACTCCGTATGAATGAATCATCTTAAGCCTGTTTAGTTCAAGTAATTATTTATGTCTGCCGGAATATATTGTTGAGAATTATTTTAGTTCATGGGTTTAAGAATACTTCAGATAACGTAAGGAGACATTTACTTAGTTTTAATTTATGATTTTCCTTAGCTTTGTCCCTTTTCAATTCATCTTCTATTACGTTCTTATTCTGATACGACTTTTAAGTCATTAATTTCATCATTTTTCTTTTTAACCGGTGTTTAGCAAATAACTTGGAGCATCTTCAATACTATACTATAATGTGTATGGTGCACATGTGACATGCAAGAGTGCGCGACACACAAAATATTAAATTTATGTGTTTTTGGTAAATTTTTCTCAACAATGTCAACCATAATGTCTACATTTGAATATTGTGCTTGACATTGTGAAAACAAATTACCAAACACATATAAGACCATTCAAATAAGGAGAGGGAGATTTTATTTGGTGTTTTTTGATCGACTATCTCTTATACCATGTATGCACGATGTTTTTCCATTGGAGATGCTCTTATAGGTTTCGTACATTTAGTAACAGTTAGAGAATTATACAATGAGTTGAGTAACTTCAATCAATTTTTATTGTTGTTTTTCATTTGATTTGTGTCCATTTCATTCGGAGCGCACACATTATATTATTACTATACTTATTTTACCTTTTGGGTTGCCTTATTGAAAAAATATTCCTTATTAGATAACTCTACGGATGTTTTCTTTTGGACTGAAATTTGCTGGTCTGGTCTGGTCTGTTTAAGTCTGGTCTGGTCTGGTAAACGTCTGGTCTCTTTGTATTTTATAACTGTCCAGGTTTGGTCTGGTCTGTTTAAGTCTGGTCTGGTCTGTTTAAGTCTGGTCTGTTTAAGTCTGGTCTGGTCTGGTCTGGGATTGAAAACAGTCGAAAAGAAAACATCCTACATGATGGTATACTTTAGCTTTGAAGAGACTTGAGATTGTGAGAAATCAGAGAAATCAGAGAAATCAATGACAATCACAACATATGGAGTACTAATTACCAATTTCTTTTTAAACCATCGAGGATGTCTCGAATATATATTGCATTTAAAAAAAGAATTGAGGGTCGAATAAAAATACATTATGTATACAGAGTACGGAGTACTATACTTCCCCGCATTGAAATATTTGCTATAATAAAATTTGATACTCCCTCTATCTCTAAATTATCTTTAAGTTTCATTTTTCGTTCATTTTAAAATAATTTTCCATTTTCTTTTTTGGTAAAGAGTTTGTGTTCGACAACATTCTTTGTGTACACATTCTTACACATTATTTCTCTCCTCTGCACAACTCTTCACCACACAATATTCAATTTCTTAATTCTCGTGTTGATTGTAGTTTGAAGATATTTAAAGTAAAAGTAGTAGAGATAACATATACGGAGTACTACTTAGTATAGAAAAAGTAGGAAATATGATGAAAATAAAGAGAAAAAAATAGAAAAAGTAGATGTAATTATGTGAAATAAAGTGTAACAAAAATAAGAAAATCCCAAAAAATGGTAACAAACATTTCAATATATAGAGAAAGTAGTTTAATACGGATTACAATTTTATGAATTTAAAAAAAAAACACATAAGTGAAAATATTTTGATAAGTATATGCATGTGTAATGCTTTTTTAACTTGTAATTTATAAAATTTCACCAAAATACACTATTTAAAAGAATTCATAAAATTCTATTAAAAATTGAGGATTCATAAATTTTGATGGAATGAATAAAATTTTCGGATCACCGAATGTAAGAGAATCTTTGTATAGGATGAATCGGGTGAATCTTTGATGAAATTTTGGCTTAAATTACTTTTATACATATGAAAAAATCACAATTGGACTTTTACAATATTTTCAGTCAAATTATTACATTTCTTTCTATGTTCCTTTAAACTTTGCTAATTTTCTTTTTTTGTTTGTGTAAAAAAAATTATTTTTCTTTTAATCAATGAGTTTAAGACTTTATTTATTTCTCTTTTCTCTGTACAAATCTCTATCACTCAAGTTTTACTTTTCTAATTCCATACTCAATATGAAGTTGATAAAATTGAGTGAGACAATATAATTCAATATAATCACTTTTATAATTTTTTTTCAGTCGTGGCGGTCTGTCTGGGGTTTATCCCTAGTTTTCTTTTCCGGCGGCTCCTGCACGTCTGACGTGTTCTAGGCGGTTGCGTATTGAAGTATAAGGCATCTCAGGTACGTGAGTCGTCCTCCTCGCCCTGCAGAGCTGGTGCGCATAGGGTTCGAGGACCGAGTTTGCTAACAAGGCTTTTGTGCGATTTACGAAGCTTCTTTATTCAGAGTAATCATGAGTTTACCGAGCTGGAATTGCAGAGGGAAGGCGTTGCAGATGTTTTGTTGGGTTGGTATCGTCGGGGAAGGAGCAATAGTGGGGCGTCTCCTCATAGTTGATCGGAGGGAACCATTGCGAGGATGCCGAGCGTTCCGCAGTTGTTCCCGTACGGGCAAAAGAAGACGAAGAGATGTTGATTCGTCCCCTTCCTGAACCGTCGCCATGGAGGCATTGTGCGGCTAGGGTTTGGAAGGTTGTCTCTATTTTTGTTTTAGTTGTTTGCATTTTTACTTCGAACGTTATGTTGTTTTGTTTGTCACGTACGCTTATTTCTGTCAGACTCTTACATTAGGTAGAGATGATGAGAGTTTTGCTCTGGCCATGATAGGCTCATATAGACCCATTATAGGATCAGCAAATCATATTGCTCTGGTTAGGGTGATTGGTTCTCAGGCTGATTCAAGGGTCGGTGGTTGTTCCCTTTATCTCTGTAGTCCTTTGGTGAATGTTTTATTATCAATATAAGCAATCTTGTTCCAAAAAAAAATCAATTTATATAAAGCGATAAGGATTCACCAAACGTGCCCTCCATATGCAAAGACATCCGTAAAAGTCAAATTTGTCCAAATTGAAGAGGTGAGATATTTTTTATACAGTGAAAAAATGAGGATAAAAACTTGACATATAGAGTATCACATTAAATACTCCCAAAATCCTCTTTCCAGTTCCCCTATCACCCCTCCATCTTTTCAAATTTTCGACTTTCCTCCCCATACTTGTGTTTTTTGTTGCTTTCATTCTCCACCTAACCATCTAGCGTAACTACTAGGCCATGAAAGTAGTAAATAACAATCCGTAGTAGTTAGCGATCTCATCTTCAACTTCCCAGAACCCATCATTGTCCTGCGACCCCCCGGCGTTGATTCCGCTCAACGCGCCGCCGTCGACGACGTCGCCGCCGCTCGGAATTCCAAGATCATCATCAGAAGCCTCAAGAAGGCGCCTCATGACACTTACTTCATCCTCTTCCACGATTTTGTCACGAGGGAGAAATCCCGGGTTCAACTCCAAACCCGTTCTGGGACCGACCGGTCCGACCACCGGACCGGGTTGCTCCGCCGTGTTGCAAGGCGGAGGAGGCTCAAAAGAGGAAGAATGAGAGGCCGAAGGAGAGCAGAGCTCTTGTTGGAGGGAAGTAAAAATGGCTGACAAATTTTCCTGCATGGGTTTGTCTTTATCATCGTCTTCTTCCTCGAGAATGGAAAGAAGATGGTTATATTTTTGGCGCTTTGAGGTTTCTTCATCGACTGATTCAGTGGTTTCATCTCTGTGACGTTTAAGCTGTGTTTGTGTGGCAGCCATATAATTAAAGAGTTATTACAGGCAGAATGGCAGATGATTATTTTGATGAAAAAGGTTGGGACTTGGAGAGAGGAGATGCGAATGAATTTATGATGGGCGAAGGTGGGAATTAAAAGGTATAAATAGTGCTCTTCCAAAAAGAAAAAGGTATAAATAGGTATAAAAGAATAATCCGAACCCGCATAACCCACCCGAACCAACTCTACCCAACCCTATTTAATCGGGTATTTGATTTTAAAAAATATTCATGAGTTAAATATATTTGAACTCGCACCTAATGGGTAGGTTTGCGGAATTAAAATCTCAAACCCGATAGTACCCGACGCGGCCGAAGTTTATTTTACTATTATTATGCTACAATATTTTCTAGCTTGGACAATTTCAATTTAAGACCAATGTACTCTATCTAGGACTTTATGATATTAAAATTATAAGTAAATATTTACCATTTTGACTAGATGACTATTATATATTTATGTTTCCTTCTAAATGAACTTCCTTTAGAAAAGGATATTTTAATACTATTATCTGATTTTTTGTCTATAAAAGATATGAGTACTTGTATTTGTTTGTGTGTTTTGGAAACAAATTAATTGAGTTTTAAATTGGTTACATTAATTTTCCACATGAAAGATGCAATCCGAAGTGATTTTTTTCCCCAATACCCAACCCTACTCGACCCGTTCATGCATGGTTTAGCAACTTATTTTGCGTATCGCGGGTTGGTTAATAGTCAACCCGAACAAATGAGGTAGGCCCAAATTTTCTTGCATGGGTTTGACTTTATCATCGTCTTCCTCGAGAATGGAAAGAAGATGGTTATATTTTTGGCGCTTTGAGGTTTCTTAATTTATACTAGTATCAATAAAATATATTATAAAAAAAATTCTATGCTTCATCATATTTGAAATAATTCACTACCTTCAATCCGAATTTCTTTAATTTGATCAGATTCTGTTAATTCACCGAATTGCAATGTCTACAAATGGACACTAAGTAGCACATTTCCCTATTTTTATCTGTGATGGTGAATTATACACTACTACTCGGTCCCTTAAAATTTTGCCCAAGTTGACCGGCACAGAGAATAATAAAGTAAAAACTGTGTGGTTGAGGTTTGTGCAGAGGAGAGAGAAATAACAGAAACCACAAAATAATTGACTAAAAGGGAAAGGGGCAATGTTTTTTTGGACGTCTCAAAAAGGAAGATGACAAAATTTTAAGAGCATCTCCAATGCTATAATGTCCACGGTGCACATGTGGCATGAATGATAGCCACATAAATATTAGTAAATAAATTATTTCTCTCCTTATTTGATTGATTTTATACAATTTTGGTAAGTTTGTCCGTGCAATGTCAACAACAATGTCAACATCTTGATGGTCTCCTTGACAGTGTGGAGAGAAACTTACCAAAATTGTATAAAATCATTCAAATAGGGAGAGAAAAAAATTTATTTACTAATATTTATGTGGCTACTTTTTATGCCACATGTGCACCGTGCACATTTTACCATTGGAGATGCTCGAAGAGACGGGGGAGTATAACTCAAAACAATTGAAATACGGAGTATAATTTTGTTCACACTGTGATGATAGATGTTGACTTGCACTTTATTAGATTGCCATGGGCACATCAATTCTTTTTTATTTTGCAATTGTTATAACTTTTTCATTTTTTTTTTTTGAAAACTTTTTCATTTATAATTCAATATTTTTAAATACTAAGTATATCATTTTTTTAAATTTTTACTCCGTATAATCTTTGGTATGTTACCGAGTACTAATAATGAAATATTTGCCCTGTTTTTTTTTTCTTTTACTTTTTCATTGTTACTTAATTCAATTGCCCTCACCCTATTCTTTAGGCAAAAATGCTATTGGTACCCCAAAATGGGGTACCCCATTCTTACCCCGGCCTATTGTGCGGTCATAAACGAGGCAACACATTTAAGTGGTCCCTACTTAAATGTGTTGCCTCGTTTATGGCCGCACAATAGGCCGGGGTAAGAATGGGGTACCCCATTTTGAGGTACCAATAGCATTTCTCTTCTTTAGGTGTGATAATTATTACTGCAAATGCCAACGCACTCTTACCTCATTGATGATCTCACCAAGTTTGCTCTTCGACCTGACCCTTCGACTTTGTTGTAAATTGTTGCTTGTTTTCTAGTGTTCCAAAAAATGTTCGGGCTCAAAACGGTACATTAGCGCGTTTTTAATTGGGAAAAAAGTTTGCTACACTTTTTTTTAGGATGTATTTAAAAGTTTGCTACATTTTTTTTGATTAGTTTTTTCTTTAAAAATACTCAATTAGCATTCTTTTTCTACATTTTATCTTCTCTTTCATACTTTTCCACCTTCTCTCTCCTACTTTTTCTACACTATTCATTACCTCTACTATTTCTTCTATAACATTATGCCAACGTTATTGTAGAGAACATATAAATACGGAGGGGGTACAAAAAGTTGTTACCCAAATACCCCTTGAATTAGTCCATAAGAGCCTCCCACATTCTGACCCAAAAAGACACTAAGAAGGTTGTAAGTCACGATGACTTAGTCGTTCCAATGATATAGACTTTGTATTCGTGCGCACAAGAGGTTCAACTCAGCACGCAAGACTTATGACCTCTACACAGTCGTTGTGAGTTTAGATCTTTCGTTAATGTCTCAATTTTCCCATCACTCAAGCAATGAGCTACCCGTGCGGGTATTTTTTTTGTCGAAGAGGTATTTGCTTTTGTTAGATATGATGATCATTTAAATGATCATATCTAATACTCCCTCCGTCCCGCTAGAAGGTTCTCATAGCAAAACGACACGGTTATTTAGGTTATAATTAAATAAATAACTTCGGGTATATTTTGAGAAATAATTTTAATAGGTATATATTATAATGTGTTAGTATTGATAACTGTGATGTTATAAATGTATTATTTTTAATATTTAATGACTAATTTGTCACTTAAGATTGTTAATTGTTTCCTAAAATGAAAATGGGAACCTTCTAACGGGACATCCAAAAAAGTAAAGTGGGAACCTTCTAACGAGACGGAGGGAGTAACAATTAAACATATTCTTACAAACACTAAAAGCCTTTTGTTGATTCTATTTTACGGCTAATAAGATTTTTCGGAGGGAGTAACTTTTGATTTGACGTGTTGAATTGTTAATAATAAGATAAAGTAAGGTTTAAATTATTTTCCTGACTGTATTGACTTAAGTTAGTGCGTAAGATCATTTTAGTTGTTTTTCATATACTTTTTCTTTATTTTATTAATAAAATATAGGGATATTTTGGCTTTGCACCCCACTTTTTTGGTTATATTGGACTTTGCACCCCATTTTCAAAACTTTTACTCTACACCCTATTTCCCCTAAAATGTCTTTGCCTTTGCACCCCATCTAGGAATTTTTCTTCACAAAATGTTGTAGATAGGGCGCAAAGTCTAAAAGTTTTGAAAATGGGGTGTAAAGTCCAATATCACACAAAAAGTGGGGTGCAAACTCAAAATTCCCCTAAAATATATTTTAAATATAATTTTTCTAATAAATCAGCAGAATCAGTCAATCCAACCACTTCAGTCAGAACTTCGTAAATTTCAGCAAAATCAACCAATACAACTAATTTGGGTATTATGAAATGGACTATAAATAGAGATTTAGAGCCCGTTTGGTAACTCTAAAATTGGTTGAATTGGTTGATTCTGCTAAAAAATTATATGAAAAAATAGCTAAAATGATCCTCTACAGTAACTTCAGCCAATACAGCCAGAAAAGTAACTTCAACCTTACTTTCTCTGCTTATTACGTAATTCAGTGCACAAAATCAAAAGTTACGTGTTTGGTGAAAAAACTGGCTGATAAGTCTGATAATCCGGAAAAGGAGATCACCAAACGGGCCCTTAGGCTCTATTTTGTAATGGTTAACAACTACTACCTTCGTCCCATATTATGTGTCTCATTGGAGTTTGAGACAATTATTTATAAAGTTATTGAAAATGTAAAAGTTATGGTTGACATTTGAATATAATAAAGTGAAATGATGTGGACCACATATTTCTTTCCAAAAATAAAACGTGACACTTATTTTGTGACAACACGAGATGAGGAGTAATATGTTTTTAAGAATTTGGACTTCATTGCATACGTGTATTGTGTAATTATTTTGACCGTCATCATGTGCTTACACAGTAAACAACTAAGGGAGTGTTTGCAAATGCTTAAAAAAAGCACTTCTCAGCTTTTGGCTTTAAAAAGCACTTATTTACCAAACACTACCAATTTTTACTTTTTCTCGGCTTGCGTGTGAAAAGTGCTTTTCCCTTTTCTATTACACAAAAAGCACTTATTTTACCAAACACTACCAACTTTTACTTTTCAAAATCACTTTTTTTTCAAACACTATCAACTTTTACTACTAATCACTTTTTCATTACTTCTCCAAAAGTGCTTTTTTTTTAAGCAGGAGCAGTTGCAAACACTCCCTAAAAATTCTCAAAATATATGACCGCATTTAATTTTTTACTTACGGAGTAGTAAACAACCGCATTTAACTTGACAAATTGTGCGCTGCAACATTGGATCACCATCGATCACAATAATAGAGAAAATTACTCTTAGTAAGAATTAGTTTATCGGAAGGTTTTATTTAGTTCTGTTTTAGAAAACTTAATTTTTAGTTGCCAGATTTATCCTCCACTTTAGTCTGTGTATCAAAGACGTGACTTGGGTAGCGTATTAACGATCAATCGCTTCCGATCTGCAACGATCAATCTCTTCCGCAGCGACAAATCTCTCCTCCTCCTCCTCCTCCTCCTCCTTAATGGGAAGCCATCGTGCGGTGACAACGTCTTCAAATTCCGATTGAGCAGCGCTGGTGATTCCATTAATGGCTTTCACGATGGATATTTACACACCACAACTTCTGCTGCCAGCCCCGATCCCAATCCGCTTCGTATCTAAAGTTATCATGTGATTCGTCTGTGGCTATTACGATGCTATTCGGTGGAAATTTTAATTGTTTTATTCCAATCTTTCATTGGTAAGTTTATCACTCAATTTATTAAAATTGTCACTATTTGATATTTTCATGTATAAACAAATTTCGTTTATATAATCTGTATTAGTTTTGTCATCTTCTATTTTCAATTCTAATTCTGATCTTGAAAGTGCAAATCAGAGTGTTTATCTTCTCTGTTTTTAATTTGTGATGGAGTATATGGCCCGGGAACCCCCGACCCACAGACTCCTACTAATCTATCACAAGCCCAACAAGCCCAAGGAGCTCAGGAGGTCCAAGATTCGGCAGCCCAAGCGTCAAGAAGCCCACAGTACACACAGGGATGCCTTCGGCCTCCTTGGCCGAAGGCTCCAAAACTCAAAGAACCGCCATATTCGACCATGTGAAGCTACTGGGAGAAAACAACAGAAAATAGGAGCCTTCGGCACTGTGGAGCCCTCGGCACCAGGGGAAGCCCTCGGCTGAGCCAAGCCTTCGGCTACACAGGGAGCCTTCGGCCATGCATGAAACCTTCGGCCATACATGAAGCCTTCGGCCACATATGGAGCCTTCGGCCATACATAAAGCCTTCGGCCATACATGAAGCCCTCGGCCATATATCAAGCCTTCGGCCATACATGAAGCCCTCGGCCATACATGAAGCCCTCGGCCATACATCAAGCCTTCGGCCATACATGAAGCCTTCGTCCATACATGAAGCCCTCGGCCATACATGAAGCCTTCGGCCACACAGTGCCTTCGTCCACACAAAGCCCTCGGCTACGCGAGGAGCCTTCGGCTAAACGGACTCAATCATCGAAGATTTCCTTTGGAGACAGCCAACCACCGCATTTAATGCGACATCACATCCACCCACCGCATTTAATGTGGGGAACGTGCGATGGTCGGTGCCACCCCGATTGATGTGACCCCTCGGCCGTTGGATTACTGACACGCGTACTCTCATCACATTTATTGCTGCTATAAATAGCAGCCCTTATTCTCCTTGTAAACCACGCTGAGTTCATTTAATAAATCGACTCTCTCTCCTCCTATTTTGCTCTGACTTCTCTCTATTTATTCCCGCAATAACCCCTCGGATAAGATACCCCCCGGGTAAATTATCCATCATTTGGTGCTCTCGTTGAGAGGTCTGAACAATCAAGTAAGAAACCCTCCCCTTCACCAAACAAATAACACCTACCAAAATGGGAAGAACACATCAAGTGAGTCCCTCCCGACTCACTATCCGAGTGGGAGGACGTATCTCCCGTCCAATGTTCCCTCGGCCAAGTTGGAACTCCTTGGTCAGAGCTTGGGTTCCTCACTTCCCTCTTGAGAGGCCCCCAATTGTAATCAAGGTGGCGGCTACTCCAGAAACTCCCAAATTTGAGACCCACCCATCCAGTCAAAAGCTCTCGGCGGCCCTCGGCGATGCCACTTGGTGCCCTTCGGCGGCCGAAAAGCGTACTCTTCATTCTCATATTGTTGTGTATATATACAGGGGGAGGGGAGATAGAGTTACATTTGACATGGGCCAATACATATGGCCCTAAGGTTAATGGACATCCACACAATTACATAACAGTTTTCATGTTTTTATCATATTTTATGTTGATTTGGTTGTTTATTGTATGTTCAGTATACTTCCCTGGTTTATGCATGCATTGGTGAATCTGTTAACAAAGATTAAAATATCTTAGCTTGTTCATGCATGTGGCACCTCCTATGATTGTTTGTGATCCTTGTAGCTCGGAATTGTACTTGGCTATGAAAAGGGTTCACCCTGAGGTCCGTGACTATGCTATGTTTACTTCAATTTGTGTTGTCAATTCTCCATTCATGACTTCTACCTTCTTACTAATAAAGCAGAATATTGAAATTGAAATTGAATTTTCAACTATTTGCTATTAAGTACAATTATGAATTTACATATTGCTATTAAGTCCAATTAATTCAAGACATATTTGCAAATAATAAAATCATAAGGCATTAAAGTGAATTTTAACAAATCGTACTATCGTAGTACTGTTCGAGTTGTTTGACGTGAATCTGGAAGAATTTATATGGAAGTTATATTTCTTAATGTTTATTGGAATTGGAATCGTAATACTACTGCTGGAGTTATTGCTTGACGTTTAAAAATTTAAACAAATCATTGATTGAAACTTTCAATTTGAAAGTTATACGGACGTGAATCTACAAACTTAAGAGCATCCACATCGTTTAGATTATATAGAGATTAATTTGGAGATGTGGATGTTTTTTTAGATTATGATTTAGATGATGAAATTATTTGCAAAGGTTATTTATAAAAAAAATCTGGTATCAAAACTAGCAACCAAATTATTTTAAATGATTTGTCCAACAAATATGGAAAATTTGATTAGCCGTGTGCTATTTTTAAATGCATGGTAAGTAGCCAGTAGCTCCCCATATTTCTACTCGTATATTCAAATTAAAAGATTTGTTGATTCAAAAGGTGACAGGCACCTCATTTGGAGTATGTATATACTTCCTTTTAATTTGAAAAGATTTCAAGGGAAAACTGTCAAATAGGTCCTCGAACTTTCATAAAAAGGTCAATTTAAGTCCTTCTATAGGAGGTTCTGTCCGGCTGTCGCGATTTGGGGCAGTTCCTGGTGGAATTTTTTGATAAAATTTTTTGAGCATCTTATTCACCAAGTCTAGTTTAGTCATACCAAATTTCAGCTAAAAATTCAATCGGGAACACATTCAAATTAATTCTTGAAGATAACTGCGCATTATTGCGTTCTCGAATTAATTTGAATGCGCTCCCGATTAAATTTTTAGCTGAAATTTGGTATGAGTAAACTAGACTTGATGAATAAGATGCTCAAAAAATTTCATCAAAAAATTCCACCGAGAACCGTCCCAAATCGTGACGACCGGACAGAGTCTCCTATAGAAGGACTTAATTGACTTTTTTATGAAAGTTCGAGGACCTATTTGACAGTTTTCCCAAGATTTCAATCCTAATTGAATTAAAAAAAATTAAAAAATTAAAATGTAGTCACAATTTTAAATGCATGGTAAGTAGCCAGTAGCTCCCCATATTTCTACTCGTATATTTCTACTCGTGTATGCTTAATTTGTAAGAGAGATTCTTTTAATGCATTTTATACAAAAATTACAATAATCTAAGATCATGATTGAAAAGAAGTTAAGAATATTTGATATCATTTATGATTTTATATGTGGCAATGATGTGGCACAAAAAAACTGTTTATTTGAGTATTATCAATGAGGATGCTCTAAACGATCCAGGTGCATGCCAAACACCGCCTTCACACAAAACGGAGAACAAAAAGCGCGACTTGTGTGCGCGTTCGACCTGCGAACACGAATGGCGTCTGCCAGGTGTTTTGCAACAAACGTAACACACAACTCTTTCTTCACGTAGTTTTCAGCAAAAATACACCTTTAGCATTCTGCAAAATTCCGTAGTGTTCATATTGTGTTTCCGTTTGCCGGAAAAATTCATTTGAAGTGCTCAACGATTGTTCGTAGTCATCGTATCCTGGCAAACGATCGTTGCAACGCTCCTAGCACTTAGGAAGGCAACAAATACGTTTTAAGGACATCGTGCGTAGCACGAGCTTTGGCTAATTTCCGCTCCATCTTATTTTCTGTTTTTCTTTAGTCATTTTAATTAATTTTATTAATTAATTTTTTCTTAGTTTTTCGAGATGCGCCCAACATTAATCATCGCGCATTAAAAATAATACATCTATATAATTACAGTTGTCATCAATGACCTTATTATATTGTATAACCATCAAACTTATTTCTCCAAATATACTCTAATTACCATATTTAATTATTGTCTAAATAAGGGAAAAATAATTCAAATACCCCAAACTTTGAAGGGGTGTGGCATAAACACCCCAAACTTTCATATGTAATTAAAATACCCCAAACTTTATATAAAAAGTTATTTTAGCACCATGATCATGTATTATTAATTTCAAAAATGTAAATTTGTGGTGTTAATTGCATAATTTAAAATAGCAAATTGAAAAGGTTACAATTATATAGAGTGGGGGTGATACTATTTATTTTACAATTAAAGTTTAGAATGTTAATTGTATCTACATGAATGCTAAAATATTTTAAATTATGAAATTAACACAAAAATTGAACATTTTTGAAAGAAAGAAAACATGACCATGGTGCTAAAATAACTTTTTATATAAAGTTTGGGGTATTTAAACTACATATGCAAGTTTGGGGTGCTTAACTCACACCCCTTCAAAGTTTGGGGTTTTTTATTTATTTTTCCCTCTAAATAATCGTGCCATTTTGCAAAGGGAACCTTTGAACGGGACGGTTGTAACGGATACATGAATGAAAGGTGGGGTGAACTAATAAGTAAAAAAAATGTTACTGCATACACAAGGTTTAGAGCTTAGGGTTGTTTTTTGAACTACTCGAGTTTGAGTTTGATTTCAAATCTAATTTAATGAACCAAACTTAGCGAGCTTGAAACTCGGACACAGGCTAGATTTTTAGGTCAAATAGTTATTCAAGCCGATGTTCAGTTTGATCCAGGTTCGAGCATATTGATCACTTAAAAATTATAGGAATAAATTAAACTACGTATATATCTTAAAATTTAAGCATTTTTAGTCCAATTTATAAAATTATTAATGATTATTAAAGATTCGAGTATTTATTGAATATTCAGAACACTAATCTATTAACGACAATAGTCTAAACTTCTACATTCAAGCATGCATGTTTATGAGGCTTATCGAGCGTTCGAATTGAAAACAAAAATCTATTGAGCCAAACTCGAGCTCCATTTCGAGGTAAAATCTTCATTTCATTGTTTCGATGTAGCATATTAATGATAGTTTTGTATGTGTAACACTTTAAACTTTTGTATATGAAATTCTTATCTAATATTCAATTGTATATGAACTTATAAAGTACTAAAAAATTACAAGCACTAAAATTATAAATCATATTTTAAATTAACTAGTATAGTACCCGTGCATACGCACGGGAAAGAACATTTGGTGCATAATTTCTACTCACGATTTAATTGAATATTAAAATAAAAATACTATGTAGAATTCAACATTTTTGAAAAATAAGAGTACAATAAGCTAATACCATAGAATATAAGCGCATTGAATAGATATTCAATGAAGAGTATATTAGGAAAAATCAATTGACACCATTCATTAATTTGCTACTTATAAATTTTTATGATTAAATTAAATTTAAAATTAAATATTATTCCAAAAAAGCGAGAACAATAGGTGAGTGACATAAATTTTAAGTGAGTACAATAAATATTAAAACTAATGAATAATATTAGTTAAAACATAAGTTGCTACTCATTAGTTAAATTAGTGTTACCATATGAGAGAAAATTATCCTGCCAAATTCTCAGCGGTTTTATCTTATGCCTAAAAAACTACATATGAGAGAAAATTCTCTCACTCAATTTTTAGTTGGATTACCTTTATACCTAAAAGAATTACAAATGAGAGGACAAAATCTAAAACTTAATTGATAGTAGGCTTATCTTGTACTTAAAATAACTACCTATATATGAATTCCCCCGCTCAATTTTTTTTTATCATTCCCCCGCTCAACTACTAGCAAACTTATCTTCTAATACCCAAAAACACTGCATGTGAGAGAGAAAATTCTCCCGCTGAATAATTAGCAAGTTTATCTGGTTAGATATAAAAAAGACTATATATGAGAGAGAGAAATCTCTTATTCAATTGTTAATCGGTTTACGTTATACCTAAAAGCACTACATATGATGAGAGAGATCCTCATCAATTGTTAGCAGAATTATCCGATACTTAAAAAGAACTACAAGTGAGAGAAATTTCTCCCACCCAATTGTCAGCAAGCTTATCTTCTTAACTTTTTATACCTAAAAACACTACATATGAGAGAGAAAATTATCCCGTTCAAACTTTAGTCGTCTTATCTTAGACTTAAAAGAACTACGTATGAGAGAGAAAGTTATCCCGCTTAATTATTAGAAAACTTGTCTTCTAATACCTAAAAGCACTACATATGAGAAAGAATTATCCTGCTCAATTTCCTCGCTCAATTGTTAGCAACTTATCTTCTAATATCTTAAAGCATTACATATGAAAGAGAAAATTCTTCCATTCAATTATTGGTGATATTATCTTCTTGTATCTAAAACTCTTACATATAAGAGAAAGTTCTCCCGCTCAATTGTTAGTCGATTTATTTTATACTTAAAAGAACTATATATAAGAGAGAAAATTCTTTCGCTCAATTGTTATCTGGATTACTTTATCTTATACTAAAAAACACTACATATGAGAGAGAATATTCTCCTACTGAATTGTTAGCAAGCTTGTCTTCTTAGCTTCTTGTAACTAAAAGCAGGACAAATGAGAGATAAAATTATCCCGTTCAATTGTTATTTGACTTATCTTTTACTTAAAAGAACTACTTATTAGAGAGAAATTTATCCCGTTCAAACGTTAGCAAACTTATACCACTAATACTTAAAAGCACTACATATGAGAGATCAAATTATCACCTTCAATACCCCCGCTCAATTGTTAGCAAACTTATCTTATCTTATATTGTAATACTTAAAGACACTACATATGAGAGAGAAAACTCGTCCGCTCAATTATTATCAGGTTTATCTTCTTATACCTAAAATCCTTACATATGAGAGAGAAAGTTCTCCCGCTCAATTGTTAGTCGGCTTACCTTTGAATATTGATTCACTATTTTATTTTCATGTTTCTAAATTCAGTTTTATTTGGCTTCTTATTCTAGTTGGTAATATACTACAATGCTTCTTTCATGGTCCATTGCATAGTAAGAGATGTGCATTTTGTGCACAAATATTCTTCCAGATGCTGGATTAGGAATCATCTGAAACTCTTTCATATGTCTATCTAACTTGTATGTACAAAATTGGAAGTCCACAATAATAACCAACTTCAAATTCACGTATACTTATATATTTTAATGAAATGTGATTTTTTAAGATTCTCATATATTTGCATTAGGAGTGGGTGATGAGAGTTCTGCGGTGACCGTCATTGGCTCAATTATGCCCAATTTAGGATCAGCGAGTTATATGGCTTTGTCAAAAGTGATTAACTCTAAGTCTGGCCCAAGGGCGGATGGTTACTTGCGGTTCTTTTGTTATTTTAATCCCTCTCTGAATGCTATGATTTTAATCTAAGTCTCTTTCTTCCAAAAAAAATTCTCATTCTTTTTACTTTTAAAGGTGATTTGATTCACCGGCAATAATAATAATAGTAGTAGTAATTCTCTCTCCGTCATTTTTCAGAGCCCGTTTGGTAATCCTGTTTTTCGACTTATCAGACTTATCAGTCTTTTTTCATCAAACACGTATTTTTTTTATTTCACGCAATGAATTGTGTAATACGCAGTAATAAAGAAAAAGAAGGTTGGAGTTACTTTTCTGGCTGTATTGGCTGAAGTTACTGTAGAGAACTATTTTAGCTCATTTTATATACTTTTTCTTTATTTCCATAAATCAGCAGAATCAACCAATCCAGCCACTTCAGCCAGAACTTCATAAATTTCAGCAGATTCAGCCGATTTTGATATTACCAAGTGGGCTCTAAGAAAGTGAGCATAAAGTACGTGGAAATGTGAGGTTGTGGTTGAGTAAGAAAAGTGTAAATGAATTTTAGGTACACGAACATTCCAAAGAGGAATGAGAAGATTATGAGAGAGAAAGTTCTCCCGCTCAATTGTTAATCGGCTTATACCTAAAAGTACTACGTATGGGAGAAAAGATTTTTCAACACAATTGTTAGCCGATTATGAATAGCGTGATCTTTTATTCCCAAGTTGATTTTCACTTTTCTAAATTCAATTCGATTTGGCTTCTTATTCTAGTTGATAATCTTCTTCTTTCATGACCAATTATATAGTAAGAGATGTGCATTCTTTTGTTCAAATATTCTTCCAGATGCTAGATTAGGAATCATCTGATATTATCTAATATTGAATTGTATATGAAATTATTATCTAATATTCAATTGTATATGAACTTATAATGTATTAAAAAATTACAAGCACTAAAATTATGAATCATATTTTAAATTAATTTTTAAGACTTTCACTTAATTGATATTTTGAATTTCTTTTTGCGTTGGGGTAAACACCAAATTTTTTATAAACCAATACCTATAATAAAAAATAATCACTACAACAAAATATACCTTTTGTAACACTCTTTGTAACATTTATTTTGTTACGTAAAGCATTTGCCAAAGACATTATGCGACATATATTCACAAATGTTGCATAAATGTTAATTGAATAGATTTTGCAACACTTTTTGAGAGTGTTGCAAACCGATTAAGCATTATTGTAACATGAGGACTGCTCAGGTCCAGCCGGAGCTGAGGGACGGAAGTCCCCGTCCGAACTTTGTCGTTTGGGGCACTTCCTGATGGAATTTTTTGAGCATGTTCCCCATCAAGTCTAGTTTGTTTATACCGAATTTCAGCTCAAAATTCGATCAGGAAAGCATTCAAATCATTTTTTGAAGTTGTCTGCGCCAAAATATACATATAAAAACGCAGTCAACTTCAAAAAATGATTTGAATGTCTTCCCGATCGAATTTTGAGCTGAAATTTGGTATGAACAAACTAGACTTGATGAAGAACATGCTAAAAAAAATTCATCAAAAAATTCAACCGGGAACCGCCCCAAATGGCGGAGTTCGGACGGCGTCTGGACAGGGGAGGGAGGGACCTGAGCATTTCTGATTGTAACATTTATTATAAAGTGTTGCAAACGGATTAAGCCTTATGTAACATTTAGTTATTAAATGTTGCACCCACTAAAAAAGTATAACTAAGAGTCAAATGGTCATACTACTGATGCCATACGAGTGATAGAAAATACTCTTTCCATCCCGAAAAGGTGGGCCAAAGTTGACTTTCACGTGGATTAATAAAGTAAAAATTGTGTGGTTGAAATTTGTGCAGAGGAGAGAGAATTTACTTTAGCCACATATTCCTTACTTTAAATGGAAATGACAAATCTTTTTGGGACATCCAAAAAAGAAAATTTGGCCAACCTTTACGTGACGGAGGGAGTAATACATTTAATCCAACTATAGCAAAATTGAACCTAGTTTAAAAATGGGAAAGTTCCCGAAATAGGACTAAAACAGTTTGAAAATTCTAAAATAGCACTGCCATGTTTTTTATTCCCCAAATAGGAGTAGTTACTGCCATATTTGGAAAATACTGCCATGTTTGAAGTCTGGTACTGTCAAAACATGGCAGTAATTAGTCCTATTTTGGAAATAAAAACATGCCAGTCCTATTGTGGAATTTACAAACCTTTTTAGTCCTATTTTGGGTAAATTCTCTTTAAAAATTAGTTTGGACATGTGTTGGAGTTAAAGTTAGCCAAATAGAGATACCAAACCTAACTTAGAAATTGGATTAAAGACGACTAAGAGCTCGTTTGGGAACTCTGATTTTTGTGATTTTTGATTTATCAGACTTATTAGTCAACTTTTTAACGAAATACATCACGTTTTATTTCACGGGCCAAGTTGTCAAATAATAAAAAAAGTAAGACTAAAATAACTTTTCTGGTTGGATTGATTGAAGTTACTGTAGAAAAACATTTTAACTATTTTTTCATATTAATTTTTTTATTTTATTAATAAAAACTATTTTAAAATAATTTTTTATAAATGAGCAGAATCAGCTAATTCAGTCACTTCCCCTAGAATTTCATAAATTTCAGTAGAATGAGTCAATTCAATTAATATCACCGTTATTAATTGAATGCGCTAACTTTAGTTATTTACTTGATTTTATTACCTAGTATACTCCGTATCAAACACCTAATAATTCACCTTCTTGTCCGGGATTCGCAATTCGCATCACCTTCTTTTCTTTTGATCAAACGCAATTCACAATTCGCAAGCCGCCAAGCCTTACCGAAAGATGGCGACAGGATGGTTGGACGAACCACCGAAGTCAGGAAGAGCCAAAGTCAGACGCCGACCGGCGACCGCCATTCCCCAAGCCGCCCAGAATACCTGCTACCGACGCAGCGACGGCTCACGGCTGCAAGCCTGTCACTCTGGCAGCCTGCGCCGCTTCACGTGAACACGACCCAATCGACGCCTTCGGTACGCTGTCCTTCAGCCTTCAGCTTTCTTAGTTTAATAACAAAGTGTGCTTTTACTTTCAGTGTTCTTTAGTTTTATTCCAGACAAAGGATTTGGGATTCTTTGATACATAAGGCCATAAGGTTTTCTTAGGGATTGTGAGTGCTAGCTGTTTGTGTTAATAAGTTTATTTAATTTATTATATTTCTTAGATTTAATAAGGATTTATAAGCTGGTGTGTAGCCTTAGGTAATCATTAGAGATTTAGAGGGAGCAGCAAACATTTAGAGCCTTATAAGTTATCAGAATGTGGCTGGGTGGAGTTTAATTGGAGAGTGTTTCGGACTTCTAATGAGGTCTAAGTTCTCAATTTTGAATTTTTGGAAATCAATTATGGATAATGTGATCTTACATGATTTTTGTTACAGAGATTGTTCATTCAGTGATTGTATCCTTTCAAGTGGGTTTCTCATGATGTGGCAAATTTGTAGATCTTCTGGTATGAAGTTTATGTGTGATATTTTCAGAGTTTAGTTCGAAGGTGTTTTGATATATGCTTTGCGTTTTTGGAACAAATTTTTAGATGCTCTTTCTGGGTTTATACAAATTGCTTAAGAATTCAATGTTGTTTACATGACCAACAAGGGTATAAGCAGTTCTCTATGAAGCGTATTTTGAGTTTTCTAAGTATGATTAGTATGTAATTGATATGACAGTATCATGTGTGATTGATATCTGCTAATAGATGCATTAATTTGGGGCTGAATTGAACAAGATTCTACCCTTCGTCAAAGAGCCGTGAGAATTTAAATATTGTCATTATTTCTGTTTTTGCATGCGCATTAATTTATGGAGTTAACTTATCTTTTAAATGATACCAAATATGTAAACAGGTCGAAGAAAGGGGTGTAATGTTCCACACGTATCTGGTGATTTATATAGCCAGCTGGGGAAGTTTTTTTTTTTTATAGCAGTGGGGATATGTTTTTCGAGCAGGGGTGTAATGTTCCAACACCTTTTGATTACCAGTGTCGTAGAAATTGCTTTTACATATGCTTCTATGCAACTGAACCGTGGACATTCCCATTACAAGCCATGTCTTGCCAATAATGACGAGGTGAAGACCGTAGGGCTGGACTCGGACCGGGCGGCCCGAACCGGCCCGGCCCGGTTACTGTTTGGCCCGGCCCGGCCCGGGGCCCGGTGGGTCCAGCAGTTCGGTTTGGCCCGGCCCGGCCCGGGTGATGGGCGGTCCGGGCTCGGGCCCTGCTTTAGGTGAACCGGCCCGGCCGGTTCGGGCCCGGTCCGGGCCAGAATTTAATTTTTTTTTTTTTGAAATTTTTTTAAGTTTTGGGTTGGATTAGGTATTTTGGGCCATTTGAGGTGGTTTGGGGTTGAGGGGGAGGGGTAGGGGGTTAAATAGGAGAACCAAAAAAAATGGACCGGTTTGGCCCGGCCCGGTTTGGCCCGGCCCGGTTTGGCCCGGAACCGGCCACCGGCGGTTCGGGCTCGGGCCCCAGTTTTCTGGCCCGAGGCCCGAACCGGGCCCGAACCGGGGCCGAACCGGCCCGAGTCCAGCCATAGAAGACCGTCATGACAGAGCACAAAATGATTACTTTAGTTGATGGATATTAGCTAGCGTGATCAATTAAGGAATCACTCACCTTGTAATCTTGTATGATTAGTATATGGTTATACCAATAAAAGAGTTGTTATCTCTAGCATGGTTATAGATATGAGAAATGTGTTTCCTCGGAACTTTTTGATACTATTATATTTAAAGTGGTACTAGTCGTATTATATTCAGATTGGCAAACACACGAGTACATTTTACACAATATTAGAAATAATGTTGCTTATAACCCTTTAAAAGTGATGCTAGTTTTCAGAAAAGTGTTACATAAAGTGTTGATAGAAGTGTTACATAATATAATTTCATGTTGCAAAAAGACATAAAAATATGCTACATAAATAAATAAAAAATGTTGCGTACAGTCAAGCTTTAAGTGTTGCATTTTATCCTAAAAGTTGTTGCGTAAGATGTGTGTTAAAGTGTTGCAAAATAGTGTTGCATTTGACACACTAACGCAACATTTATATTTAATGTTACATATGGTATGAAAAGTGTTGCATTTGACTTTATGCAACGAGACCTGAAGTAACGCCCCTAAAAGTGTTGCATTAGTCTTTTGCAACACTTTAATCATTTAATGTAACATTTATGAAGAATGCCTATTTTGTTGTAGTGTATAATGAGCTAAGCTAGCTCCAACCAACCCTTAGCCCCTACTATATCCGCCCTAATCGTACCCACCCCAGATAATATAGTTGAGAGATTATTGATTATTCGGATGGCGTTCAATACAGGTGAGATTATAGAAAGGAAATGAGGACACTAATGAACCACCACCCATCAATAGTATTTGGCTATATATGCAAAGCATTTTTCTGTTAATTTATTTTGATGGACCTCATCCCATTCAACAGGTTACGACAGCTAGGGGTGGTTCGGTACGGTATACCGAAGATTTTATCCCATACCTTTACCATACCGTAAACTTTCGGTATGCAAAAATACATACCGTTATCATACCTAAATTTCGGTATACCTTGTTTCGGTATACCAAAATTTCGGTACGGTAAGCTACGGTATCGGTAAATTATCATGATTTAATATCAAATTATTATATTTCAAATGAAATATAGAAAATTAGTGTTAATAGTGATATACTAAAATTATTAATGAAATTAATTATAAAATGTCAATGATAACCTATTTTTGTTCTCTTCAACTTTGAAGAAAAAAATATTATAAATATGTACGGATACTTCAATACATGATATATGAAGATAACAACACATTCTGCTAAAATAATAATTTAAACAACATAAATATATTTGAAATAAAATCGATCTCCAACAAAAAGTATAAATAATTCAAGAAACATGGATATAAAGTCATTATCTTTGAATTAATGTTGTGTTTCTAGTTATTTTTATAATTTTAAAGAAATTATTGACTTGGAATTACGGTATGACGGTATAACGGTATACTGTTTATTTCCAAAATATATACCGATACCATACCGAAGTAATTCGGTACGGTATCATACCGTACCAAAAGTGTCGGTATACCAAACACTTCGGTAAATTCGGTATTTTTCGATATGGTAAGTCCGGTATACCGAAATTTCGGTATTTTTCCCCACCCCTAACGACAGCTAAGGTTTATTTGGATAGGGATTAAGACGGCAATCAATGAAAGTATAGAAAAGTGCAAGTAATATGAATGGTGGAGAACGAAGGAGATGAGGAGCTAGTTATTTGTCCTTTGGAAGAGAATTGAAGGAATAGGAAAGAAAGGCATGTGAAATAACGTACATATTTATGATTAAAATAAACATCATTTACAAAAATGTGACCAGTAATTAGACTAGCAATGAAATCAGTAATTAATGTTCAATTTTAAAATCTAAGCTACCATGACACTACATTGCAGTAACTATTAGTCATATTCGTGTAAATATATTTAATTTTAGCAACATTTTCTGTTGGTGCCATGGATCACAACCATGGCCCAAGATCGAATTAAAGAAAGCACATCAACGGGATCAGCTCATTAATCGGGATTAATAATGAATAATAGCCGCATGGCCTAATTAGGAATCCGGCCCGCGAAAGGAACCCACAACCAGACCAGGCTGGACAGGAGACCTCGAGCCTGTATGGAGTTCTAGCTAGATCGGACTTTTCCTGGGCTTATGTGGCAGACTATCATTCGAGCATAGGTATCTGGCATCGGCAGGAAATATCAGAATGGATGTGGACCTGAGGGAGCAATGATTACACAACGTTCGAAATGTTACAAGACTCTATTATAATTAATCGCATTAAATGTATCAGTTTCCCCTAGAATACTAGAACAAGAGGTCTATAAATACTTCTTATACACATCCTACCAAGGGACCGGGGTCCGGAGTAATAATACTTACATTGCCTAAATTTCATCTGCTCTCGTAGTTGGAATTAAACTCCACCATTTTCGAATAATAAAACCTTTTAAAAATGTATGATTATGGTGTTTCCGCATATGTCATATGAAGATGTTTTAGTTGAAATGTTTTCAGTCCTAGACCAGACTAGACTAGACTTGGATAGTTATGAAATACACAGAGACCAGAAATTTATCAAATTAGACCAAATCAGACTAGAAAATTTAGTCCAAGTAAAAACATGTTGACTTCCTAATTAAGAGAGTTATATAAGACTATAAAACGCTACAAAAAACATGGGATCGACATAGAGTTTTTATAAGGATTGCCAAAATTTATAGAAGATTTGGCAAGGATGTGCCAACTCTGTGTCAAAAGGGATTAATAATGTGATTATTTCAAATTTGTCTTTATTCACCCCAATATGACTTGCACTTCATGCACTCCCTTGGTCAAAATTTAAAAACATTAGCTAGAAGACAAATCAAACAGCAACTTATAAAGCGTTGATATCACATTGGCATCATTCTTATTAAAAAAGTACCAAATTATTGTTGATTTATTTTTCCAATAATTACATGCATGGTAAACAAATATTGTCAACCAAAAAAAGTGTCCAGGTTTTGATTTATTTTCATTGGAATGCGCTTTTTAAATTATCATTACTCGTAAAGAATTTCAAAAATTAAATAATTTGTAACAACATATGTAATGTTATTTAATTTGATAAAAACTTCTTAAAAAGCTTGGGTGAAAACCCCTAGCCGCTCTATTCACTCGTCTTTTAAGAATGTTAGTTCAGAGTATATAGAGTACTTATCTGGTCATGCGTGCCTGACCAGAACCGCCGTGCGGACTTGCCCGTTTGGGGCGGTTCCCGGTGGAATTTTTTCATGAAATTTTTTCAGCATGTTACTCATCAAGTCTAGTTTATCCATACCAAATTTCAGCTCAAAATTCGATCGGGAGGGCAGTCAAATAAATTCTTGAAACTTACTGCACTTTATATATGCGTAGAAAGTTAAATGACAAACTAACAAAGATCAGGAAGTGCATTATAGGAGTACTATTTAATACTAAGGCTATCCTTGGCTGACATAAGTCTATAGCTTTTGACTTTTGTACTATTTACTAGTTTAGCAACGCGCGATGCGCGTTCGTGTAAATGCCCAAAACCATTTTAGGCATATTAATTGATGAGGTTAGGTTGAGTGAACATGTGAGTATTATGGGTAAACTATTTGTATACATAGTTTGTTAGACCATGAAGTCATGTGTTTGCCCACGAACTCTGTTTTAGTATATAATAGGAAAACCCCCAAAATTTATACAATGTCATTCACCCGAATTGAAATTGAATTACGAGAACGATGACACGAGATATAAAATCACATTACTTCAATTAAACTTTGATAATTTGCCTTGGCGAACCTAGATTGTTGTTTTAGCATCACAATTCTATCATTACATCCACCATGGCGAACAAGGATTGAGGCACATGAGGCAAAATCAAAGAGACTCATAACCACATACAACTTTTGTTAGTTGCAAGTGCCCTTGAAAATCTCTGCTTATTGATCGGCCATCATCGCCTCCTGGACAAACATGATGCAAGTTAAAGTTAAAATTAGTTTAATTATCCGTTTATAATCTAAATCCCATAATTCTCATTAGTCAATTTTCTACTCATGCATTTCAATAGTAATTAGTCCATTCATAGTAGTCCATTATTTACATCATCCATTTCATTTTCGTTTGACTTGTAATTATATTATTATTATTATTATTATTATTATTATTATTATTATTATTATTATTATTATTATTATTATTATTATTATTATTATTATTATTATTATTATTATTATTATTATTATTATTATTATTATTATTATTATTATTATTATTATTATTATTATTATTATTATTATTATTATTATTATTATTATTATTATTATTATTATTATTATTATTATTATTATTATTATTATTATTATTATTATTATTATTATTATTATTATTATTATTATTATTATTATTATTATTATTATTATTATTATTATTATTATTATTATTATTATTATTATTATTATTATTATTATTATTATTATTATTATTATTATTATTATTATTATTATTACTACTACTACTACTACTATGTATTATTATTATTATGAATACAGCCCAAATATTATCATTTAACCTTTGTATTCATTTAGGTCATATGGCCCAAGTTTAAAGGCCTAGCATGCACATCTAGAGCTCATTTGGTGAACCAGTTTTTCGGCTTATCAGTCAACTTTTTACCAAACACATAACTTTTGATTTTGCGCACTGAATTGTGTCATAATAAGAAAAGTAAGGCTGTAGTCACTTTTCTAACAGTATTGGCTGAAGTTACTGTAGATGGTCATTTTAGCTATTTTTAATATAATTTTTTCTTTATTTTATTAATAAAATATGTTTTATATATAATTTTTCATAAATCAACATAATCAACCAATACAGTCACTTCATCCAGAACTTCAATAATATCAACAGAAACCGCTGATTCAGCCGATTTGAGTGTTACCAAATGGCCTCCTAGTAAATAAAATAGGAATAGACGTACTACTGTCTTCCTCCTTGACCAAATCCGGAGGAAACATGGGAGTGCAGCAGTTCCTTCACCCAATCACCCAATTGCGTATTCGCATAGTAGCCCGGAGAACGTACAATGTGCAAGCAGTGAAGACCCGACCGCAAGTGGTCCAGGACTCCAGCAACTCCTCCTTTAATTTGCCGGTGTGAATAAATGGTCTACTGTGGAGTGACGGCGTGGTGCTGGAATAGGAGGTGCAAGGAAAACTTTTACAACAACTTGAATTAAGGCTATGTTTGGCGGGCATAAGTCCCTGACTTCTAGCTTTTGTACTGTTCAAAAAGTTCTTAAAAGCTTCTAGTTGTGTGTTTGACATGACAATATTTAAGAGCTTTTCAAAAATTAAAAGATCTTTTTTGAGATGCTACCGGGAGTAGCATCTAAGAAAAGCTAGTGACTTTTAGTATTAATTAATCTTAACAGCTTGTATACCAAACCAAACTAAATCAAACAGTCAGCTTTTTATCAAACAGCTACCACCTTTTCTTTTTAAGATCTTTTCAGTCACTAAAAGCTAACGACTGTTAAAAAGCTCACATAAGTATCTTTTCAGCTAGTTGTGCCAAACATGCCCTAAATGTAAAAGGACATTAGAATTTCTCCAACAAAACAAGACGACGGACATTAGAAGATGGGCTGTTTTAACATTTCCGTTAAAACGGAAAGTTAATATAAGGTTAGATGTACAACAAAGTAAACATAAGGTATAAGGGCTTAATGCATTAAGAGACACCAACATTTTTTTTATCACCATTACACCCCTAACAATATTCCCTCTTATAATATTGTAGAGAAAAAGTCTCTAAAAGTTGTTAGTTGTTTGTTTGGCACGCCAATTTTTAAGAGCTTTTCAAAAAATAAAAGCTCTTTTTTGAGATGCTACATGTAGTAGCATCTGAGAAAAGTCTGTGACTTTTAGCTTTAATAAATCCTAACAGCTTGTATGCCAAACAGAACTAAATCAAACAGTCAGCTTTTTACCAAACAGCTATCATCTTTTACTTTTAAGATCTTTTCAGTCATTAAAAGCTAACAGTTACTAAAAAGCTCACAAAAAGATCTTTTCAGCTAATTGTACCAAACATAGCCTAACTTGAAATAGTTCAAAACAGAACTTTAAATACGTAAAAAGTTAAATAAAAAAACTTGAATATGAACACAATAACGAATTAAGAAGTTATGCGGTGGGAATGTGATATTTAGCAGTGAAGCACCTCAGTACGGATTCGACTGATACAGTAAGCTGAGCAGCACTCCTGAAAGTCGTTTGTTGATACGGAAGACCAACGATTGCCGATTGGAAGACCAACGGATATGGCTAAGTTGATATCCGACCTTGGGCTGACCTAGCAAGTATAATTTTAGGATGAAAATAAAATCGAGGCCCCAATAATTTAAAAAACAAGCCCAAAATTTGCATAAATCAGAGGCGTACGCCTCGTGTCCGACTTGCGCCCCAGGCCGATTCAACGCCTCAGCAAATCTAAGGCGTAGGCCTTGTTAGCGGAAGATAAGGCTTAAGCCTCTCAGGCGAATAACGAGCGTCTTAACGTCTTTGCGCCTCAAGTGCGTTACGGCTGGTAGTACTTGATTGGAATGTTCTGTTACCAATTTGCGCAAATTGGAAAATATTTGGTTAGGTCTAGCTAATGAATTTGAGCATATTAAGAATTATATTTTGGGCATCAAACCCTGTGTTTTAGTAGTAGCAATAACCTAGTCGTTTTCGGTTAAACCCTATAGGTGGAGTAGTTGACCTAAACAGTTTGGGCTATTTAGAGGTCGTTTGGCAACACTGTTTTTCAGCTTATCAGGCTTATCAACCAACATTTTCACCGAACACGTAATTTTTGCTTTTGTGTGCTGAATTGTGTAATAAGCAGAAAAACTAAGGTTGTAGTTACTTTTCTGGCTGTATTGGCTGAAGTTACTATTGATGACCATTTTAGCTATTTTTACATATAATTTTTTCTTTATTTTTTTAAATAAAATATATCTTAAATCAGTAAAATCAGCCAATGCAGTCACTTCAGCCAGAACTTCATACATTTTAGCAGAATCAGCCAAATCAGCCGATTTTTGTGTTACAAAACGAGCTCTTAGGCTTCTTACTACTCGAAAGGCTTGGAATCCCGTTTAAGGGGTGTGCAAACTTATGATAGAGGTTCAATTTTCATTAGAGTTGTGGTACCGGACAAAAGTACCAGGGTGGTTGTACATAACTACGATCCAACGAGATCAATAAAATATTGGGTATTGCCTTTCAAATCTATCGGAGAGTTTGGTTACAAATGAGATATTGAGAAAATCAAAAGGGAATGTTTTGTCCCGTTTTACTTTTTTCGTCCGTCCCATTTAGTTTGTCCTATACCACATTTGGTAATATTTGGGTGGTTACAATTCATTATTACTTTATTCACACTTTATCAATTTAATACCAACTACACAATTTTATTTTTTTTTAAAAGTTGTGCCACACTCCTTTGTCTCAAACATGGTGGGATGGAGGTAGTATTCAAGTACTCGTGCATGAAAATCCCACACTTGAAGCTTATCATTTTGAATGATAAATACTTAAATTGAACTCCTTTTTGTATATATTATATAGAAAGGGAAATTATCCTTAATAGGACTAAAAATGTTTGTATATTCCAAAATAGAATTGCCATGTTTTTATTCCCCAAATATGAGTGAGTAACTGATGCTATGTTTTGGCAATTCCAGATTGTAAACATGACAATATTTTTCAAGCTTGACAGTAATTACTCTTATTTAAGGAATAAAAACATAATAATTCTATTTTTGAATTTTCAAATATTTTTATTCATATTTCGAGAATTTTTCCTTGTACAATTTATTATTTTTATTAGATCTATTATCTATTATTTTACTCAACGAAAGATAATTTTTGTTCTTTTATTTTCTTTTTTCGACCCTTATTGTACGGATGAATATGCCTATTGTGATGGATGATGGCCTAGTTGAGTTTGCAGAGAGCGCCGATTGGAGCTGTTGCTAGTAATGAAGCTTTTATATTTCAAACAGTTGTTTAAGAACATGGATTGAACACATTCCCTCTATGCTATTTAATTATAGGGTGATTCTGTATCAGATTGGAGCTGTTGCTAGTAATGAAGCTTTTATATTTCAAACAGTTGTTTAAGAACATGGATTGAACACATTCCCTCTATGCTATTTAATTATAGGGTGATTCTATATACAGCCACCACAAAATGACTAATCACAGCCACAAAATTAATTTAATTAAATAATCTATTTATTAATATCAACTTTGCCCCTAAACATATAGGTATAACCACTCCAGTTAGCCTCATCCATCGTTCCTAAAATAAGCTGATTGATGGGGTCGAATTCCTCCATCATCCATACCTTTCTCTTCGATGTCTTCTTCCCCATCCCTGCCGGATTACTCATACAGCACGATTAGCCGATCGGCCTTTCTTTTCTTCCTTGCCGTCCCCACCAGACCGGCTTTGCTCGTTTTCCCACTACTAGAAAAATGGCTAGCTATTTGCTGCGGTTATTTTTAGCTATTTGCTGCGGTTCTGAACCGCAGCAATTGGAGGGGCAGCAAATAGCTATTTTTTTTATAAAAAAAATTGACTTATTGCTGCGGTTCTGAACCGCAGCAAATAGCTTTTTGAACCGCAGCAAATAGTATTGATTTTTTTAAATTTATTTCCAGCCAAATAAAATAAAAATAAAATGCAAAAATTGTAATTATTTTTTTGTTTTGTTCTACTACCTAAATGGTCAAATTTACAAAGATGGTGTTTCAAACCAAAACAAATCTTATTTATAAAATAAGAAACATTCATCTTACAACAGTATTTCTCATCACAAATGAAAACCATAATTTCAAAAGAATTAAGTTATACATCACCAAAGTTCACAATATAAATCCTCATCTTTTAAAAATTTATTAGAGCTAATAGTTTACAATAAATTGTCACACACTCGTATCACCAACGCATCGCAAGCTTCACATACTTCATCTCTCGACAAATATATATTCAACTCTTCTCGTACTCCAATAAACCTAAAATATTACAAAACACATAATTAGAGAAAATACATGTTGGGATATATTATCCCGACCTATTACTGTACAGGAGCTCGAGACATTGTCCAGTACGGAGCCCGAGCAGTTAGGTCCATTTCGGCCCATTCTGGCCCACTTTGGCCATTGGGCCCGACATCGGCCCGTTTGGCCCATTAGGGTGGAGTACTTCCCTCACCCCTTTCCCTATTTATAGGAGGTTTTCCCTCCATGTTCCTCTTTTAGCTCCATCTTCCATCTTCTTTTAGACTTAGCCCAATACTCCATTAATGGGAGCTTGTACTATGTAATGGTGAGGAGAGTCCTAATGAGAAAGAGAGTGCTTGGACATTAGCCTAAAAAGTCCCGTGGTTTTCTCCCTTTCGGGTTTCCACGTAAAAACTGAGTGTTCATACATATATTTCTATATCGTGTTGGATTAAACTCAACACTGGCGCCGTCTGTGGGAATCTTGTTCAAAAAGATTCATGTTGTTCTTCACTGCTAAGAAGATTTTGATACTGGAAAGCTACTGATCCGAGCGAAGGAAGAAGGAAAGAAGCTATGGAATCTGGAGTTCAGATCTGGATTCTTCCATATCTGGGTTGGAGTTGCCGGAGCCGCCATCACCGTCTCCGCCGCCGTGGAACCTCCGCAAAAGAAGGATAAACAAGGCCAGTAGTGTGGTCGCCGTTTCAGAGGACTACCGCCTTACAAAGCTCAGCTCCTCAGTCTGAATCGCGACACCGCCGGATGCCGTCTGCCGTTAGCTTCCCCCTCCTCGTCTGAACGCCTGAGCAGTGGGCCCTGCCATCTCGCCAGACCATGGCTTGTCCTTCGGTCGAAGCTCGGCCTCGAGCTGAAGCTTCCGCCATTAATGGTTTCTTGCTTAAATCTGGACAGCAGCGCGGGATGAGGACGTGGGATGGCTGAACCGTGAAAGGCCCGAGCAAGGCCGAGAGGTTTATGGAGTATTTTGACTGAGTCAAAATTGCAACTATGGCTGGGACAGCTTGTAGGCCGGCAGAAATTGAGTGGTTCGGAGGAGGTGGCGTAGAGCCGATAGAGAGGTACAGCCTAGGAGCCATCTACGAATGGCCAAGTTGGGGGTTATGGTGGGCCAAGCCAGAGTGTTACTCAGTCAAGCTTTTTTCAACATGCTCAATTCCACCAGGATGCAAAAGCTAAGTAACACTTGGCCTTTCTCATTTATTACTCCGTAGTTAAACTGTTAAAGCTTAAAAGTGTTAAAATATTAGTATTCCTAGTATTTTTTATCACCATTATTTATCAGGGATTAAAATATCCCGGAATTAAATAATGTCGGGCAAAACTCGAATGAGTAAAGCTCTAGTGATAATTATTTTCACCGTCATTCTAATTAATGACTGGTTGTTGTGGGCCCGTCGGCCCGCTCCTGGTCGGCTTTAATTAGCGAGCGGGGCATATCTGAATGGCCTTCGATAGGATAATATCATTGCTATTACCTGTTACATCACTATTATTTATTAGGGATAAAATGTCCCGAGTTAAATAATGTTGAGCGAAGCTCTGGTGATGGTTGGTTCAGCCAACATTTTATTGAATATTTAATTTCTTGTGGGCCTATTGGCCCACTCTCGATCAGCGTGATTAAGTGATCCGAGCGTCTTCAGGAGGGCGATGCCCCAACGACGCATTTTAATTTGAGGGTTGCGCGTTAATCCGCACGGCACCAAATGCCCGATCGACGATCATACCCCAATGTAGTCTACGCCATTAGGCGCGAAGTGACTATTGCCGAACATGGCCTATGGGGCCCGAGGGCACCAAAGCACTCAACCTCGTTTTTTTTAGGGCAGTGCGACCCACATGGGTCTGAGTTTGAAAACTCACAGACCGATGAATATCTCTATGTGGCGTTCGGCGGGCTGCTAATTGGCCCCGCCGCGGGCTGTTACGTCCATTGAACCCGCACGATGAGCCGGGCCGAGGGTCACGATGACCCATAGGCCGGTAATCGTGGGTGTTAGAGAGAAAGCCATGCAGATGGTTATGTGTGCATATTTATTGTCGGGCCGTGCGGCCCGTTACCATGCTTATTGCGCAGCTGAAATCACTCGACGCGCTCAAGCGAAATGATTAAAAGACGCTCGGCCCGAGTCTCAAAGACGTTCAGGGCCAGCTAAAGAGGAGACCATCACGGCTGAGGACCGTGAGACGAGCATCTCTACCCCAGAGACCGATGGCCTAGGAGAGACCACCGCGGTTGAGAACCGTGGGATGAGCATCTCCACCCCAGAGACCGATGGCCTAGGAGAGACCACCACGGTTGAGAACCGTGGGACGAGCATCTCCACCCCAGAGACCGATGGCCTAGGAAGAACACCTAGAGGCCGAGGGTCTAGAGTGGACTACCACGACGGAGGACCGTGAGACGATCGTCCATCAATCAGAGGCCGAGGGCCTAGAGGAGACCATCACGGCCGAGGGCCGTGAGACCATCCTGATTTTCAGATCGGCCTCTCATTGCTGACATCATTACATCACGACCGGCCTCCCAGCTCGGCGTGATTATCTTATTTGAAGACCGGCCTCGTCCCCGCGATGCGCGGATGAGGACCGTTGCTTGATTTCGGATCGGCCTCCCATTGCCGACACCATTATATCACGTTCGGCCTCTCGGCCCGACATACTTATCTTTTGAAGACCAGCCTCACCACTGCTCCTCGCGGATGAGGACCGTTGCTTGGTTCTTTATGATCGGCCCCCAGGCCGACACTCTTACATGGCCACCGACCCCCTGGTACGGCGCCATTATCATATTTGAAGACCGGCCTCGTCCCCGCTCTTCGCGGATGAGGACCGTTGCTTGGTTCTTTATGATCAGCCCCCAGGCCGACACTCTTACATGGCCACCGACCCCCTGGTACGGCGCCATTATCATATTTGAAGACCGGTTTCATCCCTGCTCCTCGCGAATGACGACCGTTGCTTGTTCTCTCAGATCGGCCTCTCATTGCCGACATCACTATATCACGACCGGCCTCTCGGATCGGCGTGCTTATCTTTAGAAGACCGGCCTCGTCCCCGCGCTGCGCGGACGAAGACCGTTGCTGGATTTCTTTCAGGTCGGCCTCTCATCGCCGACATCATTATATCACGACCGGCCTCTCGGACCGGCGCGATTATCATATTCGAAGACCGGCCTCGTCCCCGCCACCTCGCGGACGAGGACCATTGCTGGACCATATCTTAATCGGCATCTTAGTGCCGACATTATCATACTACGACCGGCCCCTCGGCTCGGCGTGTTCATCTTTTGAAGACCGGCCTCGTCCCCACACCTCGCGGACGAGGACCGCTGCTTGGTTCTTTCAGGTCGGCCTATCATTGCCGACACCATTATACCACGACCGGCCTCTCGGCTCGGCGTGCTTATCTTTTGAAGACCGGCCTCGTCCCCGCCCTCGCGGACGAGGACCGTTGCTTGATTTTCTCAGATCGGCCGCTCATTGCCGACACCATTATACCACGACCGGCCTCTCGGCTCGGCGTGCTTATCTTTTGAAGACCGGCCCGTCCCCGCCACCTCGCGGGTGAGGACCGTTGTTTGATTCTTTCAGGTCGGCCTCTCACTGCCGACATTATCATGTTATGTTCGGCCTCTCGACACGACATATTTATCTTTTGAAGACCGGTTTCATCCCCGCACTGCGTGGATGAGAGCCGTTGCTCGGATATATCGGCCTGACCTGGACACTATTGCCGTCTCCATTATCAGGACCGACCGCTCAGCGACATTATGATCATTGTATATCGGCTCCCAACGCCGACCTTCTTGAGTTAGCGATCGGGCTCACCCATCCCCTCCAGGAGGGTGACCATCGCCTTCGCATGACGACCAGTTATTCCACCGCCTCGTCATTTTACTCGTTTTTTGTATCCCACCACCATTATGTGTGACATCACTTGTGGTCATTCTTGGAAACCGATGAACGTATTTTCCTCCCTCAAAAAAAAAAAAAAAAAAAAAAAGAGAGAGAGAGAGAGAGAAAAGATGGGGAGAAGGGGAGAGAGAAGCTCCTATGAGAGAGGGAGTCTTGACGAGGTATGCCTGATCTTCCTTCGCCGCGTATGTCGAACGTCTCCCGACGCGGAGGTTAGTAGGAACGTGGGGGAGGCTAGACGTACCAAAGGGAACCTCGGCAGGATAAACCAGTTCCTCCCATTTCCCGTGGATCGATGAACACCTTCTGCCAAAGCAGAAGGCTAGTAGGGCCACGAGCATGGGACGACGAAGCAGGGAATCCCGACGTGGATAAACCAGTGACCTCCTTGCGATCGTTGGATGACCGAACGTCTTCTTCGAAGTAAGAAGATTAGTAGGACCACGACAGGGACGAACGAAGAATAGGGAATCCCGACGTGGATAAACCTGTTCATCCTTGCGATCGTTGGATGACCGAACGTCTTCTTCGAAGTAAGAAGATTAGTAGCACCACGACAGGGACGAACGAAGAATAGGGAATCCCGACGTGGGTAAACCTGTTTCTTCTCATAGTTGGGATGACGAACGTCTCCTGCGAAACCAGGAGACCAGTACTCACGAGACTTGGGAAGAACGAAGAACCAGTTCTTTACCGGAGTCTGTTGCGTGCCGAGTGTACACCGCTTAGCGGTCCGTACATAGGACCACGGATACGGTAGACGAACGAAGACCAGCTCCATGGATCAGACACGGAGGACCAGTTCTTTACCGGAGTCTGTTGCGTGCCGAGTGTACACCGCTTAGCGGTCCGTACATAGGACCACGGATACGGTAGACGAACGAAGACTAGCTCCATGGATCAGACACGGAGGACCAGTTCTTTACCGGAGTCTGTTGCGTGCCGAGTGTACACCGCTTAGCGGTCCGTACATAGGACCACGGATACGGTAGACGAACGAAGACCAGCTCCATGGATCAGACACGGAGGACCAGTTCTTTACCGGAGTCTGTTGCGTGCCGAGTGTACACCGCTTAGCGGTCCGTACATAGGACCACGGATACGGTAGACAAACGAAGACCAGCTCCATGGATCAGACACGAAGGACCAGTTCTCCACCGGAGTCTGTTGCGTACCGAGTGTCCACCGCTTAGCGGTCCGTACATAGGACCACAGATACGGTAGATGAACGACGATTAGCTCCCCAGATCAGGTAGGAGGGACATCGCCCAGATGTATATCAGGCTCACCATGCCTTCCCGGATGGAGTTCTGACAGACGATCGGCTTCTCACAGCCAATCAGGAGAGAGACTTGACACATCACCAGCACGGCCGAGGGCCGTGAGACGATTACCACTCACTGACGGGCCGAGGGCCATGAGATGATCATCACTATTTTCCTGTATCACGATCGGCCCCTCAGCGCCATCGTGTCCAGATTCACGGTTCGGCTCGCCCATTCCCTCCAGGATGGAGACGACCGTCTTATGCAGTACGATCGGCCCCTCAGCGCCATCGTACCCAGCTCACGTTCAGCTCGTCGATCCCCCCAGGATGGCGACGAACGTCTTATGCATCACGATCGGCCCCTCAGCGCCATCGTGTCCAGATTCACGGTTCGGCTCGCCCATTCCCTTCCAGGATGGCGACGACCGTCTTATGCAGTACGATCGGCCCCTCAGCGCCATCGTACCCAGCTCACGTTCAGCTCGTCCATCCCCCCCCAGGGTGGCGACGAACGTCTTATGCATCACGATCGGCCCCTCAGCGCCATCGTGTCCAGATTCACGGTTCGGCTCGCCCATTCCCTCCAGGATGACGACGACCGTCTTATGCAGTACGATCGGCCCCTCAGCGCCATCGTACCCAGCTCACGTTCAGCTCGTCCATTCCCTCCAGGATGGCGATGAACGTCTTATGCACCACGATCGGCCCCTCAGTGCCATCGTGTCCAGGTTCACGGTTCGGCTTGCCCATTCCCTTCCAGGATGGCGACGAACGTCTTTATGCAGCACGATCGGCCTCTCAGCGCCATCGTGTCTGGCTCATGTTCGGCTCGCCCATCCCTTCCAGGATGGCGACGAACGTCTCTTATGCAGCACAATCGGCCCCGCCGTGCCATTGTGTCGGGTTCATCTCCGGATTGCCCATCCCATCTAGGATGGCGACGACCATCTTATGCAGCACGTCTGCCTCTCGGCGCTGACATGCCCGGGTTATCGACGAGAGCCACCGCTTTCTATTACATCTCACATTCCTTCTCGCATACATTGCACCCATACATTACATGCATTCATACATTCATGCATCATACCTCATACATTCATACGTACACATGTGCATCATGTTTTGACAGTACCGCGACGTCGGTTTATAGATGCATGGACCTCTAAAGCTTCTCCGATTGGAAAGCTCGAGTCAGAGTCCTTTACTCTCGCCTGATGCATTCAGGGGGAGCGTGCCCGTGGAGGAGCACCCTTCGCCCGACCCCGTCGGGAAGGGGGGTGCCTCACCGGCAGATTACGTTCAGGAGTGTGGACATCCACTCATGTATTATGATTATTCGAAGACACAGGTTCCAGCTAGACAGAGGCAGAGCGCAGGCAAGAATATACTTTCTCGAGCAGATTCGCGCACTCACTACTCAAGAAACTGGGGGACTTGTGTTGGGATATATTATCCCGGCCTATTACTGTACAAGAGCCCGAGACATTGTCCAGTACGGAGCCCGAGCAGTTAGGTCCATTTCGGCCCATTCTGGCCCACTTTGGCCATTGGGCCCGACATCGGCCCGTTTGGCCCATTAGGGTGGAGTACTTCCCTCACCCCTTTCCCTATTTATAGGAGGTTTTCCCTCCATGTAAAGGATCCTCTTTTAGCTCCATCTTCCTTCTTCTTTTAGACTTAGCCCAATACTCCATTAATGGGAGCTTGTACTATGTAATGGTGAGGAGAGTCCTAATGAGAAAGAGAGGGCTTGGACATTAGCCTAAAAAGTCCCGTGGTTTTCTCCCTTTCGGGTTTCCACGTAAAAACTGAGTGTTCATACATATATTTCTATATCGTGTTGGATTAAACTCAACAATACATACATGTAATAAAAATTATATAATGTTTATACATGCACGCTAATCATACAATGCTTATACGATTGGGATGATCCACTAATCGTATAATATGCCGTTCTCATTTCTTGTATCTCCTGTCCTCAAGCACCTTCTTTATGGCAACATCATCCCCAGTTTCAAGGCAATTTTAATATGGAGTAGAAATTAAAATCAGAATCAAATTTAATATAAATTAAATAGGTTGAATTGTAAACGGCTAAGATAGCACACTAACCGGGCAGAAATTAACACCTTATCAACACCATATATCTATCTGCAATAACAATCAAGAGTTTCAGACACATTGATTATAAGAACAATTCACTTCTTTTATGTAAACATGGAGTGAATACTCTCATATAACTGTATATGTCTAAAGGAGGGAGTCGTGTTAAAAACGCAGTTGAATCCACAAAACCATTAATAACAATGAAACAACAACATAGATGAATGTAATAGGATTTCGTTGTGAATGTAATAGAATAAAATAAAGTATACTGTGGCAATGCATATTCTCTAGTTACTTTATAAAATAAAGTATACTGTGGCAAGATAGTGTGGCTCCAACTATTCAAAAGATTTTCAAATTTATAACTTACAAGTGCCAAACAAATCCCATACATCCAAAAACTTGAGAAACAAATAAAATAACATATTGTCTTCATATGAAAATGTCATTCACTCTTAGACTTATATTTTAAAGATATCACTTCTTTGAGTTTTTCTTTATATTATTATGGTTCCTTACAAAACTGTTCTTTCTTCTAACAATAAAATTTAGTACACTAATTTATTGGTAGGAAACCTAACAAGAATTTGGACAACAGATTTAATGTATGGCATGAATGTGAGCTTTCCACAAATTTTACTTAGTGAGCGTTTGAGTCTTTGAGATGACTTATTTTCAAGGTTTGTTGCTTTTCACAGAAAGGAAAGTGATCTTACTTAAAAAGAAGCTTACAACAACATCCAAGCCTTAGTCACAGAAAGGTTTGTTGCTTTAGAAGCTTGTGTCTAAAAAATATAACAAACATGCTTTTAACTGTAAAAGAACAGTTAATGATTAATTAAGAAAGCAGCATATTACTGCCCATCTGGGGTTGGCTTATAAAAGCTAATTTCTGAAAAAGCACTTTACTAGGCACCAATGTGGTGATTTTTTTTAGTAATGTGCTTTTAACACTACAGAAGCAAAAAAAAAAAGTTGACTTCACAAACTCCAGGTGACATCGTAGTGACTTCGCAACCTTTATCCATTAATAGCCTTCATTACCAGAGCTCTTTATGCTATTAAAATGTCTATGAAGGCAAAATATTGGGGTAAATAGGGAGTGCAAAGACCAATTCTATAATATAAGACCAATAAAAACAGTATTGTTTTATTCATTTAGAAGAAACAAAAGCCGATAAAAGAAAAATAAGATCAGTAAGCAAGTCAATATCACAGAAATACAAAATTTAAAGGTATCAAGGGTGGATTACCAATTGCAGCTAAACATTGACTCCTCTTTGCTATCTTCTCTTCCTTGCTTAAAGGCTTATTGCATAAAGGAATTCAATCTTTGTTGCTCGGCGCCCACGTACCGATCTGATCCTTCCTAGCAAAAGGAGGCGTGCAGTGGCGTTGCTAGGACACGAGAAGCATTAGCATAAGTCCATTAATATTAGAATAAGTTATTTTACTTAGTTTTTCCATTGATAAGTAGTCTTCCTATAACCTCCATCATAACGAACTTCAACCATTATGAGGAATAACCTAAACATAGAAGTTTTGAGTTCTGAGACCATACACTATAACAAGGAAAAAGCTTATATATGATGCCATATATGTTTCAATAGCATCTGAATAAACAATAGGCTGGAGCAATTGTATTATCTTAAAGAATTTACATTGGATCTTATAGTCTCAATATGAAGACACGCCTGGAAACCAAATAAGCCATGACTCATGTACAATAAAATGAAATATTGACATCCCAACATTCCAAAAGCAAAAAAAAAAAAGTCGTCTGATTACTTGAATACCAAAAAGAATGTGGTCTGATTACTTCAAGGAACAGAACATAAACACCAATTTTACCAATAAATTCACAAAAGTAATAACCTAAAATTGATAAGCTTCAATAAATTGAATGATATGATAAATGGTTAGAAACTAAACCTCTATTGAGTAATCAAGGTCCAGAGAGGTGGAGACGGGTACGGCGATTCTACTGGGAGGGGGCGGTGGAGTGTGGTGTGCTGCGCAAGACGGCCGCGGCCGAGAAGCGCGGAGTAGAAGGATGAACTGTTGGAGGAGGCGGGGGCTTGCCTACGGAGACGGCGGGCTGGCACGACGAAGCTGTTCGATGGCGAGGCTCTCGACGGCGGCGACGTGCAGCTGGAACGACGATGGCCACGTGTGGCTGAAAGGAAGAAGATAAACAATGCTCGCGTCTACTGAAACCGAGTGGCCTGCGAGGGTTATCCCATTTTTGAAGAGGGTCCTGTTTGGGGTACCCCAATTTGTACCCCAATCTGTACACCGTCTGTGTACACAGACATTTGGACTGAAAGTCCTGTCCTCTTTCAAACGAATTGCCTGTGTACACAGGCAATTCAGGGGTGGGTACAAAATGAGGTACATTTTGGGGTACCTATAGAATTTTTATTTTGAAGATTATTGTTGCGGTGACGACTCACCCGCAGCGAAAGCAAAATAGTTTTAATTTTTAATTTCATTTGAGCCGTTTAATTCCAATTTTTCCGGTAAATTGCTGCGGTTTCTAAACGCCCGCATCAAATAGTCTAGATTTTTTGATACATTTGCTGCGGTTTCCGTTGGACCCCCGCAAATACTTAAAAAATTTCACTTATTGCTGCGGTTCGACCTGTGACCGCAGCAAAAGGGGAGCAGCAAATGATGAAAATTCTCGTAGGGTCCTCCCCCACCACTTCCAGAAATTTGTAGTTCCAAACCAAAAGGAAAAGTGAAAAACTTCCTAATTTTTACATCTTCTATTAGTCTTTCAAAAAAAAATCCCATTAGATCAATGGATCCCTAGATAGATTAAATCTTGCATTCAATTTTTATTTTATGTGCTCAAGTGCGTTTGGTTTCAATCGTATTGTTACGAGAGGTGGATTAAGAAAGAAATCTACAGTAAAGAAATTGATCACTTTTTGAAGACTTCTTTAATTTTGGATCCCAGCAGCGCATTTGAGAAGTAGATTTCAATGGCAGAACGACGTAATGCTCCACAAATGTAAAACAGAGTAGCAAATTAGCATTGATTAGAACTCCAATTGGTTGGGTTGAATTGAAGCAGCGATGATGGCGGGTGATATACGAAGTATATACATCAGGGCAAATTAGACATTTAGAATAACGTTTTTAATTAAAAATTAAACATGTGATTGTAAATAGCAAAATTGTGGTTGTGTATAGAATTGCCCTTAATTATATACATACATTTGGTTGCCTTCATGGGCCGATCTAGGGAGGAAACCTATGCTCAGCCCACCCCATATCTAAAAATTGCCTTTGTTTTTAGGTAAAAATTCTGTGTAATTTTGTTTTTAAAAAATATTCTTTCAAACATGTTTCTTTTGTGCTATTTAAACATAAATAGCATAAAGGATTGCACATGTTTGCTTTATGTTATGGTGACAACTCCGGTACCCATTTAAAAAATGGGGTACCGTACCTACCATGCATTTGATTGGTCCAAATCATTAAATCCCTTTTAATTTAGATTTAAATAATTGAACTGCATGATTCTGGTTTGTCCATGTGGACAAAGGTACGGTACCTTATGGGTACCGTAGAATCGACCGGTTAGTTCGACCAACCATTATTTGTACTAGGAAATTTCGACATGAATCAAAATTTAGAACTACTTTGTGGACTGAAAGTTTGGATTTAAGAGTAGACTGATTGGTGTGAAAAGGATATAATCATTCTGAACAAAGTGGTTAATGATAAATTTGCAAGTCAAAAATTCATCTGCAAGATTGTATCAAGTCTTCCCAAGTAGCGCATGGGCCATCAATTTACTAGGTTTATGACCGGAGACCTCTGAGTTTAAAGATCGCTCTGTTGTTAGGCACGAATAGAATCTTAGAAATCATTTATCAGAAATTACCCTAAATAGGAGTAAAAACGTTTTGAAATTCCAAAATAGGAGTATCATGTTTTTTATTCCCTAAATAGGAGTAATCTGCCAAGTTTGGAAAAAATGCCATGTTTAAAGCCTTGTAATTTCCAAACTTGGCAGAAATTTACTCTTATTTAGGGAATAAAAACATGATACTCCTATTTTGGAATTTCAAAACTTTTTTACTCCTATTTAGGGAATTCTCTCATCATTTATTAGTTTTATAAATTCCTCCAAGTCTTGATTACCTCAAGTATTGAGCTATATAAAAACATTCTAGATCTATAAATGAAATACAATTGTGATTAATTTTCACTTCGATAATTTTTTTAAACCTTGTGCTCTCCAAAGTTTTGGTCAAGCATAAGGTTTTGACCTGTTTGTAGTGGAAGTAAAAATATCCGTAAAGTGTATAAGTAATATTCAGTTATTACATGTAATACTTTTATTACATTATTTATTGCAAAATATTCAACTAAAACTTGTACAATTCAATCCAAACTTTCAGACCACGAATGAGTCATAGCTCTCTTTTTATCTCAATTTTTATTTTTAATAAAAATACGGGTGACCGAATCAACTGGTACTTTTGTGTAACAGATTGTTGGTGAAAAGTTTAATCTTGCAAGTCGATGAATGTCACTGCTTGAATTTTTTACTCTCTTTCTTGTAAAATAGTTTTCCATCAATGGATATAAAACTAGCATCCCTTACTTCAATATCAACATTGCGTTGAGCAAGTGCCTCTGTCTTGGGCTTCCTACGGTCAAAGGATTTTACACGTAAAAGTGATTACCTTTAAATTTGTTGGAAGGTAGATCAAATTAAAAGAAAAGGTGTTCTTGGACCTATGGTTCAGAACTGGAGGTGTTATGATTCAGATAATCCATGACGTCATGAATATATAAAACTATATGGGTTTTGACAATGTTTGAAACTATTTTAAACGAGGTAAAGGTCAGATTGGTACTCGAAGTTGTATAAAAAGGGTCAAATAAGTCCTTACTGCCGGCCATCGCCATTTGGGACGGTTCCCGGTGGAATTTTTTGATAATTTTTTTGAGCATCTTATTTATTAAGTCTGGTTTAGTCATACCAAATTTCAGCTAAAACTTCAATCGGGAAGGCATTCAAATGAATTCTTGAAGATAACTGCGCTTTTAACTCCGCAGTTATCTTCAAGAATTCATTTGAATGCCTTCCCGATTTAAGCTTTAGCTGAAATTTGGTATGAGTAAACTAGACTTAATGAATAAGATGCCCAAAAAATTTCGTCAAACAATTCAACCGGGAACCACCCCAAATGACGACGGCCGGACAGAGCCTCCTATATAAGGACTTATTTGACCCCTTTTATGCAACTTCGAGTACCAATTTGACCCTTACCTCACTGCCTATGAAGGTTTTCCTATCACGTCCGCCGGTCAGAAATGTCGTAACACAGTATTTTGGCGCAATTTTTTCTGCCAAAATCAGGGGCGGATCCATTTGTAAATGAATGGGGGCACATGCCCCCAATGGCTTTGTAGCTTTATTCAAATTTTATTATTTAATTTTAAACAAATGAGGAGGTGCCCCCAATGAAAATAAAAGATGCCCCCATTAATTTAAACACAATTCATTGTTGAATGGCACTCTTCCTATTTGCTAGTCTCCAACTCTCACCTCATCATTTCAACCTATTATTTTAATAATTTAATTATGAATAAACAAGTCAAAATGAAAAATAACTTAGGGAGCAAAACAATTAGCTATCTTTGGCTGAGTATACAAAATGTTAATTCGTGAAAGGCTAAGGTCATTCAATCTAAATTTGCAATTAAAATTTTCTTCTATGTTTCAATAAAACACTTCTCCATTTCTTTATTATCTCTCAGATCCAGTTTTCCTATTTGTATCATCTTTTTTAGGGTTAATAAATTTCTACTACTCTTTGTTTTTACTAATTTGCTTCTTATTTGCGATTTTAATTACATATGTATAAATTAGTTCATTTCAATATCATTGTTAGATTAGAATTTATATTTTCGAAATGAATAATGTCACATTTTATAAGGGTGCTAAATTTTTAATCGTAATAGAATTTTGTTGTGTAGTACACTTATTTCTTTTTAGTTAATAAATAGTTTAACTTTACTTTTAAGAAAATGCTTTTTACTTTGATATTCGTAAGTGTAATTTTGAACCGAAATATATTTGGACAGATTAAACAACAATAATGAGATACTTTGAAAGAAAAATGTCACCTTCATCAGAAATAATAGTTGTGTTGAAAAAAGGCGACTAGGCTAGTGTTAAAGTGTTAATGTATCAAATAGTATATCTTCACTAAACAATGTTCATTTTGAATTGCTCCCTAATTACTAAAAATGTTTATAATCAATTGATTTGTACTTGTCCGTTATTTAAACAAAATTGATTTGATCAATGCGAGAGGTTGGTTGGAATCTAATGTAAGAGATGACAAAGCATTTTGTTTGCATCTTATTTGTTATGTTACGTTGAAAAAGATGTGTTTGATACGGTTAGCCACAAAATTGTGGTCAATCGTTTTTAAAAAAACTCGTAGAAAACCGTTATAATAAAATGTAATGCTTCATAGTGTGATAATGTTGGATTCTTTCATCATTTCAACTTAATTATTAAATTATTCAAAAAAAAAAATCTTAATAGGTGCCCCCAACCCCTGAACATTCTGGATCCGCCCCTGGCCAAAATGCAGCTTCACGTTATCTCTTCACTATTTCCACACGATCCTTTTCCATCTTCTCTACCTCCTTGCCTGACTGGTGGACGTGATAGAACAAAGAACCTTCATGGACAGTGAATTTAAAAAACTTTCAAATATTGCAAAAACATACTACCTCCGTCCCATTTATATTGTCTCTTTACGGTTTACGATGTTTGACCGACGATAAAGCAAACAGATCCCTGTCCGCACTCAAATTATTTTTAGGAAAAAAATTACATATTTAGAAACTACATTTAAAGCTTTACAAAATCGCAAAAACCTGAATCAAATTTGATAAATTTCTGATATATAAAGTAAGAAAATAAGAGTGATTTGTGTTGACCAAGTAAATAGGAACTGAGACAATATAAATGGGACGGAGGGAGTATATGTTTAATTATATATTCATTACTTCATGTATCACCAAAACACGTCCTCTCTCTTCTTAATGACTTAACCATAACCTAAAGCATAGCTCTTCAATTTTGAAGCACATGACAACGTGCATGAACAATTGTTTTCTTGTGTTTTGATCTATCTCCCAACAACTTCAAAGTTATTCACTGTTATGGCAATACTTGAGATAAGTGTGTCAATTGAGGCACTTGCTCAATTTGAGTGCTGATATTGCGTAATGTATTCATGGAAAACTATTTATAAGAGAGTAAAAAGCTTCACCAATAATTCGTTCTTCATATTCGTTGGTTCGACCACCCATATTTTTATCACAAATATTGGACTTGAAAGGAAACTAAGGACTTGTTCGTGGATGGAAAGTTTGGAGTAAATTGTACGCGATTTAGTTAATACTATGCAACAAAAAAGATGTAATAAATGTATTACATGTATAAATAAATATTATCTACACAATTTAAGGATATTTTTATTTCGGTTACAAACATATTGAACACCATGTGCACGACCAAAACCGTGTCCAGCACAAGGTTTATTAAAGATTACTGAAGTAAAAATCACCCCTGCATGTTTATAGATCTACAACGTTTTCTATATACTTCAATAGTTTAAGTACACAATGATCATGTGTAAACCTAACATATATTTCTTAAAATTTCATTCTTGTATAGAAATCGAGGAACTTTCTTTACACTCATAGGTCTCCAAGTCATAAATGTAGTAATTTGATGGTCCATTTCTTGGAAAGACTTGATGAAAATCTTACTGTTCAATTCCCGTTCTGCAAATTTATCATTAACTACATCGTCCGGAAATATTATGTCTTTTCCATTCCAACCAATCTGCTAGAAAAATCAAACTTTTAGTCCACAAAGGAGTCCTAACTTTTCTTTCATATCGAAAATTTCTTAATAAAAAATCGGTTGCCGAACCAAATGGGTTCTTCGCTATGGAGAGAGGCTTGTGAAACGGATTGTTGGTGAAAAGTTTTATCTTGCAAGTCGAAGATTGTCACTGCTTGAATCTTTTTACTCTATTTCTTGTAATGTAGTTTTTCATCGATGCATATACAATTAGCATCTCTTATTTCAATATAAGTACTGGAGTAAGTTCCTCCATCTTGGACTTTCCACGGTTAGAATGTTCAACTTATTTCAAGCATCGTTATAAAAGTGAACAACTTTGAAGTTGTTAGAAGATGGATCAAACCCAAAAGAAGATTACGGATGTTGCCCTATGCCTCAGAATTAGAAGTAGTGTATGATTTAGATTGTGGTCAGGTTTATTAAGAATAGAGAGGACGTTTGTTGGAAATCCATGATGTCATCTATATATAAGACTGTATGAGCTTTGGCAATGTTTGAAAGTGTTTTAAACTCATTGCGTGAGAAAGTTCTCCTATCACGTCCACGAGTCAGGCAGGGAGGTAGAGAAGATGGAAAAGGGTCATCTGGAAATGTTGAATACATAACATAAAGCTGCATTTTGGCACAATATAATACATTGATAAGGTGGGGATTTTGACAATCATATAACACCAGGAAATTGGTTTTAATACTGGGTAATATGTGGTGAGTGACATTTGCACGTCTTAGGGATTGGTATTTGATAGAGTATATAGGCCTGGACCCCATGGCCCACATACTCAAGTCAACGATGACCAGAACACCATCCACATGGCCCCTCCGGCCAGTGGGTCCGCATCGGCCAGAAACCGAACCGGCCCAGGAAGCACGCCTGGACTCCCGAGGGGCCGCATCGGCTCATGGATCGCATCGGCCAAAGGGCCGCATCGGCCAAAGGGCCGCATCGGCTACAGTTCACCCTGGCAGAATGCATCTCTCTACTTTATTTACTAAGTATTGTACACAGCCCATTAGTGGCCCTATTCCGCCCAAAGAAGGCATGATTATTGTAATGGGCCTCCTAAAGCCCATGGCTAGGGGCCCAAACCCACATTTTTACCTATAAATAGACCCCTTGGGGCTAGTTATAGGGGGTTCCAAGTAGAGAAATATAATTACTCACTTTCTCTCTCTAGCTCTCACTTCTCTCTAGAATTAATACTCTATCATTTGGTGCTTTCATTGAGAGCTGAGAACAGATCAAGTGAGTACCCCTCGTCGCTACTAGACGCAACAGAATGACAAGAACTAGGTCAAAGAACACCGGTAGGAACGCCCCTCTGAACCAGGAAGGGCAGGGAAACGTTGCTGACAACGTCCCCAATGACTTCATCAACCAGGATGAGAACGCTCAGGAGATTGAGCACGCGACGGCTGACCTTCGCGTCCAGCTCAACAAGACCGCCCCAGACGCCCGCATCGGGCTCGAGGACAGGCGCAATGCTGATCGCGCTTCAGGCCAGCAGGCCTCTAACCCTGCTGCTCCCCAGATCAACCCGGCCGCACTATCGGCCATTGTTGCGAGCATCCTTCAGGACCCCAACGTGGTCAGCGCTCTCGTCGCAAAGACAGGGGAGAACAACACTCCGGCAACTGGAGAGGTCGCAACGGTGCCACCACCGCCACCTCGTCCGCAAGGCGTCACCTTCTTCGGTGACAACGAGAACGTCCTCGCCGTGGACACCCATTCCCACACTGCCTCACCTACCCGGGATACACCGGCCCAACCTCGCGGTAAAATCTCAGCCTTCAACAGGCTGGGTGACATCGCGAGCCGTCGGGTACCTACGGGAGGGGTGGCGGGTCGGTTGGGTGGCCGCGAGCCAGGGTCGCCAAAGGAAAGCTTCGGGTCCGTCTCCCGGACAACGGATCGGCCCCGACAAGACAAAGGAAAGGGAAAACTGAATGATGATGATGCGCGTCATCAGATCAACCTGGCCCACGCGGCCCGGATCCAGACCCCGCTGGGTGGCGCTGCGGCCAACACGGACCCGAGGGACGAGATCATCGCCCGCCTGGAGAAGCGCCTCGCAGATATGGAGGCCCGAGAGGCCGCAGGGCGCGCATCGGCCCACATATCCCAGCATCCCAACTACGACGCGCTCCTGAACAAAGTCAGTGCTCTGGAAAGGGAATTGGCTGACCGGCGCGATGAGCCCGTCATCCAGATACGGACCAGAACCCCTTTCTCTGGGAGGGTCCTCTCCGCTCCCATCCCGGAGAAGTATAAGGGGAACCCGATCAAGCCATATGACGGCCGCACTGATCCCCAGGAGCACTTCACCCGTTATCAGAACAATATGATGATGACCAACGCTTCGGAGGAGTACATGTGTCGCTGGTTCCTATCCACCTTGGAAGGACCAGCGTACGATTGGTTCAACAACCTTCCGGAGGGGAGCATTGACTCATGGCAGGACCTTGCTCAACGCTTCCTCACCCACTTTGCCGGGAGGAAGCGCGCGAAGAAGCATTTCGCTCATCTCCTGACCATCAAGCAACAGCCGGAGGAGACGCTCCGAGCCTTCCTCGATCGCTGGACGAGGGAGGCAGACGAATGCGAAGGAGCCGATGAGCGCACCCTCCTGGCCTTCCTACGCGGAGCACTCAGGCCTAGCCACTTCGCCCGGAGCCTGTTCACGGAGCCGCCGCAGTCATACCTCGCGGCGCTCCGACGCGGAGATAGGCACGCTGATGCCGACGAGCTCCTGAACCAGAAGAAGGGTGGGGAGAAGCAACAAAAGAAGGACTCCTCGTCCAACCCCCACCACCCGCCGGCCAACAAGGGACAGCACCAGCCAAAGAAGGCACAACAGGAGCAAGGCGGACAACGAAGAGAGGATCGTTCATGGCGTCCAAAGTTGGAGGCACAACGCATCCCCCTCACCCACCCGGTGAGCATCGTCCTTGACCACGCCGAGGCGCAGGGCCTCATCGTGAAGGACCCCAGGCCTGAGGAGGAGATATTTGCGGTCCACAAAGGAGGGACATACTGCAGGTACCACCGCCAGACATCCCACAAGACCGAGGATTGCACCACCCTGAAGAGGCACATCGACGGCCTCGTCCGACAGGGGGAACTTTCCCAATTTGTCAAGGGTGCCCCCAAGAGTAACACTTGGGTTAACCCTGGCAAAAGGGGGGAAGGATCCTCCGGGAAAAAGAGGGAGATCGGCGCCCTCGGTGAAGATGAGGACGAAGAGGAGCCCCGCCAGAAGAAGCATCACATTCACATCATCGTCGGCGGGAACACAGGGGGGGACTCGGCAACCCAACGGAAAAAATGGGCTCAGTCCCTGTACGTTGGTGAGGTGACCCATGCCCCCCCTCAGCCGAAGCGGCGGCACGTGGAGGCCATCACCTTCACCGACAAGGACCTCCCCTTCGGCCCCTTGCCCCACAGGGACGCCCTCGTCGTCAAATGCGAGATCGGCAACAACATCATCCACCGCAACTACATCGACACTGGCAGCTCCGTCAATGTGATGTACGTTGATACATTCAGACAGCTGAAGTTGAAGAGGACCGAGCTCCGGCCGATACGGACTCCGTTATCCGGCTTCACCGGGGACTCTATCGACGCCGAGGGCACGATAGTGCTTCCCGTTGTGGTCGGTGACGGTACCTGTCAGGCGAAGATTGACATGGAGTTCGTGGTTGTCAACCTGGACAGCGCCCACAACATGATCTGGGGCCGACCGGCCTTGGAGGACCTTGAGGCCATCATCTCCATGAAACATCTATGCCTCAAGTTCCCCACCAAGGACGGCGTCGGCTACGCCAGAGGGAACCAGAAGATAGCCAGGGCTTGCTACCTGAAACTCACAAGAAAGATCAATGAGGCCGAGGAGCGGATAGACACTATCACCACCGCCTCGGCCGAAGAAGACACACCAAAGGCTGAACCGGTCGGAGACGTGGAAGACGTTCCGTTGGACGTCTCCCGGCCGGAACGCACGCTGAAGATTGGGACACAGCTCCCCCAACAGATCCGAAGGGACATCCTCTCTGTCCTGAGAGCGTACGCCATCGTCTTCGCATGGGGACCAGAGGACATGCCGGGCATCAGCCCAAAGGTAATCACACATCGGCTATCGGTGAACCCGGCCTCCTCCCCCATCAAACAGAAGAAGCGCTACCTCTCAGCCGACAGGAGGGAATTTGTCAAGGCCGAGGTGGCCATGCTGCTCTCCATCAGGCACATAAAAGAGGTGAAGTACCCCACGTGGTTGGCGAACGTCGTCCTCGCACCAAAGCCGCCCACGTTCAGAATGTGTGTTGATTACACTGACCTGAACAAGGCGTGCCCAATGGACCCATTCCCTCTCCCCAACATTGATCAGTTGGTGGACGAGACGGCGGGGTGCGAGTTGATGTCGTTCCTCGACGCGTTCAGAGGGTACCACCAGATATCCATGCATGAAGATGACGCGGAGAAGACTGCTTTCATGACCCCGGAGGGAATTTTTTGCTACCTCGTCATGGCCTTTGGGCTCAAGAACTCCGGCGCCACCTACACAAGGATGGTAGCCCGGATTTTTAGAGCAGTCTTAGGTCGGACGATGGAAGCATACGTCGACGATATGATCGTCAAGAGCAAACAATCCACAACCCATGCCGACGACCTCCGGGACATCTTTGAAATCATGAAGAAGTACAACCTCCGGCTCAACCCGAAGAAGTGCACCTTCGGCGTCCAGGGAGGTAAATTCTTGGGGTACCTGGTCAGCCGAAGGGGCATTGAAGTGAACCCAGAGAAAATACAAGCCATCATCAATATGGAGTCACCCCGCAACATCAAAGAAGTGCAACGGCTGACGGGACGCCTTGCGGCCCTGAACCGTTTCCTTTCAAAATCCGCGGAGAAGTCGCTTCCCTTCTTTCAGATAATGAGAAAGGCCACCAGCTTCAAGTGGACGACGGAGTGCCAACAGGCCTTTGAAGAGCTGAAACAATATCTCGCCTCCCCACCCGTCCTATCCAAACCCCAACCCGGCGAGACTCTATTCCTTTACTTAGGAGTGAGCACGTCGGCCATCAGCTCCGTACTCATCAGGGAGGATGACGGGGTACAAAAAGCAATATTCTACGTCAGCAAGACGTTGCGGGAGGCCGAGCTCAGGTACTCCCCCATTGAGAAGACGGTGCTGGCCATCGTCCACACGGTGAAAAAACTTGGGCACTACTTCCAGGCTCACCCCGTCCACGTCCTCACGCATCAGCCGTTGGGCGCCCTCATGAGGAGCCCAACCAGCTCTCCAAGGATGATCAAATGGGCGATATTCTTAAGCCAGTACCAGATTGAGATCAAGCCGAGGCCATCCATCAAAGGGCAAGCCTTAGCTGACTTCGTCACCGAGTGCACGGCAAGGGAGACGGCCGTTACCACCACAGGAGCTGAACCAGACGAAGCCTGGACCCTCTACACGGACGGGTCCTCGGCCACCAAAGCTTGTGGAGGTGGCGTCGTCCTCATCTCCCCGGAAGGATTCAGAGCATACTATGCCATACGCTTCAACTTCAAAGTATCCAACAATGAGGCCGAGTATGAAGCGCTCCTCAGCGGACTCAGACTGGCCGCCGGCCTTAAAGCGCGCCACGTCAGAATCAAATGCGACTCCAAACTCGTAGTGAGCCAGATGGAGGGTTCCTACGAGGCCAAAGAAGGGAGAATGAAGCAATACAAGGAGGCCGCTGTGGAATTGCTCAAGGCGTTCGATACCTACGAGATCACTCAGATCCCAAGGGCGGAGAACGCCGAGGCCGACATACTCTCCAAACTCAGCTCCGACACCCCTGAGCACATCTCCAAGATAGCTAAGGTGGAGGAGTTGAGCATGTCAAGCATTCATGCTAGCCCTATACTCTCCATCCAACACCAGCCGGAGGACTGGATCACTGACATCGCAACATACATCACCTCCGGCACGCTACCAGAAGACGAGGAGAGGGCCAAAATAGCCAAGCTCAGGGCCCCAAGCTATGTCATTGAGGGTGACAAGCTCTACAAGAGATCATACAACGGCACTCTCCTCCGGTGCCTACACCAGAATGAGGCCGAAGTGGCCATGGAAGAAGTCCACTGCGGCGTATGCTCATCGCATCAAGGGCCCTTCAGCATGTCGCGCCGCCTCGTCGTCCAAGGCTACTTCTGGCCGACGATGGCGCGTGATTGTGCTGAGGTCGCCCGCAAATGCAGCGCATGTCAACACTATCAAAGGGCACCTGGCCGACCAGCTGTCAACTACGCCCCGGTCAGCACCGCCATTCCATTCTCCAGATGGGGCATCGACCTCGTCGGCCCTCTACCAAGAGCTGCGGGCAACAACAGATACATCATCGTCGCCATCGACTACTTCACCAAATGGGTCGAGGCCGAACCACTCGCAAGCATCACCGGAGCGCGGTGTCGAAAGTTCGTCTACAAGAACATCCTTACCCGCTTCGGCGTACCTCAGGAGATCATATCAGACAACGGCACCCAGTTTGAGGCCGAACCATTCCAAAGCCTCCTCCAAGAATGGGATATCAAGCACCGTTTCTCCTCCGTTGCCTACCCTCAGGCCAACGGCCAAGTTGAGAATGCCAACAGAACCATCTTGGAGGGGCTGAAGAAGAAACTCGAGGAAGAGGGCGGAAGTTGGGTCGACGAGCTCCCCAACGTCCTATGGTCCTACCGCACCACGCCAAGGAGGGCCACCGGGGAGACACCATTCTCCTTGTGCTACGGCTTCGAAGCCAAGGCTCCCACTGAAGTCACCCTCCCCAGCTGACGGGTCACACAATACGACCCCGAAGCCAATGAAGAAGCCATGAAGATTGACTTGCACCTCATTGATGAAAGGCGGGAGATGGCTTACCTTCGGGCAGAAAACTACAGACGACAAGTCAAATCCTACTACGACGCCAAGGTCCGCTCTCGCGAATTCCAAGTGGGGGACTACGTCCTCCGCCGAAGGGAAACAAGCAAGCCGACGGAAGGAGGAAAGCTCGCCGTCAAATATGAAGGGCCCTACATCGTCAGCGCCGTCATCAAAGCCGGCACTTACAAACTAAAGAACCCTAATGGGTCAGATGTACCACGATTGTGGAATATACACCACCTGGTGAAATTTTACCAATGACTCGAGAAGTGGTGAAGCGGGCAACGTCCCCCACCCCTCGGCTCATTGGTTGAATAAAACACCCTCGGCCTAGCGCCACTTATTGAATAAAATTCATGTTTCATCCAAAGATTTGAACAAAGGTAAACCTAAAGACCGCATCGGCCTAAGCGGTGCAATCACCCGGGTCCGATGCGACCTAAAGCCGTCGCAATAAACGACGCACCTAAAAAGCCGTTGCAATAAACAACGCACCTAAAGCCGTCGCAATAAACGACGCACCTAAAAAGCCGTTGCAATAAACAACGCACCCAAAGCCGTTGCAATAAACAACGCACCTAAATATCGTATCGGCACAAGCGGTGAAACACCCAAATCGGCCGGCGATATGCAGGACGAAGGACCTGTGTGCATGGTCCAACGTCTTCAAACGGAGAAGCATACCGCGTCGTCCTCGCGGAAACCGCAGGACGACAGGCCTGAATTAAGGCTGAGGTTACAAAAACTCCACCCGTCAGTAAAATTTCGCTCAGGACCACAAAGGGCGGCCGTCAAAAGACGATGCCTTGTCCGGTCCCTCGTCGACGATAGACGTGGAAAGGCCAAAAAAGATGCCACTGACACACCAAGCCGAGGGCGTATTTACTCCCTCGCACTAATTCACGCGAAGAGCGTAGCGGACAAACTACCGTACACGGACGAAGGGACAGTAACCCTTCGACCACTTTAAAAAAAAAAAAAAAAAAAAAAAAAAAAAAAGAAAAAAGAGGGAAGCCGACGGACCGCGCCCTCGCCGGCCTCGAGCAAAAAATAAAATCCCCACAAAAACCAAAGCCTCAAAATTGGTTAAGTACATATCAGGTTTTCACTATACAGAGATCCGAAGTGCACGATTCGGCCCCAACCATAGCTTCACAAAAGAAAATCGCTTCGGTTATACAAAACCACGGTCCATTACTTGGACGATGGGGCGCATCGTCTCCACGTAGCAAAACCCAAGCGAACGAACCAAGGTAAAACAGCTCCATCAAGGCAAGCTTGACACTTAGAACATTTTTTAAGTCACAGTACAAGAGAGACGATGCGTTACCATTCTATATTCGGGTACCGCTTCGTCCTCAAGGACAGTAAAGGCGAGAAAATCGCTACGTCTCAATCAAGGGACGCCAACGACCTCGAGACACAGCCTTGATACTTAGAAAATTTTACAAGAGCAAACATACTTAACTACAAAGACGACAAGGGAAACATGGTGACAAAAAGATTTATCATTAATGGATGAAAAGATACAAGAGGTGGGCGCTTCGGCCATTACATGCACTTTGGTGCTAAAAGCTATAAAAGTAATAAAAAAGCGAAGTACAAGCTACGCTGCCTCATCGGCTTGCTCTTTGCTCTGGCCGACGTCCTCTCCGCTGCCGCCACCAGCATCATCGCCACCACCATCCTCATCAGCCTGGGAATCGGCAGGCCCCTCGAGCAAGTAGTCGTCACTGTCACTCCACGGCTCTTCCCCTTCGGATGAACTCAAGATCGGAGGCTGCCTCTCCGGTAGGGGAAGCTTCAAATCCTCATCGGGATTATTCATTCGCCGAGGGAGACTCAGACCCCTCGGCCTCATCTTCCGGAAGCGACGACGCAACTTCCTATAGATAAGCTTCTGCATCCTATACTGGCCGCAATCGTAGAAAGCTTGCATCTCGTTCATCCAAAAAGCTTCGCCGGCGGGATCCTTCGTCGTCCAGTCATTCAGCCTCTCAGCAACCACCTCATAGCAGAAGGGGAGCTGATCATCGGCCCTCCATCCCTCGGCCTTGAAATCAGCCACGGCTTTCTCGGCGGCCTTCTCGGCGTCAGCCTTGAGCCGCTCCGACTCCTCGGCTCTTTTGATGGCAGCGGCAACGGCCTCATCAGCTTTCTTCCGGGCCGCATCGGCCTCATCAAGCCGGAGCTGAAGGAGCCTCATCTCATCCTCGGCAGCCTTGGCCTTGTCCTTGAGATCCTGGAAGGCCTCATCGGCTGAAGCAGCCTTAGCCTCCACTTTCTTCAGGCGCTCTATCTCAGCTTCCTGCCTCCAGTGTTGCTCCCTTAGCATAAAGGCACCCTGGACGAAGCAAAAAATTCAAAATTAAAGGATGAAAAACAGAAGCAAAGAAAAAAAAAATCACTAAGGAAAATATCTTACCTGGACGACATAGTCCATCCCTCCGTCGTACAGCCGAACATGCTGGCCTTGTCGGCCGAGATACTGGCGATCATACTCAGGCATAGCCTGAGCAAGCATGTCATCACCACCGACGGTCTCATTGAAAAGACCACCTTTCACGGGGTATCGTACGGTGACTTCGTACGACCCCTTGGCCAGAGCCTCCTCCAGACGGGCAGCAGCAGCCGCAGAGGGAAGCACACGAGAAGCCGAGGCCACCATGGCCGAGGAGGGCAGATCATTCACGGGAGGGAGCACCGGCGGCTGAACATCCGCTACAGCCTGAGAAGAAGGGGCGCCGGCCTCATCAGTCGTTGGAGCCCTCTTCGTCTTCTTCGAAGCATGGCTCGGCTTCAGCCCCGCTTCGGCCAGGGTCTTCTGCCCCTCATCGGCAGCCCTCCTGCCCTTCTTAGCAACAGGTTTTTTAGCAGCTTCAACACCTCCTTGAGAGCTGCCAGCAGACTTCTTCGCTGCCTCAGCGGCCTGGGCGGCCTTGAGCTCCGCATCGGCCTTCCTAGCGGCACGGGCCATAAAAGATATACGATCCATCTCGAAACCTGCACAAAACAAAGACATTAGCAAAGGAAAAGGAAAATTCGACGAAAGGGTTAAGAAAACGAAGGACAACCTTCGGCTTCGGATGGCACACCAAGGCGGGGCCCGTCGGCCTGCTCATAAGACCCATCCATCTTCGGCCAGAGGTCATCGTCCACATCCCCGGGGCAATAATACCGCACGAAGCCGAGGGCAGCCATCCTGTACTCCGTAACATACGTCTTGATGCTCCTCGGCCCCCCTTTGATGAAGGCCTCTACTTGGTTGCTTATTTCAGCACTCCACGGGGGAGAATGCAACTGGAACATGCCACTGTGCCCATTTGAAGGAAAGAACCCGCCTCGGCCCAAAGTGACAAATACGAACTTAGCCTTCCAGCCATGAATGGACGTAGGGAGATCCGTAAACGACCTCCTCCCACTGATCTGCTGCAGGGTTGCGTAGCCGGCACAATTTTGATGGCTCCCTCGACCTATCCGGAACAGGTTCATAAAAAGGGCAGTCGTCGGCGAAATCTCCAACTCTTTACACCGGATCAAGAAGCCGATGATGAGCGAAAAACTGTTGGGAGTCAATAGGGCCGGAGGGAGCTCCACCATGTCGAGATACTCCTTGATGAAGGGATGAAGAGGGAACCTCAAACCCTTGGCAAAACTCATCGGATATACACCAAAGTAGCCCAAAGGCGGGTTTAGAACATGATCTGACGGCAGGGGGGCTCTGACACGGCCGTAGGGACCAACGTACAGCTGCGCGACATGATAGTCGCCGAGGGACCCCTCCGGACGAATAATGTAAAGATTGGTAAGATCCAACTGCGAATGCCCCTGCAGCACCCCTCTACGCTTCTTCCGCCGGTACGGCTTCTTCATACCAGGAACCGGGGCACCTTCACCCGCAACGGCCGCGATCGGCGGAGGGCAAGGAATAGTGGCCGAAGAAGAGGCCCCATCCCCCCTCAAGGGCGAGCTAGAAGTCGCTTCGTCCTCACCGGAGTTTTGAGCACCTGCATCGTCACTCAGCCTCGCCTCGTCAACCGATGTGCGGTAATCTGCGGTATTTTCCATCTCCACAGCCAGCTCGTCCACAAGAGCCAAGTTGATCCAAGGCGACGTATCTACCTCGTCAAAAGGCCAGTCCTCTTCGTCCAACGACGCTGTTAAGTCAACGGGGGAGGAAGCGCTACGGCCATCAGGAAACGGCATAACATCTAAAACCTAATCCTAAGGGCGTTTCTCGGATCACAGTGACTTTCCTACGAACACTAGATCTAAACCCCCAGGAAGCAAAGTATAAGGAAAAAACAAAGAACAGGTTGAGGACCTAACCTTGAAGATTTGAAGATCTGGGGAAGAGGGATGAACACTTGAAGACACTTCAGGAGCTTTCTCTCTCTAGAAAATTGGGCAGCAATTCGACAAACAGCAAAAGCACAAATGAGATATCGCCTCGGAGTTGAGGGGTATTTATAGACACCCCTCCAACGGTCACTACACGTGGCAAACTCCAACTGGTCACCTCAACGGCACCTCTCCCAAAGCCAATCAGCGCTTGCCTTTTCACATTCCACTTTGAGACCGACGCTACGGCCCAACAAGCCCTGAGACTAGGGTTGGCACCGGCCTACTCACTCAAAAACAAGGAGAAACCCGCTACGGCCCAATGTTACCAAAGACATGGCCGCATCAGCAAACACGTTACGGCCCCAAAGCAACCCCAAGAACCACGTGTACCGCTACGGCCACTCACACGCACATCGTTTGATGATGACCCCGGTATTGCGGCCTTCGTCCAAGGGTTCTCCCACAGGGTTACCTTGGACAGGTTCGCCTAAGGGTTGGACTCACGACTAACGCATGGGGTACCGTAACGGCTTGAGAACATCATGACTCCCTTGTGCCTCGAAAATTCTTCGGCCAAAGGAGTGGGGGACTGGGGGACTGTATCGGCTACAAAAGAGGAAACAACATAAAATAGGAGCGCGACGGCCCTAAGTGCAAAAAGGGTGCGCTACGGCTCACCAATCAGCTACGATTCACCTCTATGACATTACGGATCGCATCGGCTTAATACAAAATACAGCGCACGGCTGCGTACACTGGGGGACTGCGTCGGCTCACTAAAGCAAGAAAACACAAGTCAAGGCGCCTCGGCCACACGACAGATCAAAAGCGTGTGGCTCGCATCGTCGTCGTAGACAAAATCAAACATCTTTGCTCCATAAAACCATGTCACCACAACGGCAAGAAGTAAATGGGGACCTCTTCGGCCCCAACAAATGAGAGCGCATCGGCCCGCACCAAGGTTATGAATCCTCAAGCGCGCTTCGTCTACATCAAATGAGGAAACCGCTTCATCCAAAATCAAAGCAAGACCTCTTCGGCCACCAAGCACCTCGAGCTCACACAACGGCCAGCCAGAAAGGAACAAGTACTCCCTTTCGCTTCGGCTTCGCCTCAGCTCAGAGAGTGGGGGACTCCTGATAGAGTATATAGGCCTGGACCCCATGGCCCACATACTCAAGTCAACGATGACCAGAACACCATCCACATGGCCCCTCCGGCCAGTGGGTCCGCATCGGCCAGAAACCGAACCGGCCCAGGAAGCACGCCTGGACTCCCGAGGGGCCGCATCGGCTCATGGATCGCATCGGCCAAAGGGCCGCATCGGCCAAAGGGCCGCATCGGCTACAGTTCACCCTGGCAGAATGCATCTCTCTACTTTATTTACTAAGTATTGTACACAGCCCATTAGTGGCCCTATTCCGCCCAAAGAAGGCATGATTATTGTAATGGGCCTCCTAAAGCCCATGGCTAGGGGCCCAAACCCACATTTTTACCTATAAATAGACCCCTTGGGGCTAGTTATAGGGGGTTCCAAGTAGAGAAATATAATTACTCACTTTCTCTCTCTAGCTCTCACTTCTCTCTAGAATTAATACTCTATCAGTATTGGTGGACTATTTCGAAACACATCTTAAACCGCATTAAAACCTTAATAGGAAGTGCTTCTATAATTTCAAAAATAGTCTCACAGGAAATGATTGCTATTAGAGGCTTAGTTTGTATGATCTGTAATGAAAGATGAGTTATTAAACGTCAAGTTCTTTTTGTTATACAGAGTTTTATGGCCTTTGAGTATACGCCATTGTAGTACTGTATTATGTGACCCTGAATGACCTTTACGCTTTGTTCAATCATCAGTAGCCGAATTGGTCTAGTACAGTGCCCTGTAATCTACCCCTTCTCAAACAGTTCTTCAATTTGCTCCTTGAGTTCTTTCATTTTTCTTGGAGCCATTCGGTATAGTGCCCTGAAAATTGCCGTGCTTCACGACATTAAGTTAATAGCGAACTCAATCTCTTTTTTTGGAGGCATTTCTGGAATTCCCTCTAGAAACGCGTCAGAAAATTCATTCACCACTGGAATTTGGTCAATCGTCCTCTTCAAAATCGTCATCAGTTTGACTCTAGGCTTGTTTGACGTGCACCGCCTTGAATGATATCCCCACATGAAGTTTGAATGGTCCCGTTCATGCCTAGGATCTTCGAGTCAGTCTTACTGGTTCAATGTTCGGCACCCCTACACAACAACTTTATGCATGTGTTGTGAACAGAAAAAATAAAAGAGAGAATTCCTTAAATAGGACTAAATGAAGGTAGAATTGCAAAAACAGGACTACTATGTTTTATTAGACAAAAATAGGACTAAAAAAGAGCTAATTGGACAAAAATACCCTTAATGAACATATTAAGAGTTCGCAGGGGCCTGTGCTGCGCATATGCGATTCCCCTGATGCGCAAACGGCCCTGTGCGTTTCCAGGCCTCCAAGATCGGCGCCTCCACCAATGGCGGCTCTTCCACCATCCATCAAGTTTGTCACCACCTTCACGCCTCAGCAAGTACGCTGTCATCATTCTCCAACAAAAATCTGCCCTCCAGTGAGTCTGTGTAGACTTCCATGAGGCATGACACTTCATATGCGAGAATGTCACTTAATATATGCATAATGACACAATAATGACAATTTTGTATAGAAACATGACATTCTCAATATGACATTTTCAAATACTGTAATGACATGAAAGTGGCATTTTTTAAAAATGACCAATAATGACACAACAATGACAATTTCGTGTAGAAACATGTCATTCTCAATATGGCATTCTCTTATTCAAAAAGTGTCATTTTCTGGAAATCTAAAGAAGAAGAAAACAAAGGACCCAGATTTGAAGAGGATGGGAAGTTCATATCCAAAAGTTCCAAATCCAAAATTTTCAAATAAAAAAATTTATTTGAATCTTAAAAATCAACAAAGCTCTATTTTTGAATTGTAAGACCAACATTGAAAGCATAAAGAATCACGATTGTAACAAGCATCGTTAATCCATTTATATAAAAGAGTACGAAGAAGGACAAGAGGGAGAAGGAGGATGAGGAAAAGAAGAAAGAAGAAGAACTTACCTGGAAATATTTTGACCTGAGCAGTGGAGCGTGGAAGCGAAGATGACATGCGGACATGGGAGAGATGCGGAAGACATCTGGGGCGATCGATCTGGAAGAGAAGGCAGAGGAGATCGGGAGAGCTGATCGACGCGGAAGACGGATTTAGAGATTTGATATATTAGGGGTAAAATGGTAATAGGGGGTCCTATTTAGGGAATTTAAAACATTAAGTCCCAAGTTAGAATATTCACTATGTTTTAGTCCTAATTAGATCAATTTCTTAAAATAAAATCAACTGGGTGAACCGTTGCCCAGATAATCAACTATAAATAAATACCGTTGCCCAGAGCCAAAAGGTTAAACCAACTTTTATTCCAAGATGATCAAGAATGAAGCATACGAGGGGTATAAATAACCTTCTAGGTCTAATAAGAATAGGAATCCTAATTAAATTATTCTAGGAAACTAAATGGAATAGGAAACCTCCAGTTCTAATAGACCTCCTAATTAAATCATTCTAGGAAACTAAATAGAAATAGGAAACCTCTAATTCTAATAAGAATAGAAGTCCTAAATAAATCCTATTGGGAAACAAATTAAATTAGGAAACAAAATAAAAGGAATAATAAATATTAATTAAACAGCCCGCAACCAGCCCACGGATGTGGGCTCAAGCCCGTCCCGCCCCATGCTCTTCCCGCTTCATATCAATCCATCCTCCTTCAAATTAACCTTGTCCTCAAGGTTGAAAACTCGCGGATCGGGAACTGAAATTTGCAGACATAGAATAGACTGGAAAATATTCTTCTTCTCTTTCCTGAACCTTTTCCTGGCCGGTTATTTCACAGAATTCATGCTGCTTGAGGTCCAACTCTTCATCCTCCTCAGCTATCATTACCCGCAGCTGCTTAAAGGGGCAATCATGTGTTGGCGTAAATGGTTTCTTACACCTAAAGCATAATCCCTTTGCCCGCAATTCTGCAAACTCTTTTGGCGGAAGACGAGTGAACTGAGAGCGTGTCATGGACTGCCCGGACTTCCCTGATCTTGTCCCTGGGGGCTGTCCACTGTCTTTCGCCAAGCTGCCCTCCGAACCATGTAAGCTGCCACCAATGGCAGTCAACGGGGAACCTGTGTTTACCCTTAAAAGGCTGCTAGAACGTACCCCTGACGAATGATAATTCAGGCTGCCACTTTCTCCACTTTGGACGGACAGATTATACTCCACTTCTCGAGCTAATTCCATCGCCATCTCCAGGTTGTTTGGTCGAAGCAATCGCAACGAGCTTCGGATTGTTTCCTTAAGACCGCTCATGTAATATCCCAAATAGTGCTCATCGGACAAACCCAAGACTTGACTTGCCAACTGGACAAAAAGAATGTTATAATCCTCCACAGTTCTAGCTTGCTTGACTACAGACAGTCGTTCAAACCGGTTTCCCTGGTATCGAGAATCAAATCTGGTAACCAGGGCTTGTTTGAATTCTTCCCAGCTTATACCGGGTTTGCGTGATCTCAGCCATGTAATCCAGTAAAGCACTCCACCTTCCATGGCTACCATAGCGGCAGCCACCTTTCTCTCTGGTAGGCTTGCCTGTAACTCGAATTGCTGCTCTACCCGGGCTAACCACCCGATCAGGTCCCCCCCATCGAACGTGGGTAGTGGCGTCGGAGTTGGATTGCGCCCTCCCCTATCGATATGCGGCACTGTCAGCGCGCCGATGTTGGCTCCCACCGCGCCGCTGTCCGGTGACCCAGGCGGTATCAACGCCTTTATTAACGCGGCCAGAGAAGCCGCGACTTTCTCCAATTTCGCGTCGTGATCTCCGAGTGTCAGGTTCATCGCCTTCAGTTTCGTACCATGGTCGTCGAGTGTCAGGTTCGTCCGGGTCTGTTCGGCGCCCAGTCGGGCCACCTCCTCTCCCGTGCGACTTTGTTCACTTTCCAATTCTTGCAATCGATCACTTTGAGATCTCGTCATTATGGCGGGACGGGATCCGGCAGGTCGGACCAATTGTTGTGAACAGAAAAAATAAAATCAACGGGGTGAACCATTTCCCAGATAATCAACAATAAATAAATACCGTTGCCCAGAGCCAAAAGGCTAAACCAACTTTTATTCCAAGATGATCAAGAATGAAGCATACAAGGGGTATAAATAACCTTCTAGGTCTAATAAGAATAGGAATCCTAATTAAATTATTCTAGGAAACTAAATGGAATAGGAAACCTCCAGTTCTAATAGAACTCCTAATTAAATCATTCTAGTAAACTAAATAGAAATTGGAAACCTCTAATTCTAATAAGAATAGAAGTCCTAAATAAATCCTATTAGGAAACAAATTAAATTAGGAAACAAAATAAAAGGAATAATAAATATTAATTAAACAGCCCGTAACCAGCCCATGGAGGTGGGCTCAAGCCCGTCCCGCCCCATGCTCTTCCCGCTTCATATCAGCATGTTAATGTTCAGTTCATTAATGAACTTTTTAGCTTTGTTGTTCTCGTCAGATACCAATGCCGGTACAAACTTCGTCAGCTCAATAAATTTGATATGGTAATCGTGCGCCGTCATATCTCCCTGCTTCAATTGTTGAAATTCTTCACTCCTAATTGCCTTCACATGCTCCGGGTAAAACATTTACCTCAAAGCATCTTTGAATTGTTCCCTCAAGAAGTTGGGTTGTTGGCAGTTGGCACAACGCCGACCCAGTCGTGACCTACCAATTGTCGGCCTCTTGGTGTAGGTAGTACACGACAATGTCAATTCGTTGTTCCGCCGGGCAGTTAATTGCATGAAACAATTTTTCGAACGTTCGCATCCAAAACTTTTGCCCCGAATACTCCGGCAGATTTCGTGCCGCTACACACTTGTCCATGACATTTCCATTCTGTGTAGTTGGTTGTTATGGAGTACTTCCTTCACAATAGCTTGCGTAAGTTGGGTGAGTTGTTGAATAGTTTGAACCAACTCTGCATTGGTCAGAACGACACGGGGATCCATCGGTAAATAATAAATTTTAACATTAGCAATAAATTTGCCTAATTTGTTTCTAATGATCCTAATCTAAAGATTTTACAAGGATACTTTGTATGTGCTATAAGGTCTTTCATGATACACAATTCATACTCAAATATCTTATACTTGCACAATTGCACACATGAAAATCATGCCTTAAGCCCTTAACCAATTTGCCTATATAATGTGTAGCTCTAAATGCAGCCCGTTTTTTTACTTCACACATCCCCATATTTAAATTAGTTTATAATGAAATGATTATCTTTACAAATCTAACTTTGGAAAAAATGTTTTCTAACCTCAAAATAACTTTTATAATACTACACATAAACTACTTTATAAATTCAGAGTAATGACCAGTTATTGCAGGATTTATAGCCATGGTGGCTTGAATTATGTTGCCATGTGAAAACTCAATCCCGCTCCTCAACACATTACTGTTTTTTTCAAATATCCTATCAAAAATTGTCAATGAGAGGTTTATATCAAAATTGTCATCATCACTCCTAGGTCAGTTGGTATTTTCTTTTATTATCTTAAGTTCAGTTAATGATTAATCCGAACACCTTGATTTTCTACCACAACTATGAGCATGTTTGGCAGACATAAGTCTCTGCCTTCTAGCTTTTGTACTATTTAAAAAGTCTCTAAAAGCTTCTAGTTGTATGTTTGGCATGACAATTTTTAAGAGCTTTTCAAAAATTAATAGATCTTTTTTGAGATGCTACAGAGGGTAGCATCTGAGAAAAGTCCGTGACTTTTAGTATTAATTAATCCTAACAGCTTGTATACCAAACAGAACTAAATCAAACAGTCAGCTTTTTACCAAACAGCTACCATCTTCTCCTTATAAGATCTTTTCAGTCACTAAAAACTAACAGTTACTAAAAAGCTCACAAAAGTATCTTTTCAGTTAGTTGTGCCAAACATACCCTATAAATAGTCACGAAAATTGAGGAAACTACGCTAAACATTATGCGAAGTACTTTTTTGTGGTACGAGTACCTCATATCTTTTTTCGAATAACTGATTTGAACTCATTACTTTTTCCTACAATACCCTTATTTCAACACAACATAACCATAGGAAAAATTGATAGCAATAATCCCAACTATTGGCGGTCCGCTCATAATAATCTCAACTATCGATTATTTCAGAATAATCCCAACTTTAGGGACCTTCCGCCAATAATGGTCCCTATAAATAAATTCATGTAGTTTCTAAAGTGGATGAGAAGAGATATAACAAGTAATCCATACAAATAATCTCAACTTTTAATTTTTACGTTGAATTTCTATTTAAATTTCACTTTTTATAGGAGGTCATATATGGTCATGGACCATTATTGGCGGACGGTCTATATAGTTGGGATTATACAAAAATAATCAATAGTTGGGATTATTGTCAGCGGACCGGCAATAATTGGGATTATTATTTTCTATTTTTCAGGCCCGATTTCTAAATGCTCGATTGAAGTTTGTGCCTATGTGGTTTGCAAAATGAGAAAGAAGATGAACAGAGAGAGTCAATTGATAGTTCCATTACAGATTGATCTCGAGCTCCTTCCTAGCGCATGAGATGTCATAAGTCGTAAGTTTCTGTTAAGAACCTGTGTCAATAATCTTGTCCAGGGGTGAGAGTGATTCTGGAATTTAAAGGGAAGGTATTTGGTTGGAAAGAAAGCAATGATTTCTGAAGAATTGAAATCATATAAGTAGGAGTTAAATTGATGTCTGACCTTGTCAAGAGTCAAGACACAACTAATTCTTCCAAAAAGTACATTATTGATGATAATAATAATAATAATAATGGCCCTTATATAGAGGCTAATACAAGAGTCATATAGGTGATTAATAATTAGGAAGTTGCCTAAAGCTGTTTTTTTTTTTTTTTTTTTACTTTGCCTAAAGCTGAAATATGAATAATAGTATAATTAGGAAGTTGTCTAAAACTAAAATAGGGATGATAGTGATAACTAATTAATAGTAGTTTCTCTTAATCAATCTGGCACTTAAAATTACAGATTATTTATTCGTACAACTTATGATTTCTTTTAGCCACTTTGTTTTCCAGTATATTTGGGCTCACTGTCCGGGCATGAATCTGCAATATTCTGGGCTTGTTCTTGGCCCTATCGCCTCTGTATTGTTTGCCCCATAATGCATCTGTAACATTTTTCCTGAATGAAGTGATTAAAAACATCTCATGGATGCTGTTACTTGATCAGAGAAACCATATTCCCACCTCAAACTTAGACATTAATTGTGGTATTTGTTTTGTACGATGTAGCCCCAACTGAAAGACATGCAAGCTCTTCATTTCATTTTCATTTTCATTTACCCCAGTGCCGCAAAGACTCCCACCTACGGTGGGGTAAGGGGGGTCGGATGTATGCAGTCTTACCTATGCAAGCTCTTGAAATCTGAAATTTAATTCTCGTGTGTTTTCCCATTGTGAAATGTGTGAAAGGTTAGTTTTGTTGAAGATGGAGTCTTGTTCAGAGTTTCAGAACTGATACCCGACCGGGTCAGATGAAGGACCCGACCGGGTATGATGAACCAGAGACCTGGGGACTCTCTGGAATGTGAGACCCGACCGGGTGAGGTGACGGACCCGACCGGGTCAGCGAAGCAGAAACCTTCTGTTTTGGATACCCGCCCTGGTATCAGCCCGGGTGTGAAATTTGTGAAGAGACCCGACCGGGTCAAGGGGGGCACCCGACCAGGTCTACGGGAATTTTAATTACGGGCTTGATTTTAATTAGGGCATGCGGCTCTAATCTCTGATTAGGTTTTCTTAAACCTATTTAAACGACTCTTATGTACTTGTAAACCTCTTGGGACGCTGATAATAATACATCCTCTCTCTCGTTCGCCGTGGACTAGCGTAATCACCCCGATTGCGTGAACCACGTTAATTCTTGTGTTCTTGTTCTTAATTTATCGTTTATCTTTGCCTAATCGTAACAATTGGTATCAGAGCTATGGCTGACGAAGGGAAGGTTAAGATCGATAAATTTGATGGTCAAGATTTCGCTTTCTGGAAGATGCAGATCGAGGATTATCTCTACCAGAAGAAGCTTCATCAACCGTTGTCTGAGAATAAACCAGAAACGATGACGGAGACGGAATGGAATTTGTTGGATCGACAGGCTCTTGGTGTGGTGAGGTTGTCGTTGGCAAAGAACGTTGCCTACAACATCGTCAACGAGAAGACAACGTTTGGACTGCTCAAGGCGTTATCCAACATGTATGAGAAACCCTCAGCAGCAAACAAGGTTTTCTTGATTAGACAGTTGGTGAATACAAGAATGAAGGAAGGTGCATCCGTGGCAGATCACATCAACGAGTTTAATTCAATCATATCCAGGTTAGGCTCGGTTGAGATTAAATTCGATGATGAAGTCCAAGCATTACTTTTGTTATCATCTTTGCCCGATAGTTGGTCCGGTACAGTCACAGCGGTTAGTAGTTCATCTGGAACCACTAAGCTTACCTTTGAAGGTATTCGTGACTTAATCCTTGGTGAGGATATCCGGAGGAGGAGTTCGGGGGATAGCTCCAACAGTTTGTTGAGTACTGAAGATAGGGGCAGAAAATCCACTAGAGGAGGTAACAAGAAGGGAAGATCGAAGTCGAGAAAGAGAGGGCAATCCAAGAACCGGAAGGACATCAATTGTTGGAATTGCAAAGAGAATGGACACTTCAGAAATCAGTGCCCAAAACCCCCTGCAGACAAAGGCAAGAAGGAGGTGAACGTGGCAGAGGATTATGAAGATGCTCTAATTTGCAGTGTTGAGAATTCAGTTGAGTCCTGGATCATGGATTCAGGTGCGTCGTTTCATGCTTGTCATTGCAGGGATTTGATGAAAAATTTCAGGCCCTACAGCGGAAGAGTTCGTTTGGCGGATGACAAATCCCTGGAGATCACGGGTATTGGAGATGTTGATCTCAGTACCTCTTTGGGTACAACCTGGAGGCTGAAAGACGTGAGGTATATTCCAGACCTGAAGAAGATGTTGATCTCAGTTGGACAGCTTGATGAGGAAGGCCATAACGTTAGTTTTGGTAACAAGCAATGGAAGGTGACAAAGGGAAAGCTGGTCATTGCTCGTGGACAGAAGCATGGTACCCTGTACATGGTTGAAGTATCCACAGATGGAGCAAACGCAGCGGTTGAAGATGATGGAGTCTCTACTTTGTGGCATCAAAGACTTGGGCACATAAGTGAGAATGGAATGAAGATGCTGTCTTCAAAAGGTAAAATCCCAGATTTGAAGAATTCAAAGTTGAGCTTTTGTGAGCCATGTGTTCTTGGCAAACAAAAGAGGGTAACCTTTGTGAAGACGGGACAACAACCGAAGACTGAGCGGCTGGAGTTGATTCATTCAGATGTCTATGGACCTACAAAGGTCTCTTCAATTGGAGGTTCCCGCTACTATGTCACATTCATTGATGACTCTACACGGAAGGTATGGGTTTATTTTCTTAAAAATAAATCTAAAGTCTTTAGCACTTTTAAGAAGTTCAAAGCTGCAGTAGAGAATGAAACGAATCTTAAGATTAAGTGTTTAAAGAGTGATAATGGGGGTGAGTACAGTAGCACAGAGTTTGTAGAGTATTGTGCTGAACAGGGGATCAGAATGCTGAAGACGGTTCCAGAAACACCACAGCAAAATGGTGTTGCAGAGAGGATGAACAGAACACTGAATGAGAGGGCCAGAAGCATGAGATTGCATGCAGGACTTCCTAAGATGTTCTGGGCAGATGCGGTGAACACAGCAGCCTATTTGATCAACAGAGGACCCTCATCTCCCATAGGTTTCAAAATTCTAGAAGAGGAATGGAAAGGTCGAGAGGTATCCCTTACTCACTTGAAAGTTTTTGGTTGTATTTCTTATGTCAAAGTTAGAGATGCAGATAGTGACAAGCTCGAGGCAAAGGCAAAGAAGTGTATCTTTATTGGGTACGGGATGGATGACATGGGCTACAGGTTCTGGGACAACCACAGCAAGAAGGTTATCAGAAGTAGAGATGTCACTTTCAACGAGAATGCCCTGTATAAAGATGGTCTTGCAGCAGAAACTAGCAAAGCCAAGCAACCAGAAAACAAGCAACAAGTGGTGTTTGACGGGATGACTGAAGATGACATAGCACAACCTGTTGGTTGTGATGAGACAGCAGGAGGTTCAGGGAGAAGTGGGAGCTCAGGAGATACAGGAATGTCTGAAGATAGTGGGAGTGATGAAGATGGTGAAAATTCAGAGGCAGCTACTCCTCAAGTCAGACAGTCCACTAGAATCAGAAGACCTCCTAACAGATATTCTCCTTCAGCAAATTATCTGTTGCTGACCGAGAATGGAGAGCCAGAATCTTACTCAGAGGCGCTAACCATGAAAGATTCCATACAGTGGAAGAAGGCCATGGAGGATGAGTTAGATTCACTTGACAAGAACCAAACTTGGTCCTTAGTCAAGCTACCACCGGGAAAGAAAGCTTTGGAGAACAAGTGGGTGTTCAGAATCAAAGATGAAGCAGATGGAAGCAAAAGATACAAGGCGAGGTTAGTTGTCAAAGGGTTCCAACAGAAGAAGGGAGTTGATTACAATGAAATCTTCTCTCCGGTTGTGAAGATGACTACTATCAGGTTAATCCTTGGTATCGTTGCTGCTGAAAATTTGCATTTGGAGCAGCTGGATGTAAAGACTGCTTTTCTTCATGGCAACCTTGAAGAAGACATTTACATGGCTCAACCAGTAGGTTTCCCAGTGAGTGGCAAGGAGAAGTTGGTGTGCAAACTCAAGAAGATTCTATACGGACTGAAGCAAGCTCCTAGACAGTGGTACTTGAAGTTTGACAGTTTTATGCAGCGGAATGGGTACACTAGATGCAAGATGGACCATTGCTGTTACTTGAAGAAATTCGAGCCTTCATACATTATTCTTCTTTTGTATGTTGATGACATGTTGGTGGCTGGAGCAAACATGCAGGAGATCAACAAGCTCAAGAAGAAGTTGTCTGAAGAATTTGAGATGAAGGATTTAGGGGAGGCGAGACAGATTCTTGGGATGAGCATAGTCAGAGACAAGGTGGAAGGTACTTTAAAGCTTTCACAGCAGAAGTACATTCAGAAGGTCCTTGAGAAGTTCAGAATGACGGATGCCAAGCCAAGGAGTACACCGTTAGGGAGTCAGTTGAAACTCTCCAAGCAGCAGTCTCCGAAGACCGATGAAGACAATGATGAGATGGCTAAAGTTCCTTATGCATCAGCAGTTGGCAGTTTGATGTATGCGATGGTATCAACAAGGCCAGACATTGCTCATGCAGTGGGAGTTGTTAGCAGGTTTATGTCAAATCCAGGGAAGGAACATTGGGAAGGAGTCAAGTGGCTGCTACACTACTTGAAAGGCACCTCTAGAACTGCTCTTTGTTTCAGGAGGAATGGGGAAATTCTAGAAGGTTTTGCAGATGCTGATTTGGGGGGCTGTCATGATTCTGGGAAGAGCACTACGGGTTACATATTCACTATTTGAGGTACGGCAATCAGTTGGATGTCCAGATTACATAAGAGTGTAGCTCTTTCAACCACAGAAGCAGAATATATGGCTATTGCTGAAGCGGCCAAGGAGATGATTTGGTTGAAGAACTTTCTTTTGGAGTTGGGCATGAAACAGGGGGATTGTGGTCTGTACTGTGACAACCAGAGTGCTATTCATCTCGCGAAGAATCAGGTGTTTCACAGCAGAACGAAACACATCAAGATGAGGTATCATTTCATTCGAGAATTGATTGAAGATGGTACTATAAATTTGAAGAAGATCCTTGGTACGAAGAATCCAGCAGACATGCTTACCAAGGCGGTGACAACGGAGAAGTTGAAGCTATGCATGGCTTCAACGGGCCTTCCAGATACTTGATGAGAAGGCGTGGACGAGAGAGAGAGAGAGATCAGGGGTTTTACAGAAGATACATGTTCTTGGATGGCAGATAATTGTTGACCAAGCCTCCAAGTGGGAGATTGTTGAAGATGGAGTCTTGTTCAGAGTTTCAGAACTGATACCCGACCGGGTCAGATGAAGGACCCGACCGGGTATGATGAACCAGAGACCTGGGGACTCTCTGGAATGTGAGACCCGACCGGGTGAGGTGACGGACCCGACCGGGTCAGCGAAGCAGAAACCTTCTGTTTTGGATACCCGCCCTGGTATCAGCCCGGGTGTGAAATTTGTGAAGAGACCCGACCGAATCAAGGGGGGCACCCGACCGGGTCTACGGGAATTTTAATTACGGGCTTGATTTTAATTAGGGCCTGCGGCTCTAATCTCTGATTAGGTTTTCTTAAACCTATTTAAACGACTCTTATGTACTTGTAAACCTCTTGGGACGCTGATAATAATACATCCTCTCTCTCGTTCGCCGTGGACTAGCGTAATCACCCCGATTGCGTGAACCACGTTAATTCTTGTGTTCTTGTTCTTAATTTATCGTTTATCTTTGCCTAATCGTAACAAGTTTAGATGTTATATTGTATCATAAGCTTTTCATAAGCTAAAAAAGTACGCCACTATTACTTCTATCTCGTTCCACAGTCATTTGTTATTGTAGGTAAGCTTCAATCAGTCCGCTGCACCAGGTTAGAAGTCCTCTTGGACCAAACACTTTTGAACTAGGATCCCCTTTTCGTGGTAATGATACTTTGGTGCACTGCATGAAAAAGGGAGATGTCACTCATATATGTAAGGATTTTTATACCTTTAAGCATCTTATTTGATCATCTATTTTTTTCCCTTCTCTCAAAACATGGTTCCTTATCAAGCATTCTGTTCACAATTGACTTCATGATTTCTAGATCTCAACCACAATTAGGTTTACTGATGTGTAGATCAAGCACAAGTGCCAATTAAACATCTACTTCTTTTTCGAATACAACATGAATGAGGACCTCATAAACGTACAGGTTGTGAGCTTAGTTTTATGTTAGCATTTATAATTCATTTCTTCTTTTACATTTCCAGATTTTTACATGCCTTTTGTTAGTTGTTTGTTTAGGAAAAAATAAAATACATTTTCTAGCTATACTGTTCTCTTTATTCAAACTAGACTAAATACCCGTGCGATGTACGGATATCTAGAATAGAATAATAACGTGTTTAACATTATGTTATATTATGATGATATGCGATGTGTAATATTTTTCAAATAAAAAAGAAAATAGAGTTTATAGGGTGTAGCAATAAGCTCTATGAGATAATAAAATAACATGATATTACAACTATTAGTGTGCCCCATGAAACTTTATAAAACATATACATCTTGACAATGTACAAAAAGTATCATAAATATTTAAAAACTTATTTATGAACCATATTATTAGTGGTGTTGATAGACAACTATATTTAGCACATATAAGAATTTTCAACTCAATTCTTGAAGTGACTCTTGATGTGGCAATGCAAAATTGATCACGCGTAAAAACATATTTTGGATAGTATATGCTCACTTGTTAGAGAGATTGTCTTTAACCTTTTCTATCATAATGACAAATGAAATAAAGACTGAAAATTCATTGCATTGAGAATTGAAAGAAATTTTGTTATATGACGTGACTACTAATGATAATCATGGATTTAAAACCTTCTTAACCAATACCTTTTCAAATATAACCTTTACCTCCAAAATAGAATTACACAACCAAGTATTAATCATGTGAGTCCCATTACATAAGTCATATGACTGGTCAATGTTTCTCATTAGCTTAATAGGAACACGAATTTTTAGTATAAATTTAAGCTTCAATATCCCTGGTGGCTGGTGCATTGATGGTGTTCAAACACGTACTCTTGCGTGTGCACTTCATCGAATTCAGTACTAATGTTGCTTTCAAGTGAATATGGGCTGTCAAAACTCAAATATGTCTTTTATGAGAGTCAAAATAGCTTTTTACTAAACATATGACACACCAGTCATATCATAATAACTAATAGGGTCACCTGAAGAGGTAATAAGATATTGACATCTTTATAAAATAAAGTTAACTATAAAATTATAGCAATTAACTAAAATGGTAACACTAAATAATGTTTTAGTTTAATAGATTTCTACAATTAAAACAACTGTGCATTCTCCGTATATGTTCACTATTTTGGTATTGTTTAATCGCAAACTTTGCTCATAATGAGCACTTTATCTTATTGCCCGTGGAATAAAAAGTTCTCATGCTTAGAATTATAAATAATTGTATTTCTTTCATTATTATTCAATCTTGATTAATGTTATATTATTCATTTCATAATATTCAGGTCGAAACCCCTACTTTTATCTTTTATATAATATAAAGTAGAATTTTTTTATGAAAGATGAAAATAAAGATATATTATATATATATATATATATATATATATATATATATTTTATATTAATTAAACTATCATTTTCTTTAATAAAAAAATAATAAAGATGTTGCTAAATTTGAAGTTGACACTTGTTGACTCAATTATGATGATTATTTTAATTTAGTAAATTTTGTTACTAAGGATGTTTTTACTTGGACTGTAATTTGTTGGTCTGGTCTGATCTGGTCTAGTAAAGTCTGGTCTCTTTGTATTTTTATAACTATCCAAGTCTAGTATGATCTGGTCTGGTCTGAGACAGATTACAGTCCAAGTAAAAACATCCTAAATTGGTAGGAATGAAAAAGTTTTGTAACTAAAAAATAATTCATCACTTTTTTTTATTAAATTAGTAAAATGTAAAAGAATATCTCTATATTTGATATTATTATATAAATATCAATATAACTAATAGAACACATGAGAGATAAATTCAATTACTAAATTCGAGATGCAAGCATATGTAGAGTCTGCTTGGTGATCGTGTTTTTTGACTTATCACCTTCATTAGTCAACTTTTTCACCAAATACGTAATATTTTTTCACTGGCTGAGATACATAGTAATCAAAATAACTAAGATTGAAGTTGCTTTTCTGGCTGGATTGACTAAAATTACTGTAGAAGATCATTTAGCTATTTTTAAATAATATTTTCTTTATTTTATTAATAACATATATTTTAGTCAATCCATATATTCTATTCGTGATCGTAGGACTCAAGATATAGGAAAAGTTAAGAGTGTGAAGGATGTTGATCAAAGAGTATTAATGGAGGACGGGGAGATAAAAGAGAGGTGGAGGTCTTACTTTGATACACTATTCAACGGGAACAAAGCGCAAGATATCGGTGATTTGACCATACCGGATTGTATGGTAAATCGTGATTTTGTGAGAAGGATCCAAACAACGGAAGTTAAGGAGGCTCTGAGGAAGATGGGGCGGAAGAAAGCAGTGGGTCCAGATGGCATACCGATTGAGGCTTGGAGAAGTTTGGGAGAGAGAGGCGTCGAGTGGTTTACAAGTTTCTTCAACATTATTTGGAGAAACAACAAGATGCCGACAAGTTGGAGGAAGAGTACTTTTATCCCCTTATTCAAGAATAAAGGTGATGTACAAGAATGTGCCAACTATCGAAGGATTAAGCTTATGAGTCACACCATGAAACTTTGGGAGCGAGTGATTGAGCAAAGACTTCGAAGAATTGTGAAGATTTCAGAGAATCAATTCGGTTTTATGCCTGGTCGCTCAACAACTAAAGCAATTCACCTTCTTCGGCAGCTTATGGAGAAGTATAGAGACGCTCACAAGGATCTGCATTTGGTGTTCATTGACTTAGAAAAGACTTATGATAGGGTACCTCGAGAAGTTCTTTGGTGGGCCTTAACTAGAAAAGGCATATCACATAAGTATATCAGCATCATCATGGATATGTATGAGGATTGTACTACAAGTGTTCGTACTAATGTAGGGAGGACTGTGGAGTTCCCTATTACTATCGGAGTGCACAAGGATCGGCTCTGAGCCCTTTCTTATTTGCCATAGTCATGGATGAACTTACTAAGTCAATTCAAGACGAAATACCATGGTGCATGATGTTTGCTGACGATATTGTATTGATTGATGAGACGCAATCAGGTCTTAAAGCAAAGTTGGAAGTATGGCGACAGACATTGGAGAACAAGGGTTTCAGACTAAGTCGGAGCAAGACAGAGTACATGGAGTGCAAGTTTGGTGGAGGTAGAAGAAGTGGTAATAGTGGAATTACTTTAGATGGTAAGGAGATACTGGTCAGTGATATGTTCCGTTACTTGGCCTCCATAATTCAGAAGGACGGTGAGCTAGATGGAGATGTATCCCATAGAATCAAAACAAGGTGGATGAAGTGGAAGAGTGCGTCAGGATTTCGATGTGATAAAGGTATGCCCACTAGACTGAAGGTTAAATTTTATAGGACAGCAATTAGGCCTACATTGCTGTATGGCGTAGAGTGTTGGGCGGTGAAGCAATGTCACATTCAAAAAATGAGTGTGGAAGAGATGCACATGTTGCGTTGGATGTGTGGGCATACTAGGAAGGACCACGTGCGAAATGACACAATCAGACCAAGAGTGGGAGTAGCATCTATTGAAGACAAGATTCGGGAGTCTTGCCTATGGTGGTTTGGTCATGTGCGTAGAAGACCGAGTGATGCACCTGTCAGACGTGTTGAGATGTGTGGAGAAAAGGCAAGGAAGAGAGGGAGAGGAAGACCCAAACAGACGTGGGTTAAGGGAGTGCGAAGTGATATGCTTCTTCTTGGGTTGGATGAAGGTATGGCTTTGGAGAGAGCAAGGTGGAGGGCGGGTATTCGTGTGGGGGAGTGATCTCGTATTTTTTTCCCCTCATTTTTTTTTTCTTCTTGTTTTTTTATTCTTTTATCTTTATATATATAAACATTATTTTTGTCCCTTTTATTTTTGTCCTTTTTATTTTATCATTTTTAGGTATACTCATCTCATTTTATATTATCTTTTTATATTATCTTTTTTTTTAATCTTTATTTTCTTTCTTTCCCTTTTGGTGGTGATATCATGTATCGATTCGTGTTAGCCGACCCCAATATCTTTTGGGACTAAGGCTTGGATGTTGTTGTTGTTGTTGTTGTTATATTAATAACATATATTTTAAATATAATTTTTCATAAATCAACAGAACCCGTCAATCCAGCCACTTAATCTAGAGCTTCATAAATTTCAACAGAATCAACTGATTCAGTCTATTTCAGTTTATCAAACGGTCTCCTCATATTTTATTATCTTTTTGGGCGGAAATTTTGGGCCCAAAACTTATACTACTTATGCTATTTTATACTTCGTATTATATATAAATAAATATAAATATAATAAAATTGTTATTATTATTGTTATTATTGTTCTTATTATTATTTGTATGACTATAGTGGTAGGAAAATATAAAAGAATATATCTATATTTGATATTATTACATAAATATAAATATAACTAATAGAACACATGAGCTAGCGATAAATTCTATTACTAAATTAGAGATGTAACCATATGTAGAGTCAGCATGGTGACCGTGTTTTTCGGCTTATTATCACCTTCATTAGTCAACTTTTTTACCAAACACATAATATTTTTTTCACGGGTTGAGATATGTAGTAATCAAAATAACTAAGATTAAAGTTGTTTTTCTGGTTGTATTGACAGTAATTACTGTAGAAGATCATTTTAACTATTTTTCAAATAAAATTTTCTTTACTTTTTTAATAACATATATTTTAAATATAATATTTCATAACTCAACAGAATCAGTCAATCCAGCTACTTAATCTAGAACTTCATAAATTTCATCAGAATCAACTGATTCATCCTATTTCATTGATCATTCAATGCATTACCAAATTTAATTTTCTCATTAATTCTCTATTATGTCTTCATTTTGGACGGGAGTTTTCCCTCCAATTGTTGTCCAAGCACGGTTACTTTATATTATATAAAGATTTTTTATACGGAATTACGGAGTATATTCAATATTGGTATCATATGAAAGATAATAAAAAGTTATTAATTTTGATATATTTATTGTAACAGTTGAGGTAGAAATAAAAAAATTACAATACCTTAAAAATTTGAGATTTTACTTTGGTGAGATCCATGACTGATTTTTCCGTTGTGACTTTTTAAAAAATCTGCGTTAGTCACTTATTTATGGTTAATGGTCATTCAATGCATTACCAAATTTAATTTTCTTATTAAATCTCTATTATGTCTTCATTTTGGGCGGGATTTTTCCCTTCAATTGTTTTCCAAACACTGGTACTTTGGTGAGATCCATGACTAATTTTTCCGTTGTGACTTTTTAAAAAACCTGCGTTAGTCACTTATTTATGTTAATGGTCATTCAATGCATTACCAAATTTAATTTTCTTATTATTAAATCTCTATTATGTCTTCATTTTGGGCGGGATTTTTCCCTTCAATTGTTGTCCAAACAATGGTACTTTATATTATATAAAGATAGAGATTCATTACTATTTAAAAAATAAATCATTTACTTGAGTGGTTATTTTTTTGTTTTCCATAATTTTTGTTTGAGAGTGTTTTTTCCACAATTAAAAAATGTGTAATGACTAATTATTTCTTATAAGGTATTGAAAACAAAAGGAAAGTAAGAATACTTATACCCGTTTTGCTTTCCATCTATAAGTATAAGTAAGTTATTTAAGACACATTCATTAGCAACAAATGCTCTATTAATGTAAGATGTTTTATTTAAGGCACTTACATACTACGTATTACACATATGGAACTCTAGATTAATTTGAAGGTGCACAATTTACACTTATACCCTTCATTTGGGCGGGATTTTTTCCTCCAAAAGTTGTAGCAACTTTGCTACTTTATATAATACTAGACGAAGTCCGTGCGATGTGCGGGGTATATCTAGAATATAATACAGAGTATATTAACATATTATTTAAAATTATATTTTATTAAAATGATGCATGCATATTATGTAATTTTGCTAAATAAAAAAGACAATAGCTTTTATACGGAGTATATTGTAACTTTGATTATATAATAGAATTGAAGTTGTAAGGAAATGAAAATCTGGAAATGATTGTATAAAAAGACATTAACAATTTTTTTCAAACACTGGGGAATTTTGCTATTAATCTCATCTCACAAAAACAAAACTTTTGTGGTGGGATGGACCTGTTTGGTGACCATAATTTTCGGCTTATCATGGTTTATCAGCCATTTTCCCCATCAAACGTGTAATTTTTTATTTCACGCATTAGAATGAACTTTTCCTATACATAGTAAATAATATATACTTCATCAGCCCGTTTTGGATGTTTTTACTTGGACTGACATTTGTTGGAATGGTCTGGTCTGTTTAAGTGGTGTGGTCTGAACTGTTCTGGTCAGGTCTGGTAAATGTCTGGTCTCTGTTTATTTTACTCCCTCCGTCCCGCTATGATTGTCCCATTTTACCATTTCGGTCCGTCCCACTAAGATTGTCTCATACCTTATTTGGTAAAGTTTGTGTGGTTCTAAATCATTCCTACTTTATTCTTACTTTATCAATTCAATATCAACAACATAAACTCACTTTTATTAATAACTGTGCCACCTTCTCTTGTCCCAAACTTAGCGAGACGGAGGTAGTAATTTATAACTATGGAAGTATGATCTGGTCTGGTCTGGTCTGATTTGTTGAAGCTTGATCTGGTGTGGTCTGGGGCTGAAAACATAAAAACAATATAAAATACTCCGTATATTACTTTTTAATGTCCATAAGCTCTTGAGAACCAAAATTACTTTTTCATGTGCCACATGATCTTAAATTTCAGAAACAAAAAACACCTACATTTAGCATTATGGATACACATATATACATTGTGCGTATACAGAAATGCATAGCTTAACATTTATACATATTTATTTTTTTATATAAAATAATTAGCTCATATAAGAACAATATTACACACTTCATCAGATTTAGCATTCTATATAATTCTATATGAATTTTTCCCTCTTCGCTAATTGTTATTATATCCTTTAGAGCACAACATAAGAGCATTCCATTCATAATCTTAAAATAAATGATTTTTCTGTTACACATCTTTGACACATTACATTTATTCAATAGATTTTAAATAATCTCAAATCTTAAAAGTCTTCATCAACCATGATACTCCAAATAAATAGTTTTTCTAATCATGCCTTATTAAATGCAATTTAACTACAACCTAAAATAATTCGGGATCCAAATCTTGATACCGGATTTTCTTTTTCAATAATCTCCCTAAATAATCTCTAACTCACAACGACAATCCTTCAAATAATTTTCCACATCATCCAATTAGACCTTAAATAATCAAATGGATGGGGATATATGCCCTAATAGATCTGGACCAGATTTCATCTAGATGTTACCGGGATTGTTAATGAAAGGCAGACAATTAAGTATATATACAGAGTTTGAGGGTGTGAATTGAACCATTTTGTTGCTATTTTTATAAGCAATTAAATTATTCAGGTTTTAGAAACTTAAAATTGCTTCAATGGTACTATTTTTGGACAAAACTTGGACAAAATTGCTTATTCAAGGTACTATTCAATGGTACAATTCAAGGATAAAATTGCTTCAATGGGACGAATATGAATTATTTAGATTTTAACAACCATAATGTATAATCCAGTCAAACCATAATGCATTTATACGCACAATGTATATATATATATATATATATATATATATATATATATATATATATATATATATATATATATATATATATATATATATATATATATATATATATATATATGTAAACTTCAAAAGTGGACAAAAATAAATGTTGGGTGTCTCTTAGTTCTTTCCAAAAACCATTGAGCAATATAATACGTAGTACTTTTTTTTATTTGGTGAACGGAAATTTCCATAGCAGGTTAGCGAATCTAATATATTGATTGCACATTTACTTGCACTTTATTTTGATTTTTAGTTAATTTGTTGAATACATTTTTTATAGTAGGTTGACATATATCCTAATATATCTCAGGTTGCATATTAATATACACGTATTTTGTTTGATAAAGATTTGTGTATAATAAATGCTTCATTATTATATTTCATTTCCTTACATGCATCTACATTCTACGGTTTCTCCCTTGGGCAGCATTTTTTAGGTTCAACATTAATTTCCAATTATGTCTTTTATTTGGGCGGGAATTTTCCCTCCAATATTGATAGCAAGACTGTTACTTTATCTAAAATCTTATAAACCCCAATGAAAGTTAGGGTTTTTTGGGTATGAAAAAAATGTTGGTGGAATCTCAAAGCAATAAATAGTGATACACTACCTTATACATGTTGTACTCTCTTACTGTTATATCGTGTTTTCCGGTGACTCCGTTAAAAATTTTAAACTTACTCCGTTTTGCCGTTCCGTCACTCTTAATTAAGCAAACCTTGACTTCATTATGTACACATGAGTCACATGACACATCCTCTAATAAATTACTACGTGTCATTTACTATGGTAATTATAATAATTTCCACAATGAAAGTTTCACTTTTACAGATCAAATCATCATTATGGATTAGGATCGAGGAGCACTATCTATTTTGAATTTATTGGTTTGATTAAGTTATTTGACATGATCAATTTAGGTTACTTTATCAAAAGTATGATGCTCCTATTATATTGTACTCCCTCCGTCCCATAAAATTCTTCCTACTTCCTTTTGGGCCGTCCCAAAAAATTCTTTTCACTTACCATTTTTGGACACTACTAGAAAAAGGATTTTTAACGACCAATAAATAACGACGACTCTAATAATTTGTCGTTAAAAGTATCTTTTAACGTTAACTATTTAGTTCGTCGTTATTAAATTTATCTATAACGACCATTTTGAAAAGTCATCATTATTAAGCAATTCGTAATCATCGTTATTACAAAAAAAAATCGCCCATATTCTTTTAAAAAATAATTCAATAAAAAAGCTAATCTGAATAATATAAAAAAATTTAATATATTGCCAAAATTTTAACCTGAATTATATACGCTCCTAATTAAACTGGTATACTGAGCGGCGGGCTAAAGTAAAGCTAGAAATCGAAATTTTAACTTCGCCCGCCAATCAGTTGCCCTAATCGCCATCTTGAACTCAATCGGTCTTCTACTCTCTCTATCGTTCTGGATTCTCAAATGAATTCCATCTCTCGATCGTTCCACGCCCGTAGTCCGATCCTTCCAATCACTTATCGTTGCTGGACGCAAAAAGGATTCTCAGAGAATTCAATAGCTCGATCACTACTGGCCTCTCTCTCCATCGTTCCTTGCGCCTCTATTCCTATCGTTCTACTCGCTCGGTCACTCCTCAAGCTTTCCTCGCAGGATTGGCAAAGTTTCCTGTAGCTCGATCCATATACCAATGGGATTTAAAGATTCACATTCGGTTGCTCAACCTTTATGCTCCAGGTAACTTTAATCATGGATATTTATTATTGTAATCTCCTTGCTTTAATCGATTTTCAGCAATCTATAGGGTTGCCACTGCATAATTTTATTGAATAGCTGATTAGTTTGATTGTTTTCTCTGATTGATTTGCCTAGTTGATTTGCTTCCGATATTCAGCAGAGTCTTCCGATAAGAACGCTGACGCCCTCAATCCTCCTGTTCTCTGAGCCACTGGACCTGCTCCAAGCTTCACCCATTTATCTTCTAACACCAACCTATGGGTTTTAGTAAAAAAGGGTTGCTTTTGGTCACGTTTTTTTGCACTTCATACGATTTTGTGTGAATTTCGGATGTCTATTCCACTAGGCTTCAAAATTATTGTGTACATATCATATGCTTTACGCATTAAAGTTTGCTCAATTTTATCTGCCGTTAAACAACATTTGGTTTCAACTTTATGCAGTTAAGCAGACCAACAAAAGTGACACCAGAAAAGGAAAAAAAAAAACAGAATGGATGCTGTGTCAAAGGCAACAGAGGAACAAACAGCTAGAGATCACAAGGAACAGTTACAAAGTCTCCAAGAAAATGTTAATGGACTCATGATTATTCAAAACTTTTACATTGCCTAAAATGATAGCAAGATAGCTCTATGTAAGGAGTACTTCTCATGATAACTCATGATTATTCAATCTTTTTAAAGTTATTTCCGCAACATTGATCTTTCTAATTAAAGGGGGGGGGGGGGGTGTAGTCTTTCATTTTCTGGGTATAAAGTTAAGAAAATTTTGCTGGGTATAAACTCGGGTTTTCTACCTGCGATTCCATTTCAATTTGCTATTTATGGTCTTTTTTTGCAGGAAGAAATTCTTTAGACAGTGCAAAAAGATCCTTCACATTCTAATGTCAAGGTATATATTTCCATTTCTCCATTTTTGCCAATCATATTGATTTCACAAGCTGGACAATGTGTTTGAGTGGTGCAGTTATTCAAGAGATGTTGGTGAAGCAACTTAATGTTTCTATTCCTTCCTAAAGTGGATGTCAAGGTATGTATGACAAACACGGTAGTAAATGAAGTAAAAGTGGAGAATACAATGTGTTATTAATAATCTATTAAAATAAAAATTAATCATTGTTTATTGTCAAATTTATTATTGTTTATTGTGACTTATGCTTTTGTGAAATATAATTTTGTTTAAGAAGCATATTATTTATCTTATAAGTATTTAAATGTCATTTTGTTTGAAAATATGAATCCTCTGCTCTTTTTTGTAGGTATTAAAGATGGATTCAAATCAATTCATATATCAGCTTTAGTATCTTAGTGGTTTATTTTGTATTCATATCAAATTATGTTTCAAACTATACTTTTGTGATATGGATATGTCATGTTATTATCCTCATTTATGATATGCTGATGAAACTTTATTACGTTTTGTCATAAGCAGGCTCAGGACCTCCTCTTAGAATCTGGGCTAGATAATGTGGCTGAAACTCTTGTTGAAGGACTATCAAGGGTGAGGAGGTTCGCAGATGAGAGTGGAGCTCTTATGTCTCTAGATCTGCAGGTTCAATTCGCTTCCCACTTACTGTGAAACAGGAAATGATAATCATCTCTGAAAGTGTTGTTTTCTTCCAAAGTTATGGAAGTTCAAGTGGAGTTTTTTGGGTTACAGGTATTGATCAACTGCCTAAAGCATTTTGTTTCTATAGATGTGAGGCCAAAGCTACAAATAGTTGAAACTTATATCAAGGTGATTAATAGATTCTTTCATGCTGGATTTGATTAATATTTTTTTTTCAAGTGGAAAGGTTGAAATCTTCTCTTTAGGGTCTATACGGATGATGGTTTGAAGAGGAAGGCTTTGATGGTCTAATTCTATATCTTGATAATCGGAAGTTTCAGAAAACGAATAAAAGTTGATCGAAATGCTAAACAGTTACTGTACATATTATGTTACTCTTTCAATTTCTGTAAAATGTCAAATACATATATCAAGATATAGACTAAACCTTTGAAATTTTCCCTCCATAAAAGAAATAGGAACCACTGATGATTTTAATAGTTTTGTTTGCTCTTTCTGAAGTTATTGAACCTCTAAACTTTTCACTAACTTTTCTGTTCCACAAGACAAGCAGATCTCTGTCAATTGGGCAGTGACGTTATTAAGTGAGTCTTCCTCCACTGCAATGAAATCATTTTGTTGTTCTGAATGAGTCTTCCTCCACTTGAGCTGTGAGTACTGTATCACAAGCACTTTGCCTACTAACACGAGTACACTGGAGAGGAAAACAGTTGTCGCTCTTCTTTTTTGTTGTTTAAACATTAGTTTTATCATGTTTATTCTGTAGTGAATTTCTTTATTGTCCTGATGCTTTCTTGGATGACTAGCTTCTATTATATTCTCTCAGCATACTTCTCGTGAATGGAATTAATTCTCAGATACATGAGCTCTACTCTCAATTAGTTTATTTATATTCAACTAGCAAGGTATGAATTCTCAAATTACTCTCTATAGCTTTTACAGATCTATTCATGACCTATTGGTTTTAGGAAATAATTTTCTAAGAACCATTTTTTTCTCTTACAACTATTTATCTTTAATTTTATTAAAAAATCTGAACTCTATTTTTAATTTTTTGTAGGTATTGAAATTAAAGATGGAGAATTTGAAGCAATGCAGTTGAATGATTATTAATTACTTTTGTGACTTAGTATTCACTTTTTTGTGTAGTTCTTGGGACATGTTTGACATTGAAGTATGGAGAATTGGAGATTTAGTTTGTTTATGAGGATGAAAGATTATTAATTTGTTTTGTTGATCGTGAAATTAATTTGAAGAGTTAAAGTTTGTTGTCTATTGTTGAATGTAAAAGTACTGAATTTATTAGTAATTACTACGTATAATCAATGGCAAAATATTATATTGATATATTAAAATTTTTAAAATCTAGTAACATTTCATGGATAAATTGTTTTAAGATTAACGACAGTTACATATTTTATCACTTTTATACGACAATGAATTAATTGTTGTCATTAAAATATAACGAAGAGTGATTATCTTGTCGTTAATAAGTAACGATGACATCTTGTGTTGTCGTTAATAAGCAACGATGACATCTTGTGTCGTCGTTAATTATTAACGACGAACTTTGTCGTTAAAACCAATAACGACGGAGGCTATAACAACAACTTGACGACCAAAAAAAAGTTGTCGTTAAAAGCTTTAACGACAAACTTTTGAGTCTATAACGACCATATTTTTCATTGCTAAAAGTCCTTTTTCTAGTAGTGGGACAATTTGTGTGGTTCACATTCATTTCACATTTTTTACACAACCATAATCATACATTTGCACTTTATTCCACTTTCTTAATCTCAGGGTCAAGTAGAAGAATTTTCTGAGACAGAGGGAGTAATATTATATACTTAGTGATACATTTTGTTCTATCTTGCACGGATACGTCGATACACCGATACGCGAATACGGTTACATTGATACGACAACTTCAAAAATTATAAAATACAGATATGGGGTAGATTTATAAATAATAATAATAATAACAATAATATAGGCTATAATTTACAAATATATATAATTGAAAGGTTCGTAAATAAAATAATAATAATAATATCAAACGTTAACAATTACGAAGCATAACTCACGCACCGAAACCATGGCGGCGAACACATCCCCTGGCCCACAGCTCTGCACCATTTCATATTTAACTCGTGATCACTTATAGACCTGTCAATGGGTCGGGTCCGGGTCGGAACGTAGTGTTCCAGACCCGGACCCGCTAAGTAAATAAAGGACCCGGACCCGACCCGTTTACCCGGCGGGTCTAAAAATTTGGACCCGGACCCGGACCCAACGGGTCTCGGAACCGGGTCGGGTAGACCCGCCAAGTATCATATGCACAACATTATATAACTTTTTTTTGACAGAACATTATATAATTTTTTAAAAATAGTAAAACATGTATATGAAATGTAAATCAAAGTGCACAAATTTAAAAGCAAAAAAAAAATAAATTGGGGTCGGCTAGGAACACTCTAAGATAAATAGATAATGTCTTTTTTTAAAACCAGGTCAATTAGGGTCAAAACCGGACTAGACCGAAAAATTAAGGTCCGGGCCGATCTGGACCGGTTAGATTGAGGTCCGGTCTTCGGTACATAGAAAATGATGATTCCGGTGCTGGTCCTAACCGGTTCCGGTCTGGTTTTGGACCGGTGCACACCCCTACCTACGGTGTTTTGTGGTCCAATATTTTGAATCTATGAAATGGTCGTCCAGGAACATGACGCAGACTCGAGATGAAAGATTCGATTTGGTTGAAACCATCTTGAACATGAATTATCCTTGCAGATCATACTCGTGTTGGGCTTCGACGCACATGAGATGATCCGGGTTGATTACTGTCGGGGCTTGGAGTGGACCAATTCATTAATGGAACATTTTCTACTTAAAATTGAAAAATACTCAACACATTTCTTTAAATCAGATTATTAATATTGTTTCGAGAAAATATGTATCTTGTGCTCTTAAGTATATTTTCTTTTTTAAATATTACATAGAATTTATTTAGTCCTACTAAAACATTATGGAGTAAAAGAATAAAAAATTCTTAGATAGGATTTAGGAAGGAAATAAATCATTATGGTACGCCATTTTGAGAAAACTAGCATTGGTTTACTTTGATCTATTTAGGGATTTTTTTAGTATTACCTTGGTCGGTCTTATTAAGTTTGTCCAACATTATGTGATTCTAATTTATCATTTCTTTATTCATAATTTATCAATTCAATATTAACTATATAATTCCAATATTTTTAACAACCACACATGTGATTTATGTTTCACTCCTTTTAAACTGATTTCCTTACAAGCGCATCTTTAAACAAAAGCACATGGCTCCCTAGGGCCGGGTTTTCTAGAGTTGGTTTTTTCAGCGAAGATACTCTTACGCCTGGCGTTTTGTTTTTGACGAGTGCTAGAATGTTTTAGGCGGCGAGTTCGTCCATGGCGAGGAAGACTGTACTCAGTTTTCAGATGAAGCAACAGGGGGCCAATTTCACTGGCAAGAAGGGCAAAGGCATAGCAGTGAACAACACAGTCAAGGAGTAAGGCAGTTTGGATTTTTAGACCAGATCTACAATCGTTTATAGATCTGGTCCCCTCCTAAACCACCACCATGAAATGAACGTGTGACTAGGGTTTGGTCAACTGTCAATGTAACACCACCCCCAAATATATTTACTCTTATGTAAATAATGTATTGAACCTTATTAAAGGATTAATGAATTTACGAAATTGTAAATTTTTATTATTTCGTTCGCGTGAATAGTAAATTGCACGTGGGACCCACACCGAAAACGGGGGCCGCCCGATATTCCCGAGACCACATATTTTATTCATCTAGGTCAAAATAATATTTATATAGTGGTGGATATCTTATTTGGACCATGGGAAGGCCTGGGGTTGACCGATTGGTCAAAAGAGGGCCAATTATCGGTACCGACAATTTAACAGATAGCAGCCCAGAAATGAATTTCGGAGACTTCAAAATTAGAGTTTTGGAATATATATTATTTCAAAGGGGCTTTATGATTGAGGACACATAATATATTTTATTTTACCCGATAAAATAAAATATGATTAAAACAGTCCGAAAAATACAACTTTCGGGACAAATTGTACACACCGGGACACAAAGGGATGACCTCCCACATGAGTGGGGGCCACCCCACGTTTTTGTGTGCAAGAGTTGACTAATTGGTGCCATAAGGACACATGAAGGATGGATGATAGGATGGGAGGAACATGGTTGAAAGCTAATGGACCCCTTTCCACCCACTCATTGGCTAAAGGAGACAAAAACCACCTCTCCACCCTCTTTCATCTATCATGCTCGACCAACCAAGCAAAAGGAGGAAGGAAAGAGCTTTGCAAACCATCCCCATAGCTGAAAATTCGAGCTCAACCTAAGGGAGTCCAAGGAGGAAGATAAAAGAAGGAAAAAGTTGGGAAAAGTGTGATTAGTTAAGGTAATGACCTTATTATAACTTTTCCTTTAATTTTCTTCTACCATATGAAGTATATATCATATTAAGGACCCTTAATATGGTTCCACATGTTATAAGTATGGATTTATGGGTTGGAAAGTGATTGTATGTCCAAGAACGGACTTAGAAGCCAAAACGACCGGTTCACCGGAAAATAACCTTTTTGAGGTTATTTGTATTAACATGGGTTTTATGATTATAAAACCTTGTTAGGCACTTGTAAAGGGTATTTCAAGTGGTTTCACAAAGTTGGAAAAGTCGCCGGAGTTGTCGCCGGAGTTGACCAAAAGTCGCCGGAGTTTCACCGGAGTTCAACCAAGAAGGGTAGAACTTCATAACGCTAGTTCAAGGTGAGTGGACGGCTTAATATCTTATAACTTTTGGGTCAATTATGAGATTACCTAAATAAATGTTATATGAGTTCATAATGATGTTTAAAAGATATTTAAACACGTGATTAGCCAATAGGGTTAAGTTTGTATGAAAGAAATTAATTGTTGATGCATGGAATATGATATGAAGAATTATATGAAATGCATATTTGCTTGAAGTATATTAGAAGCACAAACGAATATTATTAACTTAATTACATGATGATTAAGTTGATACACACAAGGTATGAAATGGCGGTCAACGAAAACGTGGACCGAAGAACAAAGGATTTAATTAATACCGGTTGGTATTAATTAATTATAAATCTATATAAATGCATGGTTTGCATGGATTGTGATACATAAGATTTATGTATTGGATTAGTTATGAGTAACTAAGTATGATATAGACTCTATCTAGGTTGATAGGAGGTTGATCATAGGAAAACTTGGTGGAGGACCCTAGTACTTAAAAAGTACTTAACACTCAAAACTTGGTGGAGGACCCTAGTACTTAAAAGTACTTAACACTCAAACTTGGTGGAGGACCCTAGTACTTAAAAGTACTTAACACTCAAACTTGGTGGAGGACCCTAGTACCTAAAAGTACTTAACACTCAAAACTTGGTGGAGGGCCCTAGGACTTAAAGTCCTTAACACTCAAACTTGGTGGAGGACCCTAGTACTTAAAAGTACTTAACACTCAAAACTTGGTGGAGGACCCTAGTACTTAAAAGTACTTAACACTCAAAACTTGGTGGAGGACCCTAGGACTTATGAGTCCTTAACACTCACAAACCGGTGGAGTATCCAAGGATTATGATCCTAAAACTCATAGATTATGATATACAAATAGGGACAAGGAGGAGTCCTATACACTCATAGGTATATGGGTGGGTTGGGGTTTTTAGTCAAGAATATTGACTATTACTATTTTTCCCAAATAAAATGGTGATCTACGGATCGGATATTTTCCAAGTATATATATACTAATAAGTATTTCATAACTTGGGGGAAAGACTATTTATTTAAGTATCACCCTATGTTTGGGTCTTATACTTGAAACGCTAGTTATTCTATATTTAGCCTGCTACTCGCTCGGTACTTAACTGACCCCTTCGGGGGGCCCCACCATTTTCAGGTTGAAGCTAGGGCTTGCTACTTGCACCTTCTCACGGGTGGTATCATATCGGGAAGACGTGGTTCGTGCTTCCTTATTTTCTTTCAAACTACCGAACACTTGCTCATGGATATTTGTTTTACTATAAACATTTTTGTGGCTTGCATGCCCATGTTGTTGGCCGGTTGTGGCTCATGACTTACCGTTGAATATTTCCGCTATTCATTGGTTGAAATGTGATGTTGTTATGTATGTTTACTACTGAGTATGGATGGATTGTTTTCTCGAACGCCTTGTGTAATTAAGTGAGGTTGACTCGTGGGTGACGTCACTTAGTTATACGGCGGTTGTACACGCGCTTGGATTTCGGTCTGGGGCGTGACAGTCAACGTGTGACTAGGGTTCTCTATTTTTGCTTCAAGCTATATTTTTCTTTCGTTCGACCTTGTACCTTGTTTTTTAGATTATTATTGTTAGTGGTAGTCTTAAGATGTTTAAGGACGTTAGTTGCCTCGACTATTCTGTATGTTCACTAAAAAGTATTGTTTGACTTTGAGTGAACTTTTCTATGTCTGATCAGGAATCAAGAGGACGTTTTGGCTATTATGAGGTTAGTGAAGTGAAAATTATGGTAGCCTTAAGGGTCTGTATGAACTCAATGTTGTTGGTTTGGTGGTCGGCGATTCGCGCTACTTCTTTGGAGGTGGTCGTACGATTTTTATTGAATCTAGATAGTACCTTTTAAAAAATAGATGATAGAATTTGAAGTAAAATGGATAAGAATAATCTCAACTATTAGTGATCTGCTTGAAATAATCCAAAGTATCAATATCTCACAATAATCCCAACTATTGAAATATCTTCTCAAAATACTCCATTTACTCAAAAATAATAGCGAAAATGGAAACTAATAATCCAACCTTTTATTTTTGAAAGACTATCCGAGCTCTCCACACTAATAACTATCTCCAGGACGAAAGACAAAAGGGCGGATCCACTCAACACAAGTCCGAGCTCTCAGATATCGACCTCAGTAGTCCCCAAGGTCAGGATAAAGCGCCATGCACTTGGATATAATCCGCAATGATTTGTCTCGCAAGGAGACACTGCCACGTCACTCTTCGCACCAAAGGAATATTTCAGGTTATCCACGTGCACCCACGCAAGACTTCTGGCGGGAATTCTGTTAGAAGAATAAACAATCAGCCAGCTATCAAAGGTTCTCTCTCCAATCAGCTTTACACGTGGCTGCTTCTCATCAAAGTAGGCTATTAGTTTGTTAGACTAACTTTACACGTGTCCTTCTATTAGTCTAGCATCTTTGGCTTGGCCTCCAAGTATTTCCCTTTTTCCCTTAGTATAAATATCACCTTCCAACTTGTGGAAAAGGATGCTGAATCTGTTGCACTCTTGAGACTAATAGACAAAGCCTTTTTCGATCCATACTCTCTGATCAGTTCGCTCTCCTTCCTACTTTCGTTCTCGGTGGATTCCGGCCACCCCCGGTCCGACGATCCATCAGTAGTCATAACTCATGTCTTCGGCTTTTCAATCTTACCGGCAACTTTTTTTTATAAAATAATTAATTTTTTATTTTGCTCACTGAATCCTAGTTAGCTTTTTTCCGTTTTAAACACATACCGTTTTTTGAACAAAAAAAACGCATTTAAAACGAAAAATAATGTCGGTCCGTTTAAAAAGGAAAAAAACTCCTACTTCCCGTATAAAACGTATTTTTCCGTATTTTACAAAATACAAAAACATGAACTGATCAATTGAATTAGTGCATTAATTGCATAGAAGATCAAAAATAGCTTAAAAGCAAAAGAGAAAACCTCCTCATCGTGACCCCATGTTTTTGTATTGTTACAATGAAATTAATAATCACTAAAATTATTTGCATGGTGGCTAAAGCTAGCTTCTTAAAAGACAAAAACTTGAAATAACATTGGATTTATGATGTTTTTCCAATCAATCATATCAAAATTAAGGTTTTCTAAACCTGACATATCTACTGTATAAACTTTTATACATAAATATTAATAAGAATAGCAATAGCAGTCGCACAATATACTTTTCTCATATTTCATTCATCATTTTGATGAAAATCATGAGTTTGACTTGAGTATTATTTGATGATCATATAAAAACAATGATTTTAATTTAGTCTCATTCTATTGTTTTTATTCCTCATTTTTTGACTTTATTTTGGAAAATTATGTCTTGGACTTAATTACTATTTTTATTGTTTTCATCAACTTATGAAATTACAAATTATTCTTTTTTGTGGTAATGAGATTTGCTAATTGAATATGTGTATACTTTTATTTGTTTTTACTATATATATCTTATTTTGTGAAGTACATACTTTAAATATTTAAAATAATACCCATATTTTTTGTCCGAGTTTTTGTAACATATACCGTATTATACATGTATACGTATTCACACGTTTTTTAAAAGTCAACGTATTTTTCAACGAATTTTGACCGTCTTTTTCATTTTTGTTACCGAATAAAACACGTACGTATTAAACCTCGTTTAATTCTTGTGCCGTATTTAAATAACTATGCACTGAATGTTGAATGTTACAATACTCAAAATAAATATGATTGAAGTTGCTTTTGTTATTAACTTCTATTTTATAGACCAATCTATCCATATTACCATATATGCACTATAAGGACTATGACAACTAAAAAAATTGTTAAGACCCGGGGTTCCATCCTAAAATGTCAACATGTTAGGAGGAATAACTCATGTCTTAATATAGCACTTCGTTTATCCAAACTTTTTTGGTGTGGGACATTTTAACACCCCTCCTCATGACCAGACACTTCGTTTGGATCATGCCTTCATTCATTTTTTTTTCATCGGTCCATTTTTTTCATCCGGCCGTAATTGTCATTTTTTATAATCTTGTCATCACGATTCATAAGGGACCCCACACCATGAATCGATTTGGCTCTAATACCATGTTAAGACCTGAGGTTTAATTTCATCCTAAAAGGTCAACCTGTTAGGAGGAATAGCCCATGTGTTAATATAACACTTCGTTCATCCAAACTTTTCCGGTGTGAGACATTTTAACAAAAATAGATATAAGTAGAAATCAAGAAGTTAAAATATATCTGGAAAATAAATTAAAGAATGTGTATATATCAATCAATCACACTAATTTTCACAATAAAATAAAAATATTATTACTTCAGAAGATGTGAAATCTATTTTACATATTTTCATTTATGTAAATTATATACTTAACGATTTATAATAATATTAATATTAAGATTTAAGAATATATATTTTTTTGAGTAAAACTTTCGGTTCCACTTTGATTTCGATATTTCACGAGCCAACCCGCCAAACCGTAATGTAAAAGTCGCTTCATAATAATGATTCAACTCTCAAGTGTTCTTAACGGTTGAATTGTACGTAAGAAGAAAAGTTTTGCCTTTTTTATACAAGAAAAGAGCCTTCAGAAAAATAATTTATTGCTGAACATTTCTGAGCAAATCGGCAAATAGACTCTTCCTTTGTAAAGAAAGAAACAAAGAAATACTCACAATTGAAGTAATGCCAGCCTGTTAATCAGCCATGCACACCAAAAAGTTAAAATCGTACCATCAAGAAACTGAAAATGATAACTCCCAAATTCTAAAAAAAAACAGTAAATAAAATAGTCATAGAAAAACAAAACAAATAAGATCAGAGAAGAAAAGAAACAAAACTGAAACCACTTTCAGAAATGTGAACAACTACGTAAATAGAAGAAATCATCCACCCACGATAATTTTTGAAATAATTCTCTAGGTTCTAGCATCAACTTGCAACGTTTTTTGTCAAAAAAGAAAGTGGCACTTTGTTTTTTTTAATATTATTATTGTGAATCAACTTGCAACATTTTTTAACAACAAAATGGCAACATGCATGACCAAGCCGAAACGTATTGCAATAGAACGTTTAGACTTGTGATGCTAATAAAACTAGTAGAACAACGATGCCATGCACGGTCAAACAATAATCTCAAATAAATGATCAAAAATAGTTATATAAATATGTATTCTAGACACAATTACGTAAAGTAGACTATGAATACAAATAAATTTTTTAACAAACCAATAGGCGACAACGATTGCCTTTGATTTTTATTTACGAATTACGATCATAACATAATAAGTTACAACGTTTTTTTACAAAAAATGACATCATGCATGACCAAGCTGAAACGTATTGCAATAAAACTTTTAGACTTGTGATGCTAATAAAACTAATGCACAATAAATCAATAATCTCGATCAAATAAATGACCAAAAAATAGTTATATAAATATGTACTCTTGACACAATTACGTAAAGTTGATTATGAATAAAAGTAGATTTTTTAACAACAAACCAATAGGTGACAACAATTGTCTTCGATTTTTATTTACAATCATAACATAATAAGTTGCAATGTTTTTTAACAAAAAAAAAGGAATCATGCATGACCTAGCTGAAACGTATTGCAATAAAACTTTTAGACTTTTGGTGCTAATAAAATGATATAATTCACATTATATGATGGATTGATACTACTACAAAGTAATACATGTCGCCGCATTTTTTGAAATGTATCAAAAGTGTTATACAAAACCTTTTGAAATGTCTCACTATAGAAAATGATGTTTCGTAGGTCATGCTTTTTGTTTTATGTTTTTTAGGTTTATGCCTGCGCATAAAAACACGTTCTTGACTTCATCGCCTGGATTAAGAAATTAATTTCTCCTTTTTGTATATTTAAGCGAAATTTTGACTTTAGGCTCGGAATTTGAGTGATATTGAATTCCTCAAAAGCACACATTAATGATTTTGAAAACAGAGAATGAAATTCAATATTGCCCAATTTTTATGAAATTTTATATTATTCGTCTCGTTTCTATACCCTACTTTTCATATATTATCGTCCCTACTTTTCATCTACTCTCTTCTTGTGCCTTTTTCCCTTCTCTCATTCTACTTCCTGCTATCTAAACTAGGGGCCAGCAAATTGGTTCGGTTTACCAAACCGCACTGAATTGAAGTATGCCGAATCAAAATCGAAGGATATGCAATTCGAGTTGAGTTTAGTAGGGAAACCGAAGTAAAGTAAACTAATTAAACCAAAACCGTGAAAAAATGAATAAAACTAAACCAACCTAAAATGTTCGATAAATTCTTCAGATTTTTTTAACATAACAAATCCAAACTGAAACGAACCACATCAAGCCAAAACATAATACGAAGTATGGTTTTTCTATGATAATCTATCATTTATTCGTTCGGTTAAAGTTTCTTTTTATTTGTCACATTTTCGTATTTTTCGTATTTGAAATTTTTTAACTTACTTTTGTTCTTTTACTTCTCTACTTTTTTAATATTTTCTTCTTCTTTTTCCTACTTTTCCATTTTTCTTCTCATGTTTCTTACTGTTTTTCATTCTCTTTCATGTTTTTCCTACCATATTTACTATCTCATACGTAGTACTACTTTTTTAATGACCGTGAAAATTTGTAGTGAAAACATAATTAATCAATATAGAATAGAAAGTGTATAAATATTTGTAATTTTTTATTTGATTTATGTGTTTATAATAGTACTTTAGAGAGTCAATTATAACACTTTAAAATCATTTAAAATATGGTAGACCGTGACATGTTCACCGTCCAACAAAGACTCATTATGGCAAATTGCGTATTATTATTGCTTTGCTGATGAACAAAGATAAAATAAAATGTAGCGTAATATGTGATCAATCTTCGCATAGTATTTATTTAATTAATGTCTTTTTTCCTTCACACTTTTGTTTAAGAATCTAAGCCCACCTGAAGCTCAAAACGAGGCAAACCTTTATTCGCATTCCACCCTTCCACGTCCCGGGGAAAACAATTATGTAGAGATATCTAGCTAGATAAAGATGTGCTTTTTTTTTTTGTTTTGCGGCCATGACATGCTAAAGGTTATACTATCGTATATACTACGTATATAAAAAAAATGTTAGGATTTTCTGGAAAATAAGATCTTTTCACATATGGGTTGTTTTAGTCTCCAAATCACTGATGGATAATAGGAACACATAAAGTTATAAGAAACTAAGAAAGCAAATGTGGAGATTAGATAGCCAAGTGTTGTGTTAAAGGAATGAAGAAAACGAGAAAAATTTGGAAATCACATTAATTTTCAATGAGATTACATTTTTGACCTTATTAAGGTATACTCTCGTTCCAGGTAAAACTTCTCATTTGTCTTTTTTGAACGTCTCATTTAAACCTTCTCATTTCTACTTTGGAAAAATAATTATCACCTTTAAATGATAAATAATCATCATCTCAATAACAACATCAACATCCAAACCTTATTCCCAAAAGATTTTGTGGTCAATAATATAAATTGATCCAGGGCCGGCTCAATAGATTAGGAGACCTGGTGCAAATCACGTAAAATAGGCTTTATATTAAATAAATATAGGTAGATTTTATGGTACCCAAAAGGTACTATATTTTTGTCCACATGGATCAATCAGAATGTTGCAGTTGAATTATTTAAGTCTAAATTAAAAATGATATATCTATTTGGACCAATCAAGTAAATGGTAGGTACGATACCTCATTTTTAAATGGGTACCGGAGTTCTCACCATAAATATAATATAAAATTCAGCCTTAAAAAATAACCCAAAAAAGACTACAATCAAAAGTGACATTGAGATATAATCATATTTCGAACCTGAACAACCGAAATCGGTATAAAAAAACTAAAATCGAAAAGAAATGAATTAAAATCATGAACTAAAACTTATAGAGTAAGATATTACTAAAAAAACTACTCCCTCCGTCCCTTAAAACCAAGCTCGTCCAAATTGTACGATGAATTTGTGCTAATTACTATAACTAGGTCGTGTGTAATAAAGAAGTTGCACATTTATAATTAACAATTGCATTTTAATTACATATAAATATTAGTATTGAATGTTTGTATTTAAAAACAAAATACTAAAATAGGAATCTTCAATCAAATAAAAAAGGATTTTTTATATTATGTAGACTATATAAAATTTTGGGCCTTCTGAATCGAGAAGCCTTGTGCCATTGTGAGGTAGCACTTCTTGCATGCCCTCATCTACGACCCTGAATTGATCAATGATATTCGAGCAACAATGAAAAGAAAGATAAGAAAATTAAAAAGATAAGGTAAAATATAAAAAAGAATAGGATAATGATAAATACTCGTATAAGATAAAAGAAAATATGATATATTAATCAAGTAATGAAAATAATATACATATAACATCACAATTTTCATCAATGACTTCATTATGCTATATACTAATCAAAATTACTTAAAACATAATTGAACTACCTCATTTAATTATTATCTAAATAGTTATATTATTTTTTTAATAGAAAATTTAAACCGGAACAGATGTATGTGGTATATATTTCATACTACGTACTACGTATTAATTATCGTGCCATTGCATCAGCCATGGAATTTACTCACTTGGTCGCTATATTTAAGCTAAAAATTCACAAATCTTATGGTTTTCAGTGGTATCATTTTAATGATGATACATGAAACGATACATAGATCTAAAATTGCCAAAAAATTAACATGCACTTAAATTCACAACAGTTTTGGACGTATTGAAAAAATAAATATTTATCATTTCATCTACGACTATTCACTTGGTCTCAAATTTGAACTAAAACACAAACTTTACGCTTTTCAGTCATGCCAGATTTATTAAAAATGACATACTTAAAAAGATAATAATCTAAAATTGCTAATAAAAAATTAACATGACTAGTTTCGAGCACACCTCATATAATTATTGGACAAAAAATGCATATTCTATTTTTCTTTATATGCTTGTCTTCTTTGGGATTATGGCAATTCTTGCAAAACTTAAGTTAAAATGTCTAAAAAGCAGTGATTGTTTCTTGGTATATCAGCTAATTCTGTTTTTGGCTTCACACATTCAGAAAATTCAACATGTTCCATGAGTCCATGACCCTTGCCAGACAATCAGACATGCCTAAATAATGCTGCAATCTTTGTGTTCCTATATTTTCTCCAGAGTTCAGAAAAACTACCCTTCTCAGAAAGTGAGACTGAAGAAATGTTTCTTCTTTTTATTGTAATGAAGAAATGTTTATCCTTTTGTTCAAGTCTGGTTTGATTTGATACTTCATCTATTCCATTTTGGTTGTTTTACTTTCTTTTTTTGATTGATTTGATACTTCATCTATTCCATTTTGGTTGTTTTACTTTCTTTTTTGACAAGAAATATGTAGTTCATATCATTTCACTTTATTCTACTCAAATCTCAACTACAACTGTTACTTTTCAACCACTTATTAGTAATTGTGTCAAACTAATCTCAACTACAACTGTTACTTTTCAACCACTTATTAGTAATTGTGTCAAACTAAAACAACGCAACCAATAGGGGACATAGATAGCATTATTTACATTTATGATTACATTTAATCTGATCTAAAATAAGTTCAAGTGAAGGTCCTTGAACATCTATGATAAAAGTCATTTCCATAAACACAATCTCCCATTAGCAGAACTATACATATTAAAAACACTTCTTAAAGAGAGCTTTGATGCAAAACTTTCAATTCAATGTGTAGCCCATTCTGAAACAAAAGTGTTCAGTACATTGACAAGTAATAAACCAAGACACTTGTTCTTCCCATCCTTGACAAGGCCAGTACCAATATTAAAAAAAAATGCATGTCTACAATTCTTATACAGAAGCTTGAGCAAACAATAATCATGATCTACAACTGTATTTAGAACCAACCCCCCTCCCCCTTACAAGTCATTATTAACCTATCTCTAAAATTTCATGTTACCACCAGAATGAAAGTAAATACACCAATGGATTACAATTAAATTGATAAAGCAGAAAATGCTGCTACTCAAGATTCTTTGAACATAAATATGGTGTTGAAGCTTGAGTGTACAGATTGATAATCATCCCTCTGTCCATCCTTCCCCCCTCTCTAAAAAAGAAAACTAAAGATGTGAAGGGATTTTTTTCCAAATAAGAAAAAAAATTATATAGAAAAAGATCAGATAAATAACCCCCATTGCCTCATAATCTATCATTTTGTGTGCTAAAGAGGCATGTTTGAATGCAAGAGTATTATGAACATCATCTCTAGCAACCCATCACAGCACAATTATAAACAAAGCTGCCAGATACCTTACGGCCAAGAACGTTCCATTGTGGCGGTCCTTCATTTGGGACCCATGAGTTGACTTCGATATATCCTTGACCCACGGTCCTTGGTCCGCCAATGACAAGAAGCCGGTCCCCACAAGCCTTAAAAGCCAAACCCCAACCGTTCATCGAGTTCGCCCTTTCGGGTAGATTGCCCACAGTCACCCAAACACCGCTACCCTTGTCATACCTCCTAACCTCCATGTCAGCGGAATTCGCGGCGTAAAGTTGGTTCTTCACAACAGCGAGCAAAGGTGGCGCTTCGGCGGTGGCGGGCAGGCCATTTTCTCTGACTGCGGCTGGCCGGACAAGGGACATGTTTGGTATTTCGGTCCACGTTCTCTTTTCAAAATCGTATTCCTCCCCGCAAGTCAACAGTTTGGACTCGGGCCCACCGACCCCACCCAGAACATAAAATTTCCCATCCATGAGCACCCCGGAGCACATCTTCCGGGCCTTGTTCATGTTTGGCAAAAGTGTCCAAGTGCCTGTCTCGGAATTGTACAGCTCAGCCGTACTCATGATCTTTCCCTGAGAGTCACAGCCGCCGGCAAAAACAGCAATCCCATTCTGGCTGGCGGAACCAAACAGACACCTAGGCTCCTTCATCTGAACCCCCGATGACCAGGAATTGGTCAGAAGGCTATAACGGTAAATGACCTGTGACATTAACTCCTTTCCAAAAACAAGTAGCTCTGTTCCAACGGCCAATGATTCCTTATCTGACAAAACGAAACACTCGTTCGAGTTCATAGTCGGGAGCCGCATCCAACGGAGACGGTTCGGGTCAAACGCTTCCCATTCCTGGAGGTTGCATGAGAAATAAACCCAATGCTCAACCACACTGTTCATGCGCCTCAGTTTGTATATCTCCCCACTCCTTATTAATGACCGAAAACTCCTATTGACAGCTGAAAGGCTACCATAATCTGACCTTGAACATCGAATTAGACAGCTAATTGCATTGTCTCTACCGATTCCGGGTATTAGAGAGGTATCTTCTGAACTAAGCTGATGTCCACCTCGGCTAGACTGTGACGATAAAGTGCCACCTAGGGTTAGATCAGTGTCAACTTTATTATCAGATTGCCTTGGAAACTTCCGAGGAGCCAACTCTTTCTCCTTACGATCCTCTTCCAATGGCCTTTTGCCGCCATTCATGTCAATCTGGTAATTCATACAAGTCTTTCCACGCTCTCTCCCGTAGTTTCTTGGTACCAAACAAGACTGTTCTTCTAACATGTCTGTCTTTGGCCTTATGCCATTTTTCTTAAGCTGCTTCTTCTCTTCACCAGGTATTTTTTTCTGCACATAATGTTCCAAAAAACCTAAATACAAACTCTAGAATAAATCAAGAAACATGAGAAATGTAAACAAACAAATGGAAACAGAAAAGATATGAGTTATTGGACAAATTTCTCGATTCCCCAGCAAAGCAAAGCAAAGCGTTCTCAATCAATAAGCTGATTCCCCAGTAATATTATCCAATGTCATTCAAGAATCGAAGATATATACATATTATGTATAATTATGAGAAGAAGAAGAAGAAGAAGAAGAAGACGAAGAATCAATGAAGTAATTAGGGAAGGGAAGCAAATAACTGATCCAAAATCAACATGAGAATATAGATCAGCTGGCAACTTAAAATCATCTAATCTTTCAGCAAGAATCGAACTTTACAAGAATAGCAGCTACCCAGATTCAAACACGCCTAAAAATTAGCTCAATCAAATCTAGAGGAAAAAAAAAATCATTTAAAAAAAAAAGAATCAATCTTTGCGAAAACCCAGATCTCTAGAGCTCAGATCAGACAGAGCCCAAGCTGGAATCTTGAGTTGTTTTTCCACAAGGACAACCAAAGCAGATCGGTTTATTAATAGAGAGATAATCCCACCACTATTTCCTAAACCGAAAAACGGGAAAAGGGCATATTAACAAAACAGGGTTTGCGAATTTAAAAGAATAATGATTTAGGTAACTTACGGATGAGCTAAGAAGTAAAGAAGACGACTTGATTGGAATTATGGCGTTACCAAAACTGTGCAACTGTTTTTTCTCTGTATCGATATGTATAGTGTCCGCATATATTCCCTTCCGTATCTATATGTATACGTATACAATATATACATACATACTCATTTATAAAACAATATCTATCAACATATGAGATTCAGAGCTTCAAGAAGAGAAGTCTCCTCTTTGTGTAGTATACTTTTGCACATCGAAGAAGGCCATGGCCATGACCCCTCCTTTCTCCGGCTCTCTTTCTCTCTATTTCTCTGAGTATTCTCTTTTTTAGCACTTCTTTTCTGGGGAGAAATGGAAAGAGAACCCCCACAAGGTTGAATCGGCTAAACAGTGGGGAAAGTTTTTATATATACTGGAGAATACAGCTGGATTTGGTCGTATTTATGAGTTTTTGCCAGGTTTATTTATACTCGTAACAATTCGCAATCGCACCATAAAGAATGTCAATCTACACCTACTAGTAGTCTAGAGAGAAGGGTGATTGTAGGAATGCAAATTATATCATTCCCCAGCCAAATCTTGACGGAATATCAACTAAATCGTTTTCTTTCAGGAATTGATGAAATAGTAGTAGAATAAATAAAGGAGAATTCCCATGGAGTAAAACCTATGAAGCACGGATACTTCCCAAGGGTAGCGTATCGGCGTATCCGATACGTTCCCGTATCCGATACTCTAGGATACCCGTATCGTACGTTCTCGGGCCGTATCTGCAATTTTTAAAAGTTTCCACTTTTTTTTTGTAATTTTTTGAAAGTTTCCGATACTCGTATCCTGACGGATACCCGTATCAACTTTTTTTAAAAAAAAATGCCAAAATTTACTTAATAAAATTCTAAAAAAATGAAAATATAAAACTACATTTTACTTGGTAATCAAATAATGGGCCTATATGGCTATATCCGAATTAAGTCATTAACTCATACTCCGAATTGGGTACTTGCACTTTTAATTTCAAGATTGTAGTTGTTTGACTTATTTCTCATTTTAAATTAATGACTTATTGACTACATTTATATTTCGAGATACACTAGTGTATATGAGAAATATTATGAATTTATTACTAAGTATCTTGAAAAAGGAAAATGTTTCAATGCAATGAATGGGTAGACATCATAGCATATTATATGTGTATATATATATATATATATATATTAAAAAAAAATCTATTTTTAATATTTATAAATAGACCCCTATAACTTTTAATATTTGTAAATACACCCCCATAACTTTTAATATTTATAAATATGGCCCCGTATCCGTATCCTACTTTTTTTGGTTTTGACGTATCCCCGTACCCGTTTCCGCGTTTCCGCGTTTCCGCGTACCGGTATCGGTGCTACATAGAGTAAAACAATTAAGGGACTTTATTGATTTCTAGGGAGTAATGTTTGTTATCTCATTTGATTTGTTTAAGTTTGAAATGGTTCAATTTGTTAGATATTTGTTCTATGTATATGTTAAATTTATCGAAGTTTGGTATGATCTAAAGTCTAAACTAATTTGGTCTAGTTTAGGACCGAAGTCAATCCAATAAGTCTTGTCTAGTTTAGGACCGAAGTCAGTCCAATAAAACATCCTTAAAGTGCAAAAACATAAGTCAATATTTAAAATTCCTTAAATATTATTCCAATAAAATCCCTAAATATGTTCATAGTTTGTGATGGGATAAAAACATCCTTGTAGAGGTTGAAGCTTAGTCATCGGACTGTTGTCGCCAAATTGATGTCACACTGCCACCGGATTCCCTAATTAAGTAGGGTTAGGGGACTAATTATATTAAGAGTGAAAATGTAATATTTAGTCCTAAGGGATATAAGACATGAATTCTTAAGCTCTTATTTAGGAATAACTAAGTACATTTTTGTTTTATATTAAAATTTTGACTAATCTATTTTTAAGAGAATGATAAAAAATTGGAATTTTCAAAAGTTGATGAATCATATTTTGGAGAACAAAGTTTAGTGATTTTATATAAGAAATTTGCTCTAACTTAATCTTTTTAGGGATCGTTCCTTATGGTTGATGAAATAGGGTGAGGAGTAGTCTTACGGTGGGTGATCAAACCAAGATTGCTAGGGTCTTTGACCATGTTTGAGGAGTTCCCAAGTAGACTTACTAGTAGATAGTCAAATTAGATATTGTACAAAGTTTCCTTTTAGTTGGCTAATCAAAGCTAATGTGTTAAGACATGCAGAACCTGAACCATCAGCAACTCACACCTAGAGCTAGGAGCAGCATCCGTGATAGACTTGACGCGGGCAATTCACATCCCTATTAACATAAACCAAGAAGATAGTCTCATTTGGGGACTCTCGGACACGAGTGGGTTCAATTTAAAATCTACTTACTCTTCACTTTTTCTCCATACATCTGACGATGACCTCGACTGGGTCGAGAATATCCAAGCTATAGAACGTGTTCGAATCTTCATGTGGCTGGTTTAGAAATCCAAGATTCATACCAACAAAAAAAGAATGCACAGACAGCTCACCGAAAATCCATCTTGCCCAATTTGCAAAATGAATCCATTCTCCATCTCCTCTAGGAGTGCAACCGGGCCCAGGACAACTTCACAGTTGAACCGGTTAAGAAACATGAGAGACTTATAGGAATCAAGCGCTTACCTTTATACCAAAAGTTATAGCTTGTAATGCATGCACAACTTTATTTCTTTATATTTGCATTGCAGTCAAGCACTAATAATCATAAATATTGGGATTGTTATTTAATTTGTAAAACTTTTTCTATTATACATTTATACATATATCCCCCAGGGCCCTCTCGGCGCGTCTCTCTGCCTGCTTCAACATTTGTTTACACCATCTTAGAGAGTCCTTGCAAGGAGGCGCCATGTTGGTCTATCAGGATATTTTGTCTAATAACGAACTTCTCTCTGATTCATTTCCTTACAAGGAAATTGAGGGAGAACTGTTATGGGAAGTTGAGGGAAAGTGGGTTGTTCAAGGATCTGTTGAGGTAGATATTGGAACAAACCCATCTACAGAAGGCAGCAAAGAGAATGAGGGTGTGGTTGACATTGTGATACGTTTAGACTCAAGGAGCAAGCCGACTTTGATAAGAAGGGCCTTGTTGTATATATGAAGAAATACAGTAAATTAATGTGTGATAAGTTGACTGGAGATAAACGGGAGGAGTTTAAGAAGAAAATTGAGCCAGCAACCAAGTACCTGCTCGCAAAGGTTAAGGATTTGCAATTTTTTGTTGGGGAGAACGTTTCAGACGATAGTGGTCTTGTGTTCACTTACTATAGGGAGGGTGAGACTAACCCTACATTCCTCTACCTTTGTAACACCCCGGCCCCGCAGGACCCGAGGTAGTTACTTCGGACCAATAGTACTGTCCTCACAAACCACCACAAGCCTTTACCGCGCACTTTGTCCTCACTCATGCGCGCCTTGAGAAACTTCCCAGGGGGTCACCCATCCCAAGACTACTCCCGTGCAAGCACGCTTAACTTTGGAGTTCTTGGGTGATGAGCTCCCTTAAAAGGAGATGCACCTCTGTTTGTATGAGTAGTACTATTAATCCTCTTAAATTAATCTCGGGTATTACAATCACCCCCACTTAGGATCGCAACGTCCTCGTTGCGCCCTTAAACCAATCTCAATCACACCCCAGAATCTTTTCCCCTGCTAAGTGCCCGCCCGATATCCAACGGATCAGCACACTGTGGGGATAGTACTATTGGTCCCGAGTAGCTACCTCGGGTCCTGCGGGGTCGGGGTGTTACATTCAGCCTCGAGAAACGGGCCTCCATTTGAAAAGCCCATCATTACGGGCTGCCGGTTCAACCAATAGGTGACACCCGCCCACCTTCAACCAATAGGTGACACCCGCCCACCTTCGGCCAACAGGAACACGCCACGTGGACCCGACCTCCAACGGTCATATTCCAACGGCCCTACCTTGGAAACTCTTGAGGCAACTTCAGACGATAGCCCCCAGCTATTACTAAGTAGAGCCTCCGGTGAACACATGTCACCAAGTACCTTCGAGACTGCAGCAGCACAAGCCTTCGGTTTGTCAATGTTGCGTCCTCAAGCATGTGACAACATAAGCCTTCGGCTTATCAATATTACCACCCCTCGGGGATACACGCAAACATCATGACTCCTTCAGCCCGAACTAGCCTTCGGCCTAAAGGAGTGGGGGACTGGGATATACCCCTCGGGCATCACACAGAACAAAATTTCCTCAAGAGAAAATCTACAATTGATGCATATAGCCTCCGGGTAAACATCAAAGTAGAACCCCTCGGGTACATACTTCAATATACCCTTCGGAAGAGGCAGAGTATCAAAAATTTTCCCAAGTCACTTGGGGAAATGAAGCAGCCCCCATCGTAACACATGCGGGCAATACATCTATACTTTCCTCAGAAAACCCTCGACATGTGAGGGACTGAGGAAAGCCTTCGGCAGTCATACAAGTGTTATACTTCCCTCAGAAAACCCTCGACATGTGAGGGACTGAGGGAAGCCTTCGGCAATCAGTAGAAGGCAAGTTCTCAAGCAAAGGCGCCCAACTAAATGATGAAGCCTCCGGAAGAATCAACACATCTACTCCTTTTCCCTCAAACACCTTTCGGCAAAAGGAGTGAGGGACTCCTGATGGAGTATATGGCCCAGGAACCCCCGGCCCATAGACTCCTACTTCTCCTACAAGGGCCCATTAAGCCCGGGGAACATCTCAGGCCCAAAAACAACGCCCCAAACCTCAGAGGAGCCCAGGATTCACGCTGGGGTGCCTTCGGCCTCCTTGGCCGAAGGCTCCAAATTACACAGGGCAGCCAGTTTTGAACATAAGAAGTCACTGGGAGAAAACGGCGCAAAGTGGTAGCCCTCGGCTATCAGGAGCCTTCGGCACACAAGGTGCCCTCGGCATCAGGGAGGTCTTCGACATTCACATGCCTTCGGCTACATAGAGCCCCCGGCCGAAGGGGAAGCCTTCGGCCAACTTCTCAATCATCGAAGATTCCTTTTGGAGACAGCCAACCACCGCATTTAATGCGACGTCACATCCACCCACCGCATTCAATGCGGTGAACGTACCACGGCCAGTGCCACCCGATTGACGTGACCCCTCGGCCGCTAGATTATTGACACGTGTGCTCTCATCGCATTTATTGCTGCTATAAATAGCAGCCCATTTCTCCTTGTAAACGACACCACATCCCAACTCCCACACGCTGAGTCCATTTAATAAAATCGACTCTCTCTCCTCCTATTTTGCTCTGACTTCTCTCTAGTTATTCCCGCAATAACCCCTCGGATAAGATACCCCCCGGGTAGACTATCCATCAGATCATATTCTCGTATGATACCTACTATATATATAGAGGTAGGTTCAAATATAAAATAGTCCTTATATAAAATCAACAAGAAAAACTTTTCTTCGAGAAACTTCTTCATAAAACCAACAAACAACAAAACAACGATTATAAACTTCTTTAGAAACACGGTTTCAGACCATTTTGTATTGGATTTGATTTAAATCTTCCCAAAGTCATAGTAAACCATCAATGGTAGATCGATCAAACCTCCAAAAGAGTTTTTCGAGTAACAGGTCTTCTTCGTCAATGTAGGGTTCGAAAGTGCAGATAGATTCAATCTGTTTCACATCTCGGCTCTGATATATACCAAATGTAAAACATGATTCCAACAATCAAATGAAGAATAGATTCGAATAGAGAAAATAAGAAACAATGTATTAAATATGAGAATGATGTTTGCTACTCCGTATTACATATCGGATGTTCAAATACACATGTGCGGCTCTCTTCTCTTTACTTATAGAATGTGCGAATGTTAGCTTCTATTCTTGGAGAGCTTAAGGTTCAGTGCCTAGTCTTCAGACTTTATACGTTTGAGGGCTAGGCTCGTTACAATATTAGCCTAGGAAAGAGACATATGTGCCATAACATAAAGAGCCCGTTTGGCAGAAAAAAATCGGCTAATTTGGCTGATTCTGCTGAAATTTATTAAGTTGTGGCTGAAGTGGCTGCATTGGCTAATTCTGCTAATTTAATAAAAAAAATATTCTTAAAATATATTTTATTCATAAAATAAAGAAAAAATTATATTTAAAAATAGCTAAAATGGTCATCTACCGTAACTTCAGCCAATACAGCTAGAAAAGTAACTTCAACCTTACTTTTTCTGCTTATTACACAATTCAGCACGCGAAAACAAAAGTTACATGTTTGGTGAAAAAACTGGTTGATTAGCCTGATTAGCCGAAAAATAGTGTTGCCAAACGGCCTCAAAGTTGTCCGTTGTCTATTAATTAAATTATTGTAAACACAAATGCAAGGATAAATTACATGATTTGACCCCAGTGGAAGAGCTAGATATTTGTTGGGGGGGGGGGGGGGGGGTACTCAAGGCTAAAAGTTTAGTGTAATTGATCAAAATATAATAAAAATATCAAAAATTTAATACGTCAGCACAAACTATAGTCCACTACATACTACTTGATTCATTTCTATAACATTGGTAAATCAAGCCTACGAATTTTCATATGTTCAAAATGTTGCACATTAACTTCATATTGGATAAACATGGCCACTAACATGTTCTTGTAGCATGAGCTCATATGACTCCTGTACACTCTTCTACACACATATAATACAAAGACTCAACTTGATAATATTACTTTCTATTATACAATTGAAATGTACATGAAGTATCTTACAACTAAATGAGTAGCTCCCTTCACTATTTGTATATGAGATTACTTCATTCTACCTCACCTGATCACATTCACTTATGAAATGCCTTTTGGATTGTCTCCGCGTGTCACCCTCAAGAATCCTCTTCACTAGCTCACATTCATCAAGAGACATCCTTGGATCTTCTTCTCTCATAAGAAGGTTCTCACTCTTTTTCCTCAAGAAGAGTCTAACTCTCATCGACTTAAGCGCTCTCCTCAAGGTTCTCATATAAAAGAGGAGTTTAACCCCTATCTATACTGATCTCATCAAGGCTTCTTAAAATTCTATATACACCACTACCCCTCTAGAGAACTCCACAATTCTTTAGAATGTTTGAGAGTCTTCCACTCAATCTCACACGGTTTTAATTTAGTGAATTCCATACTTTTATATAACATTCAATACTTCACTACACACATATAGAAAATTATGGACATCTCATAATATTCTAAATTTCTCATGAACTTCTCAACTAAGGAGAGAAGCTTACACTTCATTAGTGCTTTTAACCAAGCACATGATCTCTGGACTGTTTTGATCTTTCTGTTGCAAGAAGTGCGACAACATATTCAACAACCCCAACACTTTCTTGCTCAATATGACCACGAAAAGACAACCTTTCTGCCATAAAAAATGTAAAATAATCCACACTTGCATTCAAACAAATGTGGACTGCCGCACTCGATACTTGTATGTCTAAAGACACGTTTTTGAAAGAGTTTGTCTTAGATTTGGACACTTAATTTAAAATTGACCTTAGCTAGTAATTTATTTTTTTAAGAAGGGGGGACATTAAATATATTATAAGTAGTAGTACTAATTTTTTTGGCCCGAAGAGGGGGCGCTTCCCCTCCCCCCATGCCCCTCCCTAGCTCCTCCACTGTTTGACACCACAAAAATTGCCTAAGAGCCTCATTTCAGTATTATCGTTTTTTCACCTTTTATTTTTTAAGTATAAACCAACAAATGTGGGTTTAGATTGTTTTATTTAACAACCCTTGAAATCAAAATGATATTATTTTGGTCTTGATTTTTCAATAATATGTATGTGTGTTCTTCAAGTATAATAATGTTTGTAAACAATGTTACTTTTTAATTTGCAGCTTCTATGATATCTGGATCTGAACATTTATTTGTGAAATAATACTATTCATCTATATTAGAAGCGAGAGAATGATCCTATGACCTAAGTACTAAAGCTATTTTTCGAGATCGGGAAGCAGGGGAGCTTGCCCCCACCATGCTTAGGATATGAGGGAAGGTTGCATGCAATTATTAAGAAAAGTGAAATAATGGAGTTTGTATTTAATTTATAAAATGTGAATAAACTTAAGATGAATAAGACATATATAAACCTATATAAATATTATTGAATATGATGTGTGACAAAACTAGTGAGACGGACGGGAAAAAGTTGGACAAAATCACCAAAAAAGGTGGGATTGGGTGAATATGAAATTATAATGTTAAACAAAAATATTGGTTTGAAAAATCTACTCAAATGGAATTAAAATAATATTTTATCATATACTAAAACTTATACTCCGTAATTGTTTTTGGAGTACCTATTTAACTATCTCAAATAGCTAAAGGAATAAACTCTATACCAAACGGTCCAAAAGGTCTTTACCGAATAAGTGTATTTCGTCAATGATATGATTGCACCTAGGCTATAGCTAAGATTATAATGAAGACTGTATAAGGTTTAAAAAATAACTTCTAGAGTGCAAGGTTTGTTGCATTTCATATTAGGCTAAAGGGTCAAATAGGCCCTTGAACTGACTTAAAGTGTTCAATTAGCCACTTATATATATGAGGTTCTGCCCAGCCGTCGCTAATTGGGGCGGTTCCCGGTGGACTGATGTTTTTTTTGAATATCTTCTTCATTAAGTCTAGTTTACCCATACAAAATTTCAGCTAAAAATTCAACCGGGAAGGTAGTCAAATGATTTTTTGAATCGTACTGCGTTGTTTAACTTCGCAGTTACCTTCAAAAAAATCATTTGACTGCCTTCCCGGTTGAATTTTTAGCTAAATTTTGGTATGAGTAAACTAGACTTAATGAAGGAGATGTTCAAAAAATTTCATCAAAAAAATCCACCGGGAACCGCCCCAATTGGCGACGGCCGGGCAGAACCTCCTATATAAGGGGCTAATTGAACACTTTAATTAAGTCAGTTCAAGGGTCTATTTGACCCTTTAGCCCTCATATTATGATTAGCAACTTCAAGTGCCTTTTAAAAAAAACTTCATGAAATCATAAGTCTGTTTGATAATTTTGAAATCGGGTTGAGTCTATGGAAACTGGTGAGATTATGTATAAAGCGGCTGAATTATGAAAAACTTATATTTAAAATATCGTTTATAATAAACCAAAAATTACATCACATATAGTTAATATAGCCAGCTAATTCAACCACAAAAGTAAATTTCAATTTTACTTATTGTAGTTACTAGAATGTAATGTTTTTAGTTGGACTGATTAAAGACCCAGACAAGATCAGTCTATAGAAGACTCCAACAGTTGTAAAATACAAATAAAACAAACACGAAACATCTAACATACCAGACGGGATCTATCTGGACAAGATCAGACTATAGCAAAGCAGATCGACCAAATCAGACCAAAAAGTTGCAATCCAGTAAAAAGCATCCCTACACAACTCATCACATGAAATCAAAAGTTATTGTTTGATAAAAAGTTGGCAAACTGGTAAGCTGAAGATAGGTGTTGCCAATCAGGCTCATAGTATTCACTTTCATTCTCTCTTTCTATTTATTTTCATATTTATTTATTTACTAACTTATTTATTTATTTATTTATTTATTTATTTATAGAGTTTTTATGAAGTTTAAAAGTCAAATAATCAAATTAGTGAATATTATAGAGAAGAATGTAAATATACAACACGAGAAAAGATGCGAAAGAAGTACAAAAAATAAGACTACGGATGAAAGCTTGCATAATCAACATTTTTTGTACAACTATATTAAACTAAAATGTGTTCTAACCATTAACTACAACATCTCCATCTTTTATTTATTGTTAAGAATAGGTTTAAATATGTTTATAATCTCTGTAAATACAATGTTTCTTAGTTTGCGTTTGTGCAAAATAGTTTCTTTTTTATGTTTTTCAATCATTGTAATATATACTGCTTTTCTTTTTTACTCCATCGCCAATAGTAACAACATCCATTTGACAAAAGAACATTAATAGACTTAACAGGGCTTTTCTCATTCTTTATAATCTTATTCAAAAATATGTTTTTTTTACTCCAGGGGGGCTGGGGGCTGGGGGGAGCCTGGATTAATCAGAGTTGAAACTCATAATATGAGAGTTTGAAACTCATTGAGTTTCAAACCCTTGTGTGTGCCTAGCGGGATTTGAACTCGAGACCTCCCACTAGGCACGGTAACCTCGCAATTCAACCAACTAGGTTGGAGTGTTTGGTTAATAAGAGAGAGCTTATTCAAAAATATGTAATATTACTATCTCGAGAGTGTGTAAATTAGCTTATTTAAAAATGACAATGATTAATTTAACACTATTTTAACTCCAATGTTAGCCTTCAAAAAGTTATGAAATGGTGCATACAAGTCTCTAGTAGATTTATGCAACCGATATTAATTTTGTTCTAAACATAGATGGTCTCATAGGGAGAAGACATTGAAAAGAAAATACTATGTACTTCATAATCTATATCTATTTATATATAGGAAAAAGATCATGTACGTGCCGCTGGAAGGACAGGACCTGCCGTCCGTCCGCCTCTGTTTGGGGTGTTTCGTGGTGATTTTTTTTATGAAATATTTTGAGCATGTTACTCATCAAATCTAGTTTGTCCACAAATAATTTTAGCTAAAAATTTAATCGGGAAGACAGTCGAATGAATTTTGGAAGGCAGACAAATGAATCTATTGTCAATTACATATATCTATTAGATACATTTAAATTTATTCATTGAAATTTTTTTGAGGCTAATATGAGAGCTATAACAATATAAAACTAATTATTCACATTTGAAAGTATGTATGAAAACCCTTAAAAAATAAAATTAAATACTTTTAAAGAACATGACAAGCAATTAGAGGAAACATATAAGACGGGGTTGTTTCGTTGTGGTACAGATGTTATTATCACCGGTGAAGGACTAAAAACAAAACCATCATATATTCCAAGGACGAAAAGCAAAAAATAATTTTACATAGTTGTAAAGCAAAATGTAAAATATTTTCCGCTACTAAAAACATATTTAAACCGTTTTAATTTATTCCTACGATGTTATAATTGAGTTACTCTAAATTGGTTATTCTAAATCTATTTTACAACAATTTTACTACGATGTTAAAATTGGTTATCTTAAATCTATTTTCCATGAGTTTTGTGCTTCTAGAATAAGTTTACTTACCTTTATCAATACTTTAAGAGTTTTAGAATTCAATAACAAGAGAACTCAATGGTTTTGAGTTGTTGCACAAATGTCTATCTGGTTTTGAATATTTTACCTTTCTTTTTATGGGAGATTTTCAATTTTAGTTTCATAACTTTAATTTCAGTTGTATCCATTATTAATCTCATAATTTTATTCACTTGGAGATTTAGTTACATTGTTGATAAATCTTTACATTTTAAGAGCATTTTCTACAAAGTACACTTTTCGGCAGAGAATTTGACGCCGATGTAAACTTGTATGACATATTCTTTTTTCTTAAATTGTAAATATCTATTAGTTACGATACCAAATGTGTGAGCGAGTAAAGTTATAAGATTAATAACTCGCACATCCAAAAGTGCTAACAATGCTAACTTTTCTGTTTTTATTTATTTATTTATTTATTTATTTATTTATTTATTTATTTATTTATTTATTTGAAGTATAATTAAGCAAATATATCATCATTAATAATATTATATTTGATTCAAATCTTATTTCTACTCTAAATTTCATTTGATATTCAATGTTTTTCATAAAACATAATAGGATAATTTGAAAACTACATACTCATCAAATTCTCTATTATCTTTTATTCCTTATCAATACTTTATTAATATTCATTTTTATTCATGATAAAAGAGATTTTAAAGTAGTGTTTAGAAATACACTTACTCTACTCAACATTAATGAGAAGTATAAGGTAATTATTCTTTATTTAGTCAATTTTACAAATAGATATCTCTTATAACTTCAATAGATGAGATACTAAAGTATTATCACAAAACAAAAATTAATATTGACTTGGTATGACAATATTAGAGGAAACATATGAGTCGGGGTTGTTTCGTTGTGGCACGGATGCTGTTATTCTCGGTGAAGGACTAAAAACAAAACCAACATACATTCCAAGGATGAAAAGCAAAAAAATAGTTTTACAGGGTTGTAAAGAGAAATGTACAATACTTTTCGCTACAAAAAACATATTTAAACCGTTTTAATTTACTACTACAAATATGTTATTATTGAGTTATTCTAAATTGGTTATTCTAAATCTATTTTACTACGATGTCAAAATTGGTCATCTTAAATCTATTTTCCACGAGTTTTGTGCTTCTAGATTAAGTTTACTTACCCTTATCAATACTTTATGAGTTTAGAATTCAATAACAAGAGAACTCAGTGGTTTTGAGTTGTTGCACATATGTCTATGTAGTTTTGAATATTTACCTTTCTTTTACAGGAGATTATCAATTTTAGTATCATAACTTTAACTTTAGTCGTTTCCATTATTAATCTCATAATTTTATTCGCTTGCAAATTTAGTCACATTGTTGATACATCTTTACAAAGAATTCATTGCTGATGTCAACTTTTATGACATATTCTTCTACTTAAATTGTAATTATCTATCAGTTATGGCACCAAATGTGTGAGCGGGTAAAGTTATAAGATTAACAATGACACATCTAAAAGTTACGAGACTAAAATTTCACATCTCGGTTGCTGATTTTTTGTATGAAATAATAAATAACACTATTGAAAGAGAATGATTCAAAACATAACTAGAAAGCGGGCCCAGGATCTACCAGCAACTCAGGTAGATTAAGTAGTATATATGCGAGATATCAGTATGGTGTCATCCCACACCCACAACGTTTTTAAAGAATTGGTTAAATACTTAAATTTAATGACTTAGATGAATTTAACACTATTTTAACGGGGAAACATGATTCGAATGCCCAATTTGGATTAAAATAATATATATATTCCTTTATTTTTATTTTTTTGCGCAAAAAACAAAAAAAAAACTAATTTGCTATTTTTTATTATAATTATAATTATAGATCTAAGTATAATTAGAAATTATAATTATAACTATAATTATAAATATAAAAATAGTTATTAATATTATTAATATAGTTGTATAATAACAATTCAAATATAATCATAATTATAACTATAGCTATAATTATAACTATAACCATATTTATAACTATAACTACAACTATAACTATAATCATAATTATAAATACAATTCTAGATACAATTATAGCCCTAACATACAAATATTAATAATAGTAATAAAAATAATAACAAAAAAATTAAAATCACAATAATAAATAAAAATACTAAACAAAAAAAAAACGAATATTAATAATATTAATAATAATAATAATAACAATAACAATAACAGATATAACAATAAGCATAATAAAAATAATAACAATAATACTAATAATAATATTAAAAGTGATAAATCATGTATGAACTTTTCTGATCTAATATGAAAGTTTCTAGTTTGATCTGAATGTTTCTGATGTGATCTGAATCTTTCTAATCTGATCTGATTTGAATCTTTCTGATCTGATCTGATTTGAATCTTTCTGATCTGGCCTGAATCTTTCTTATTTGATATGATCTGGTATGAATCCTTCCTATATGATATGATCTGATATGATATGAAATTTTCTTATCTGGTCTGATTTAAATAAAATAAGAATAAGCAATAAGTATACTAGAATAAGACGGACATAACACGTACCAAATTAACAATCTTGTAGTAAACTTAAATCTATTAACACCACTATATCATTCAATAGCCAATTAGCTTTTACACATCATTAATGAGAATGATCTAAAATGATGCACACATTATATATGGTTCATGAAAGCACACATTTATAATTAAGATATCACAGTTCAAATGAGCAGAAAAATTAGAGCTTCATACAAAAATATCATCACATTTCGAGATTCAGGAAGTCAAAGGAAAAAATATTATTTGACATCACTTAGCACTATTTTGCATTGTTATGACATTATTATTTAAGGTTGGTAGAGTAGATTGATATAATTTTATTACCATATATGAAAAGGAGAATTTATTTCGGGACATCCATAAAACGAGAGTGAGAAATTTATTTACTTAGGAATAAAGGGAGTAGCAAGTATAAAATACTCTTTTTTCCAAAATATTTTATTTGATCAACTTCTATGAAATGTTATATTTGGATTACTAGCTTGTGATTTTAGAGTAAATAATCTATCACTTGAGCTTTATTTTTCTTTTTGTGTGAGAAAGTCGTCAGTAGTTATTAGCTCATTAATAAGAGAATTGTTAATGGTAGTATGTTTAAGGCTTAAATATTGGCTAAAGAAAGGCTTAAATATGATACTATGTATGTCTATAATCTCTGCGAATATGACACATTTTGTTTTAGATACCTACAGAAGAATATTGTTCTTTATCTTGGTACTAGTATTATTTTACCCGTGTCGTACACGAGATAAAACATACTTTTATTATTTAGTTCTATTGTACTATGTAGAATGTAGAGTAAAATATTTGACAGTGCCGCTTCCGCTCTATGACATTTAAAGAGCACTGATTATTGAAAAAAGATGTTGATATCGAAAACCGACCTCATATTTTCAATCCTTGCAATGAGCTTTCCATTAGTGTAAAAGGCCTCCCACAAGCACACTATGAAGACATCTCGTGCGTCCATATATAAATCTGTCATTTTATATTTTGCTCTCTCATATTATTTTTGTTTTTGTCCCCGTGTAAATTTCTGTTCCTTATTAATAATGCTTTGTAAAAGACAATCGAGGTTTATCCCATTGATTTTGATGATTTACTTTTTGGTTTTAAAAATTTTTGTGATATTTAGATTTTAATTGTGATGACAGCAACAACATTAGTCGTTGTAACTTGTAAAATGTTTCTAATACTCTTGTAATGTTTTTTAAAAAAGTTTTGTGGCATTGAATGTTTCTAATCTGAATTTCAAGAATAAAATGATCAATCTCTTTCATTCAATAACACTTTTTTTTACCTAATAAGATCACAATACCCTTCATAATTCTAATGAAAAATAAACTAATCACTGTTGTTATTGACCAAAGTTATTGTGTAGTGCCACAAGTTTAATGTAATTAACAAATTGATAATAAATCTAGAGCGTTAGATGTGTGAATTGTGCATTATGTGAAATATAGAAGTGTGAGCAATTTGAGCATTATGTGCATCATCAAAGGGCGTTTCAGGAAGTCAAAGGAAAAAATATTAATCTCTTAATATGTGAGCAATTTAAAGCAAGTCAGATGCAATGAACCCAAATTTCGGAAATGATTGATTTATGGTACATGTTTTATTTTGTCAACCGTGTACCTTGTGAGTTGTGAACATACTAAAGTGTTCCTAATTTTTTATCTATGTTCTAATTTATCGGAAAGATGTTTATAAGACTAAATACCCATACTACACAAAACCGAGGGTGTTTCCCCCCTTTTAACTACTCCACCTGTCAGTTAAATTGTGTTAATTGTTCCTTTTTAGTTATTTAATTACTTTTTTGTCTTTAAGATAATTAATTTGAATTGTAATTCTCTTTATTTCTTCTGCTTTGCACAAACCTGAATCGAATAGTTTTACTTAGATGATTTCTCACCTAACTCAAGCTTGATAATATCTAAAGAGGCGGATGTAGCAAAGTTTCTGGTATAATTTGATTTGATGCTATTTGGTCTATTTATTTTTAGTTTAGTTTAGGCTATGTTTGGTGGGCATAAGTCCCTGACTTCTAGCTTTTGTACTGTTCAAAAAGTTCCTAAAAGCTTCTAGTTGTGTGTTTGGCATGACAATATTTAAGAGCTTTTCAAAAATTAAAAGATCTTTTTTGAGATGCTACCGGGAGTAGCATCTAAGAAAAGCTAGTGACTTTTAGTATTAATTAATCCTAACAGCTTGTATACCAAACCGAACTAAATCAAACAGTCAGCTTTTCATTAAACAGCTACCACCTTTTATTTTTAAGATCTTTTCAGTCACTAAAAGCTAACAGCTATTAAAAAGCTCACAAAAGTATCTTTTCAGCTAGTTGTGCCAAACATGCCCTAAAGTATGATATTATGTGTATTTTACAATTTGTCTAGGTATAATCTTCTATGATCAGGTGGGAGCTAGTTTGGTTGGTAAGATATGGAATTAAGTATACATTACTACTCCGCATTGTTTAAGTCTAGTAGACTCTGGCATAATATGGTCTGACCCGACCTCTTTTAAGTCTGAATTGAGTGAATTCATTCTTATGCATATTAGAAGATAAATTTTAAATCTAGAAATAAAAGTGTGAAGGAAATTGTTAACACGTGATCATTTATCAAATTATAGTTATCTTTAGTGATGGAAGAAATATAAACACACATGCTATAAGAAAACTGTGATAGTGATGCTAATGATCCTGCTAAGAAAACTATTATCAGGATAAGAATTATGAGATGTCACAAGCAAAAGAAATAAGAGATCAACAAACTTGCCCCCCTACATATTCCATTTTTTTGGTGCATCAGAAAAGAAAGAGTACAATGTGAAAAAATAAAAATAAACAAATAAAGGTAGTGTGGTTTAACAAATGATAGACTATTGTCATCCTCCAAAAGTATGCGTTCAATTCCCTTGAGAGAGATGTTAAGAATTGTAGGCATCTGTGGATCCGAGTGAGCCATGTTGGTGAGGAAATCCGCACATCTATTTCCTTCGCGTCAGGTGTGTTGAAGAGTGACTCCATGACAATTTTTGAGGAGCTCTCGGCAATCCTCATCTTGTGACGTGAGTTTCTCGACTGCCCGAATAGTCGCTTCTGAGTCCCTTTCCACTTTCACAATGATCCATCCCTTTTCTTTTATCAATATTAGCTTTTGCCTCAATTCCCAAAGCTCAACATTGAAACTGTTTATTTATCCTAAGTCCAAAAGCAATCCCGTTATTCATTCTATGTGACTATTTCAGACCACACCTCCCGCACTCGTGCCCACCATCTTTTTTGTGTTCCATCAATGTTATTTTTGAGGTTTCCTAAGCAACTCCATCACTCCTCCAACATCTTTTCCTTTGCAATTTAAACTTCAACAAGTCTTGTTGGGTCATGGTGATGCGTGATAGTAATCTATCAGCCTACCGGTGCAATCGAATTGTGGTGCTCGACTTCTATGCAAGTGTAAGGAAATAAAATTGCATCTTTACTGTCGTTTATATCTTTTGGCATAGTGATAAGCACTTGATCCTTAAATTTGGTACCAGAGCAGGTCACGGGTTAAACCCCTCGACAACAGTATGCTGCACAGTTGTAGGATGGCAAGTGCTGAGGGGAGTGTGTTGGGCCTCAGGGATGCACATCAATAATCTATCAGCCTGTCAACACAATCGAAGTGTGGTGCTTGTGAAATATCTAAGTGGCTTACTAATAGGTAGCCCTGAGGGATATATTTACAATATATAAAGTTTTACATATTATGTGACACCGCACCCGGATGTACTTGAATTCAAAATTTGATATGTAATTGAATTTCCTAACGAATAAAATCGTGTAACGGAGTGGTATATTTAATTAATGCGTGATTAATTAAATTATTTATCGGGTCCCTAATAATGGAAATGGACTCCCAAATATTTAGATGGGCCATGGAAAGGGCATGGAGTTGACCCGTTGGTCAAACGAGGCCCAATTACCGGTATTGGTAATTTATCAAATGATAGCCCGAAATGAATTTCGGAGACTACTAAATAAATGTTGGGGAATATACATCTATTCTAAAGGCCCATAATTACTAGGAACGCGTGGTATATTTTATTTGGCCCGATAAAATAAAATATAGTCAAAACAGTCCGAGAAATACAACTTTCGGGGCCGGTTGTACACACCGGGGCGAAATGGGATGACCTCCCACATGAGTGGGGGCCACCCCACGTTTTTGTGTACTCTAATTGACAAAATGGGAGCTGGAGAAGACATGAAGGTGTGTGGTGCGGACTAGAGGAAGAGGGGATGGATTGAGACAAACCCACACCCCCCATGTCCTATCTTACACATTATCATGTGTGATTGAGAAGGACTCCCCCCTACCACCTCATTTCACTCGGCCAGAACAAGGGAAGAGATCTCAAGAAAACCCAAAGTCCTCCAAGTCTCATTCAAGGGAGAGGGAGCTGGGAAAATCCACAAGAAGTAGTTGAGTTCAAGGTAAGAACTCCAAAACTATGGTTTAACTAGTTTTATAGTGTATGATTTTTAGGAAATCATACGATGAATTAAACATGAAGTTCTACACGTTTAAAAGTGTATAATATTGTTATAAAGTGGTGGTATTTAACTTAGAAGAGTCGTGGAATCGATAGGAGTTGAAATCGCCGGAAACCGCCAGGTGTAGGAGGCTGTTCGTAGCTGCAGACCACGAAAGCCGCCCACCTTTCACGAAAGCCGCCCGGCTTTCGTCTGCTGCCCAGATTTTTCATCGCCAAACGGTTTAGAACGGGGATTGATCGAGGGGCTTAACAAAGGCAACTATTGTAGCACATCACAAGGTGAGGATGGCTGACTATGTTGCTTATAATCTTTGGGTTAATTTCGTAGGATTACCTAAAGTAATTAAATGTGATTTTCATGGATTATTAATGATTAATAATGCCTAAATGAAAATATTGTTGTAAATGAATAAAGGAGCATAATATACAAATTTAAGGATAAATTGTGTATGATTATGTAATATGAGCATATTGGCTTGATGAAGGGATTAATTATAAATATTGTGTTGAAATATAACTTTAACTTCATATAAGGATATATGAGTGATTAAAGGTTATATTTTGTATATTGATATGAACTATATTTTCAATGGAAAATTAGTTTGGAAATTGTCTATATGACTATGAATTGAAAATGAGTTTTGTTGGAATTTATCCGACTAGTATTATGATACTAGTCGGGGTTTTGGAATGAAATATGTTAGAATTGATCCAAGGTTTGGATTGGTAAATTGTTGAGCCTTAAGTAGTCTTAAGAGATACTAAGGTGGATAAGTGATGCTAGGGGTAGGCCTTAAGGGATACCCAAGATAAAGTGAATAATAAATTGATCCTAGGAATAGGATTGGCCTACGGGTGTATTCGGTAGTCTTTAAGGATTAGCCGATAGAGTATTGGTAATTACTAAGGACCATGGCCCTTCCCGACTCTAGAGAGCGGGGTTGGATAGCATGGACTTACATCGTGATCACGGGTTAGGGTGGAATCCGAACCGGAGACCTTACGAGGCTCCCGACAGCGGTAACACATAAGATAGGACCCCGAATGGACCTTACCTTCCTACGGGACGATGGGTATGAGTTCAGGGGCGGGATGTTGGACTCCGGCCCGAGAGCCCGGTGAGGCCTCGGAGAGCGGTGGCAAGTCTCGTAAAGGATGATAAGACCTACGGGCGGTGTCGTGCTAACGACGGGTATAATGAAATATGTGAAATGGGCTGTGAGCCGACAAATAAATAAATTTACTTATTATAGAGATAATAAGTGGGAAATATAAATTATTATTTATATTATGATATCACCCTATTTTGAGGGTCTTAGAAATTAAAACGTTGATTATACTTAGTATAGTTGTCATTGTACTTGTCAAATGCTTCCAAGTACTGACCTCCCCTTCACGGGGGAGGCCACCTCACAGTTTCATGTAGGAGTTGAGCTTGCTACCAGTGCCCGTTGCTTCGGGAGAATCAAGGAAGGAAGACGTGGTTCGTGCTTCCTCCGCTTCTGTTTTAAAAATATTCAAATTAATGCTCATGGATATTATTTTGAATAATTATTTGGGGCTTGTACGCCCATGTTGCCGAAGTGTGGCATAAACACTTGTATTAAACGTTTCCGCTGATTTAAATGATTATTTTACATTATGTTTGTTTATGGATGTACTATTGTGAATGATATTCAAGACGCCTAGTATAGTATGGATGAGTTGGACTGCGGTTGACTATTCATACTGTACGGCGGGTTATTGACGTGTCCGGTAGGTCCGGGGCGTGACAATTAAGTTGGTATCAGAGCCTTAGTCCGTAAACTTCATAATGAAGCTTCAAAATTCTTTCTGAAAATGATTTTTGCAAACCATGAGCATAAAGTTTTGTACTTATAGAACTTTTGGTACTTGAGTTGCAAGGTCTCTAATTGTTAAGATGGTACCCTTAACAATTGGTATGGCGGTGATTTGAGCCAAAAGAGGTCTTTAAGTACCTATCCGTCACTTGACATTTGATACGAGTCTAATGGCTCAATCTAAACTTCTTTCAGAAATGGAGCCAATCGGAAGAATCACTAGGAGGAACCCGACGGGCCGTGTACCGGGGGGATCCGAACGCGGCAGCCGGGGGTCCACTAGGGTGTCAAGGGGAAGGGGCCGTGGAGGCCAACAACAAACCGTGAGCGATGGCCACGTTGACACGGAGAGTGAGACTTATTGGTCCTATGAGGACTCAACCTATAGGCCGGAAACCGAGCCGGTGGAGACCCCTTATGAAGGGGATGATGATGATGTTAGTGACGAGGAGCAAGATGGCTCCTTGGCAAGAATTGAGGCGCTGCTCCAACAATACCACCGAGAGCGCGAGGAGAGGAGGGAACGCCGAAGGCGCCGGGCGGGGCAACCTTCGGGTATGGCTTCAAGAGGAGGAAGCCACAATGCATCTAGAGTCCATGTGGAACCGCATGGAGGCCGAAATGATGGAGGTCCAACCATAAGGATCTCCAAGTTTATCAAGGAAGCAAGAGACTTGGGGTGCAAACCCTTTGACGGGACCGAAGATATTTCGGTTGCCGCCCAATGGATCAAGAGGTTGAATGAAGCAGCCCTTGACATGCAAATCACGCCCAACCTTAAATTGAGAATCGCGGTAAGGTTGCTTGAAGGGATGGCGTCCAAATGGTGGGATGGGACCAAGACCAAGTATGGGGAGGATGTCGTTTGGGAGGACTTCCAACGGGAGTTCTTTGCCCAATATTATTCTGATTTCGAGGTGAACAAGAAGGTTAGGGAATACACCCTCCTAACCCAAGGGGGAAACATGACAGTGAAGGAACTTGAGTACAAGTTCCGGGATCTCGCCGACTACATACCGGAGTATGCTTGTGACGAGAACCGAATGGTGAACCACTTTTGGGACGCTCTTGACTTGGAGATACGTGATAGGGCAACACAACTGCCTAACATGACTTTTGCCCAAGTAGTAGACCAAGCCTTGAAGGGCGAGAAACAGTGGGAAGAGAGGAAGAAAAGAGACGCCGAGGAGGCGAAGAAAAGAAAATGGGAGAACCATGGCCCCCAAGGTTCTAACAAAAAGGGGAACCACGGGGGAGGGGGCTCATTCAAGACCCCTGCGCCACCATCGAGGGCAAATCAAGGCCCAAGCGGGCAAGGCTCGAGGTCTCAAAACTCGGGAGTACCAAGGTGCAGCAACTGCAAGAAGCTTCACCAAGGCAAGTGTCGCGATCCCCCGAGGTGCTATCAATGCGGGGAGGTCGGGCACATGAAGGTGAGTTGCCCACAGCTTGGGCGAGGTACGGGTTCCGGACCGAGTAGTGGGACTATGGTGAGCAGGAACCGAACGGGAGCACCGAGTACAAGCATGGGGCACGGTGGAGCTAGCACAAGCAATGCACCGTCCGTTAATCAAGGGAGGACCCAAGCGAGGGTCTATGCGATTACGGAGGCCGATGCACGTGCTAACCCGGACTCCGTCGCGGGTAAATTCTTGAACTTTTGATGTTATTCCCTTGTAAACAACATAAGTGTTAAAATGTACACGTTATGTAGCCAACCGGGAGTGTGCAAGTTCGGAGAAGTGGATGAATATCCACCTGGGGGCGAATGCCGCCCGGCATTGACGGAAGCCGCCCGGCTTTCGCCTTCGAATTACTTGCAAAATTCTACGGCGACTATAAGACGCCCGACGTTGACGAAAGCCGCCCGGCTTTCGTACTTGATTTTTGTTAAAATCTTTCGGCGTATAAAAACCGGCCGAGTTTCGTAAAAACCGGCCGGCTTGTGTTCAGGCATTCCGGTGAGGGGCGCTGCTAATGAAAACCGGCCGGCATTCGTAAGAACCGGCCGGCTTTTATAAATAAAAAGTTTGTAATTCTTTCGGCGACCGAAAACCGGCCGGCTTTGGCAAAAACCGGCCGGCTTACGTAACCAGCCATTCCGAGCCGAAGGCCAAGGTACGAAAACCGGCCGGCTTTCACAAAAAACGGCCGGCTTTCCCTTATTGGTGCACGGTGTTGATTTTTAGGTGGGAACCGGGATGGAATTGGGATGGGGCGTTAGATGACGATCATCCAGACCATAGCCGGGGTACTCTATAACCTAAGAAATGAGTCTAATAAGTGGGGAGTGTGTCTTACATTGCTTATGAATGTAGGAACACTAAAGATTAACGGGAGAGACGCAAGAATCCTCATTGACACCGGGGCGCAACGATCATTCGTGAGTGAGGCGTTTGCCGGGGGATTCAAAGAACCACTTGTACCGATGGCCCAAGCCCTATTGGTATCCACACCTCTAGGGGAAGACATCGAGAGAGATAGTCACTATCCATCGTGTGAGGTGGAAGTGGAGGGCCAAAACTTGACGTGTGACTTCGTACCGCTGAGTATGATTGAATTCGATGCAATCCTGGGGATGGATTGGCTTGAGAAGCATCATGCTAGGGTCGATTGCTACACAAAGATACTTGAACTCGAAGGCGATGAAGGGGTAACCTTACGCTTCGAGGGGGATCGGGCCAAATCCAATAGTTGTATCATATCCGCCGTGAGAGCTAGGAGTATGATGAGAAAGGGTTGCCACGCATATCTAGCATACGTGGTAGACAAAACAAAAGAAGAGACGAGCATTGAGGATGTGAGGGTGGTATGCAAGTATCCGGATGTCTTTCCAAAGGACTTGCCGGGACTTCCACCCGATAGGGAGATTGAATTCGTGATCGAGGTCGAGCCCGGCACCAAACCAATCTCTATACCGCCATACCGTATGGCACCCGCTGAACTTAACGAGTTGAAAACCCAATTGCAAGAGCTTTTGGATAACGGTTTCATTAGACCAAGTCACTCCCCGTGGGGAGCACCGGTCCTTTTTGTGAAGAAGAAGGATGGAACACTTCGGATGTGCATTGACTATCGTCAACTTAACAAGGTCACGATCAAGAATAGGTATCCTTTGCCGAGGATTGATGACTTGTTTGATCAACTACGAGGAGCAACCGTGTTTTCAAAGATTGACTTGAGGTCGGGGTACCATCAATTGAAGATTAAGGAGGAGGACATACCGAAGAGTGCTTTCCGCACAAGGTATGGGCATTTTGAGTTCCTTGTTATGTCGTTTGGGTTAACAAACGCCCCGGCGGCATTCATGGACTTGATGAACCGAGTATTTCACAAATACTTGGACCGATTCGTGATCGTGTTCATAGATGACATCTTGATCTACTCAAAGAGTGAGGAAGAACATGAGGAGCACTTGATACTCGTTCTTGAGACACTACGGGAGAAGCAACTCTATGCCAAATTTTCTAAATGTGAATTTTGGCTTAAGGAGATTGGCTTCCTCGGGCATGTGGTTTCGGGATCGGGAATTGCGGTGGATAACAAGAAGATAGAAGCCATCACCGAATGGGAGAGGCCAAAGAACGTCAAGGAAATTCGTAGTTTTCTTGGGTTAGCAGGCTACTACAGAAAGTTCGTGGAGAAGTTCTCTGTTTTGGCGTCGCCATTGACAAAGCTCACTCGGAAGGGAGCTAAGTTTGTATGGGATGACGAATGTGAGAAAGGATTCATTGAACTGAAGAAAAGATTGACCGAGGCACCGGTACTTGCCTTGCCCAAACAGGGTATGGGGTACGATGTCTATAGTGATGCCAGCATCCAAGGGTTTGGATGTGTGTTGATGCAAATGGGGAGGGTAATTGCCTATGCTTCACGACAATTGAAGAAACATGAGGTAAATTATCATACTCATGATTTGGAGCTCGGGGCAGTGGTGTTTGCACTTAAGATATGGAGACATTATCTCTACGGGGAGACATGCCACATATACACTGACCACAAGAGCTTGAAGTACGTGTTTACTCAGAAGGAGTTAAACATGAGGCAGAGACGGTGGATGGAGTTGATAAAAGACTACCACCTGGTAATCGAGTACCATCCAGGCAAGGCCAATGTGGTGGCAGGTGCCTTGAGCCGGAAGAGCTCATCTGGGGCATTGATAGCTAACTTGAGGGCCTTAAGAGCCCAACTGGAGGTATCCAGTAATGGAGCCTTATTGGCACGATTTGAGGTGAGACCTACTTTGCTTGATGAGATCAAGAAGGGTCAGGAAGCTGACGAGGAAATCATGAGGATCCGGGAACGCATGCAAGCGGGACCAGTGGAGGACTTCAGGGAAAGAGATGATGGTCTCTTATTATTTCGTGACCGAGTGTGTGTACCATCGGATGAGGGGCTCCGAAAGTCCATCTTAGAGGAGGCTCATTCATCGGCGTATGCTATGCACCCGGGAGGTACGAAAATGTACCGTGATCTGAAGGAAAGTTACTGGTGGTCTGGTATGAAGAGAGAAATAGCCGAGTACATCAGTAAATGCCTTACTTGCCAGCAAGTTAAGGCAGAACATCAGCACCCAGCTGGGTTATTGCAGCCACTTTCCATTCCCGAGTGGAAATGGGAGCATGTGACTATGGATTTCGTGGTAGGGCTACCACAGACAGTGAAGAATTATGATGCCGTATGGGTTGTGGTTGATAGGCTTACAAAGAGTGCACATTTTCTACCTATCAACACCACCTATGCACTTGAGAGGTTAGCCAAATTGTATGTGGATGAGATCGTGAGGCTACATGGGGTTCCTATAACCATTGTATCCGACAGAGATCCACGATTCACATCACGATTTTGGCCGAAGTTCCAAGAGTCTATGGGAACGAAATTGAAATTCAGCACTGTTTTTCATCCACAGACGGATGGACAATCTGAGAGGGTCATACAGATATTAGAAGACATGTTAAGAGCTTGTGCATTGGAGTTCCAAGGGAGTTGGGACAACCATTTAGCACTCGTGGAGTTTGCCTATAACAACAGTTATCAGGCGAGTATTGGCATGCCTCCATACGAGGCATTGTATGGGAGGAGATGTCGTACACCTTTGTGTTGGGATGAGGTTGGCATGGCCAAGCTCGAGGGCACGGAGTTGGTGGAAATTACCAAGTCCAAAGTGAAGATGATTCGCGAAAGGCTTAAGGCGGCCCAAGATAGACAGAAGAGCTATGCCGACAAGCGCCGGAGGGCCTTAGAGTTTAAGGTGGGAGATGAGGTATTCTTGAAAGTTTCACCCTGGAAAGGAATCATCCGATTTCAAAGCCGAGGGAAACTTAACCCACGCTACATAGGGCCATTTGTGATTCTTGAAAGAATTGGGGCCGTAGCATACCGACTACAGCTGACTCCAGAATTGGAGAAGATACATAACGTGTTCCACGTGTCTATGCTAAAGAAATATGTGCCGGATCCGTCTCACGTGTTAGAGAAACCACCCGTGGAAATACGTGAAGATTTGAACTATGCCGTACGACCGGTGAGGATACTTGATAGGCAAGTAAAGAAACTGAGAAGCAAGAAAGTTCCAATGGTGAAAATCCTTTGGAAAAGTGACCGAGTTGAAGAAGAAACTTGGGAAACGGAGGCTTTAATGAAGGAACAATACGCATTTCTTTTTGAATAAGCATTTGTGAATTTCGGGGACGAAATTCCCGTTAAGGGGGGGTGAACTTGTGACACCGCACCCGGATGTACTTGAATTCAAAATTTGATATGTAATTGAATTTCCTAACGAATAAAATCGTGTAACGGAGTGGTATATTTAATTAATGCGTGATTAATTAAATTATTTATCGGGTCCCTAATAATGGAAATGGACTCCCAAATATTTAGATGGGCCATGGAAAGGGCATGGAGTTGACCCGTTGGTCAAACGAGGCCCAATTACCGGTATTGGTAATTTATCAAATGATAGCCCGAAATGAATTTCGGAGACTACTAAATAAATGTTGGGGAATATACATCTATTCTAAAGGCCCATAATTACTAGGAACGCGTGGTATATTTTATTTGGCCCGATAAAATAAAATATAGTCAAAACAGTCCGAGAAATACAACTTTCGGGGCCGGTTGTACACACCGGGGCGAAATGGGATGACCTCCCACATGAGTGGGGGCCACCCCACGTTTTTGTGTACTCTAATTGACAAAATGGGAGCTGGAGAAGACATGAAGGTGTGTGGTGCGGACTAGAGGAAGAGGGGATGGATTGAGACAAACCCACACCCCCCATGTCCTATCTTACACATTATCATGTGTGATTGAGAAGGACTCCCCCCTACCACCTCATTTCACTCGGCCAGAACAAGGGAAGAGATCTCAAGAAAACCCAAAGTCCTCCAAGTCTCATTCAAGGGAGAGGGAGCTGGGAAAATCCACAAGAAGTAGTTGAGTTCAAGGTAAGAACTCCAAAACTATGGTTTAACTAGTTTTATAGTGTATGATTTTTAGGAAATCATACGATGAATTAAACATGAAGTTCTACACGTTTAAAAGTGTATAATATTGTTATAAAGTGGTGGTATTTAACTTAGAAGAGTCGTGGAATCGATAGGAGTTGAAATCGCCGGAAACCGCCAGGTGTAGGAGGCTGTTCGTAGCTGCAGACCACGAAAGCCGCCCACCTTTCACGAAAGCCGCCCGGCTTTCGTCTGCTGCCCAGATTTTTCATCGCCAAACGGTTTAGAACGGGGATTGATCGAGGGGCTTAACAAAGGCAACTATTGTAGCACATCACAAGGTGAGGATGGCTGACTATGTTGCTTATAATCTTTGGGTTAATTTCGTAGGATTACCTAAAGTAATTAAATGTGATTTTCATGGATTATTAATGATTAATAATGCCTAAATGAAAATATTGTTGTAAATGAATAAAGGAGCATAATATACAAATTTAAGGATAAATTGTGTATGATTATGTAATATGAGCATATTGGCTTGATGAAGGGATTAATTATAAATATTGTGTTGAAATATAACTTTAACTTCATATAAGGATATATGAGTGATTAAAGGTTATATTTTGTATATTGATATGAACTATATTTTCAATGGAAAATTAGTTTGGAAATTGTCTATATGACTATGAATTGAAAATGAGTTTTGTTGGAATTTATCCGACTAGTATTATGATACTAGTCGGGGTTTTGGAATGAAATATGTTAGAATTGATCCAAGGTTTGGATTGGTAAATTGTTGAGCCTTAAGTAGTCTTAAGAGATACTAAGGTGGATAAGTGATGCTAGGGGTAGGCCTTAAGGGATACCCAAGATAAAGTGAATAATAAATTGATCCTAGGAATAGGATTGGCCTACGGGTGTATTCGGTAGTCTTTAAGGATTAGCCGATAGAGTATTGGTAATTAGTAAGGACCATGGCCCTTCCCGACTCTAGAGAGCGGGGTTGGATAGCATGGACTTACATCGTGATCACGGGTTAGGGTGGAATCCGAACCGGAGACCTTACGAGGCTCCCGACAGCGGTAACACATAAGATAGGACCCCGAATGGACCTTACCTTCCTACGGGACGATGGGTATGAGTTCAGGGGCGGGATGTTGGACTCCGGCCCGAGAGCCCGGTGAGGCCTCGGAGAGCGGTGGCAAGTCTCGTAAAGGATGATAAGACCTATGGGCGGTGTCGTGCTAACGACGGGTATAATGAAATATGTGAAATGGGCCGTGAGCCGACAAATAAATAAATTTACTTATTATAGAGATAATAAGTGGGAAATATAAATTATTATTTATATTATGATATCACCCTATTTTGAGGGTCTTAGAAATTAAAACGTTGATTATACTTAGTATAGTTGTCATTGTACTTGTCAAATGCTTCCAAGTACTGACCTCCCCTTCACGGGGGAGGCCACCTCACAGTTTCAGGTAGGAGTTGAGCTTGCTACCAGTGCCCGTTGCTTCGGGAGAATCAAGGAAGGAAGACGTGGTTCGTGCTTCCTCCGCTTCTGTTTTAAAAATATTCAAATTAATGCTCATGGATATTATTTTGAATAATTATTTGGGGCTTGTACGCCCATGTTGCCGAAGTGTGGCATAAACACTTGTATTAAACGTTTCCGCTGATTTAAATGATTATTTTACATTATGTTTGTTTATGGATGTACTATTGTGAATGATATTCAAGACGCCTAGTATAGTATGGATGAGTTGGACTGCGGTTGACTATTCGTACTGTACGGCGGGTTATTGACGTGTCCGGTAGGTCCGGGGCGTGACATATTACAATCCCAATATTTATGATCTATTACACCCCCTCAACCCGTGTAGGAGAAACAATGTGCATATTGCCTTTAAGAAAATAAAAACACTGAAAAGATAAACTCTTGGTAAAAATATCCGCCAATTGAAGATGTGTCAGAACATATTCATCCACCAAGTCACCATGTGATACCCATTCCCGCACAAAATGATAATCAACATGGATGTGCTTGCTACGAGCATGTTGAACAATATTAACAGTCAAATACGATGCAAAAACATTATCACATTTGAGCTTGAATAGGGCACAAACAAGCAAACCATGCCCAAACAAAACAGACCTGATATGCAGCATGTCTTGAACATAAGCAATTGCTTGTATTTAGCTTCAGTGGAGGATTTGGAAACAGTACGTTGCTTCGTCGACCGCCAAGACTCTATATTAGGCCCCAAAAAGATGGCATATCATGTGGTATATCTGCTACTGTTTGGACAACTAGTCCAATCTTCATTGGAACAGGTTATGACTATTGACAGGTCCTTCGTAGGGCAAAGTAGAAGTCCATGATCTTATGTCCCTTGAATGTACATGAAAATACGCTTAACTGCTAAAAAATGAGAAGTGCGAGGGGCATGCATAAATTGGGAAACTAAATGTTCCACATACTCCCTCCGTATTTTAATGTTCACTACATTAGGTTGGGCACATTATTTAAGGAGTAAAGTAGTAGAGGTGGTGAATAGTGTAGAAAAAGTAGGAGAGAGTGTGTAAAAGTATGAAAGAGAAGATAAAATGTAGATAAAGTAAGGGTAGTTGAGTATTTTATAAAGGGTAAGCTTACCAAAAATGGAAGTGTAGGGAACTTTTAAATACAGCCGAAAAAGGAAAGCGGGGAGAACTTTTAAATACGGAGGGAGTATGTAATATCTGGACGCGTCATAGTTAAATATTGTAAAACACCAACCATGCTTCAATACTTTGTAGGGTCTGCCAAAAGGTCCCCATCAGTGAGGGATGAGGTGGTGCGTGAAGCGAGAGGAGTACGAACTGGTTTAAGGATATGAAGATGGAAACGTTTTAGAAGATCAGTAACATATTTATGTTGAGAGAGAAAATCAAAAGACCATGAGAAGCGTGTGAGGACTGAATGCCAAGAAGATAGTGTAACCAGTCTAGATCCTTCATAGCAAAGACGCGAGCTAGAGTAGATAAAAATTTATTAATAAAAGACGCAGAGTTACCAATAATTATAATGTCATCCACATATACAAGAACATAAACAATATAACTACCCTGACGTAAAATATAAAGTGAATTGCCTGATCGGTTACACGAGAAACCATGACTCGATAAAATTTTTTAAAACGGTGATAACAAGGCTAAGTAGCTTGCTTACGCCCATAAAGGGCCTTACGCGGGTTACACACATAATGAGGAAATTCACGATGAAAAAATCCAAGGGTGTTGACATATGTACACTTCCTCAGTGAGATGACCATGAGGAAATGCATTCTTGACATCTAACTAACGAATAATCCATCCTAGACAAACAACTATGATACCATGTTAAAACTCAGGGTTCCATTCTAAAAGGTCACCATGATAGTAAGAGTAATCCAGATCTTAATATTATATCACTTAATTCCTTCACAAGTTTCTGATGTGGGAATTCATCATCTCCCTCACGACCAGACACTTCGTCTAGACAATTCATCACCTCGTCTGCCGCCATTCATTTTTTTCATCGATTCGTTATTGTCATTTTTTATAATCGTGTCATCATTTTTCATAAGGGCCCCACACCATGGATCGATTTGGCTCTGATACCATGTGAAATATCAAAGTGGCTTACCAATAGGTAGCCCCGAGGGTTTTTTTAAGAAACATAAAGCAATCATCATTCTTCAAAAATGAAAGATACGAATACACAACGGAAACTTTGAGAATCCGATCACACAAATACAAAAATACAAATATTAGGAGCTAGAACTATAAGAAAACATATAGGAAGTATATTATATAGTTCTCATTGAACATAGGTAATCAACCACTTAACAATTAACCTCTTGAGACTATAGGGAAGGTTGTAACACCCCGGCCCCCACCGGACCCAAGGTCGTTACTCCGGACCAATAGTACTGTCCCCACAAACCACCACGAGCCTTTACCGCGCACTTTGTCCTCACTCGTGCGCGCCCTGAGAAACTTCCCAGGGGGTCACCCATCCCAAGACTACTCCCGTGCAAGCACGCTTAACTTTGGAGTTCTTGGGTGATGAGCTCCCTTAAAAGGAGATGCACCTCTATTGGTATGAGTAATACTATTAATCCTCTTAAATTAATCTCGGGTATTACAATCACCCCCACTTAGGATCGCAACGTCCTCGTTGCGCCCTTAAACCAATCTCAATCACACCCCAGAATCTTTTCCCCTGCTAAGTGCCCGCCTGATATCCAACGGATCAGCACACTGTCGCAGGGTTGCTCTGATACCACCTGTAACACCCCGGCCCCCACCGGACCCAAGGTCGTTACTCCGGACCAATAGTACTGTCCCCACAAACCACCACGAGCCTTTACCGCGCACTTTGTCCTCACTCGTGCGCGCCCTGAGAAACTTCCCAGGGGGTCACCCATCCCAAGACTACTCCCGTGCAAACACGCTTAACTTTGGAGTTCTTGGGTGATGAGCTCCCTTAAAAGGAGATGCACCTCTGTTGGTATGAGTAGTACTATTAATCCTCTTAAATTAATCTTGGGTATTACACTGAAAACCTATATATACCCCAAGGCCTGCGTCATTTCCCCTGTGCGATTTTTGTGATAGCGAAGCTCTGCCAAAAATTCTAGAGAGAGAAACCCTTGCCCTCAATCAAACTCCGATTCATAAGGTTAGTTCTTCATCTGTTCTTCGTGCACTTAGCACTTCTTGCTGTTCTTCCCTTTGATCGAGTGTTAGTGGCCTTAGTAGCCTTCGGCCAGGGTATTTAGGTAGTCTTCCCTCTTAGAACTCTTTCCCTTAGCACCAAAAATGTCATCGCAAACCGATTCTCAGAACATCTCGATGGAGGCCCCGGTGCAATCTGAAAGCATTTCTGAGGTGGAGTCCTCTACTGAGCAGCCCTCGGACATCAACGACTCGCAAGTAGCTGCCGAAGTCCAAAACCGGCTCATAACCGAGGCCGAAGCCGAGGAGTTTGAGCAAGTGATTGAAGACGAGGAGATGGCCCTCGCGGTCCAAACTGCCGAGGAGGAAGAAGAAAAGGAGAGGATGAAAGTGACCATCGCTGTCTCACCCCCTCTTAATAATGCCGAAGCAGGGAGCTCGAGGCCCCTTGATCCGGAGCCCCTCAGTGTGGCCCCGGGCAAGGAGAAGAAGAAGATCCGGGGGCCCTCTAAGAAGAAACAAGCCGCTGCTGACGTCGGCCGACCCGTCGGAATTCCGGAGGGGCACTCATATTTGAACACTGCAGCTCTAGAAGTGAAAACCAAGGCCACGCATGCTGAATATATGGCGACGCAATTCTTTGCTGGGCCTTCGGCACAAGTGGTAGAGCCGGGGCCAGATGATGTGCTCCTACACCCTCCCGAAGGATGCTTCGCGGTGCACATTCTGTCTGTGGAGTTGGGTCTTCGGTTCCCACTCCACCCCTTCGTATTGGAGTATCTCCGCTTCGTCAAGCTCGCCCCCTTCCAGATTACTCCTGTGACACCGCACCCGAACGTCCTTGAAAATTTGGTTTAAAAAATTCAAAGTTTATGTATTGGATTTCTGATTCCCAAACAATTGTAAAACGATTAATGTTTTACGTAATTAATGATCGATTATTGTACTGTTCGAACTCGTATATTAGTGTCGGGCATGCAAATACTATTTGGGCCTTATTAATAAATAAAAGAGCCTAACATTATCTAAATAGTGATACATAACGTTTCAAGACAAGTTGAGAAAAGGCGGGCAGCCCAGATATTATTTTGGGCTCAACCCGCTAAAATAGCAAGTATTCGAGGATGGCGTCGTAGGCCCACTCGGGGATGACCCACATGGCTAGTAGCCCAATAATATGTATGACAAATGTCAAAATAAGTGATAGAATGATTAGAGAGGAATACAAATGCCTATAGCCCCATCTTTGACATTATTGAGCTAAATAATGGGAGTAGGATTTTTCTTCTATGATACCCATCAAGTAAATTATTGAGATGAACCTACACATATTGGAGATCAATAATGTGATGAAGGAAGTTGACTTGTTCTAAATAAATTAGGATGAGTACAAAAAGGCATCTTTGACAAAAGATAAAACAATAGGACCCATCTTCCCATTTTGTTTTTGGAAGTATTGGTAGATATTTTGGACCTCAATTTGATTGAGATCAATTGGGAAGCATTCCATGTGGCTTGAGTACCTGCAAGACAAGGAAAATATGTGAGAAGACTCACCTTGGCCGCACCACATGGAGAAGCACTGCCCATGACACAATTGGAATCAAATTTTGGGGCCACCACCACTGTTTTCGCACAAACAGGTGTGTTGTTTTGTCTCCCTTCATTTTGAGAGTTGTACTCGCCCAAATAGCTTGATTAAGGTGTCCTTGGATAGAATTTGAAGTTTATTTTCATAGTTGAGTGGTCTCTGTTCGAGAGGAGAGAGTAATCATACAAAAATCGAACTGGAGTGAGCAGTGGTCTGTAAACTCGAGCTCTGAGAGTGCTGAAGCTGTTTGGTAGATATCTCGAGTTATACCAATCCAATTAAGTCGTGTGAGATACCAAAAGAAATCTCTCAAGACGTGGAATCCGTGAAGGTATGGTTTGAATCAATCGGAGTAGTGGAAGGCTTCCAAATCGTCCGAGCAAAACACAACCTCGCAGAAACGGATCTACTCTTCTAAAGTGAGTTGTTAACCCCAAAACCTTTCCTTTCATTTTCCAAATGATATGAACGATTGGTGGAACTATTATACACTAATCCAAGTGTATAATAGGTCCTTAAAAAGTTATTATTATTTGTGTAAAGGTTAGATACTAACCTAGAGCAAATCTTGGAAAACTAGGAAACGAGTTAGCCGGAAAACACCCATTCTAGGGGCTGTTTTCGTACCAACGTTTAAAGGTTGAACTAGCACTTTGAGGAGGCTGTTTAACACTCAATTCCAAGCAAGGAATCAGTTCTCAAACCTTCTTGGCCGAGGATTTGGTCATTGGATTGAGAAGGAAAGTTTTAAAGCTCATTTGAGGTGAGGACCGACATCTAGTTGCTTACAACTTGTAGGTTATGCATGAGATTACCTAAATGCTTAAATCATGTTTTTGTGAATAAATATTCTTGAACATGATATGAATGATAAGTAATGGACTTGATCATGAATTGAAACCATATTGATGAATATGGAGTTATGTGAGATAGAAGTATGCTAATATGGTAAATTGACTTTTCCAATTCATGTATGAATGTTATATGTATGTAAATGTATAATTTCATGATGATGCCTAACACATGGGAGGATGCCACATATCTATTGATATGGAGGGGCTACCATTAATGATAGATGAGTTGTAGGAGTAATCTTAATAGTATTGTGATGCTAGTTAAGGATTGTCCTAAATGTGTTAGAATCAAACTTAAGGTTTGAGTTTGTTTGTGATGAACTTGAATGAGATTCAAGTGTCAATTGTGATTTCATAGAGTAAGAGATCTATGGTGTGATTGTATGGAGTAGGAGATCTATGGTGTGATTGTATGAAGTAGGAGATCTATGGGATGAATACACGAAGTAGGAGATCCATGATATGATTACATGAAGTAGGAGATCTATGATGCGAGTGCATGATGATGTACTCGAGCCGAACTCTAGAAATGAGAAGTTATATTAGGGTTGGACCCTATGTATGTCGTGACTATTAGCCACGGGGTTTGGGAAATGTTTTGTGATAAACATGGGCCTTTGAGTCGACTACTTGACTTTATATAAAGTAAGTATATATTTTGAAGGGGTAATTTGGGATTACAACCTAAACTATATTATCACCCTATTTGAGGGTCTTGTGTGTGAAATACTTGTTGTATATCTATTAGATGCCTGCCACACCAGTACTTTATAGCCGTATAGAGTACTGACCCCTTCGGGGGCGTCCCACCACCATTTCAGGTTGAGGCTAGAGCTTGCATCCTGTGCTCGTTGATCGAGTGATTCCTAGGAGAGAAGACTTGGTTCGTGCTTCCTCCATTCTATTTGAAACGTTAATAAATTTGCTCATGGATATTTTACTATGGAGACTGCGTGCTCATGAAATGCCTTGTGTGGCCTTCTTGTTTAAAACAATGTTTTCCGCTGCGTTATGAATTACTTATTATGTTTGTTTATGGATGTATATGTGTGAATGATATTCAAGACACCTTGTATAATATGAATGTGTTGGACTGCGGTTGACTATTCGTATTGTACGGCGGGTTGTTGACGTGTCCGGATAGGTCCGGGGCGTGACAACTCCGAACAGCCATTCTTACCTAGCCGGATTCTTGTCTCTATGCCGGGAAAGGGGAGTGGAGGCCTCACTGGATCAATTTCTCCTTTCATTCAACCTATGCCGGGGGGGCACACCAATAGTGAGGGCTTTGCCAATCTTCAACAGGTTCCAGAGTGGAGGCTGTTCTCTGAGGTTCCTTCCTCCCACAAAGGGTGGAAGGACAAGTTTTGCTTCATTCGGATGGAGGAGAATCCTTTCCCTGCCCCCCTTCGCGACAACTTCAAGAGGCATCCTAAAGTGGGGAATGCTTTTCTTGCGAAGGAGGGGAAAAAGCTGGTAGCCAAGCCGGAGGGCTCGGACAAGCAGAAGACCATCAAGGATGCCACCCTTCCAGAGGAGCTGCTTCGCCTGGGTTTCCGGCGGTTCCGGCTGATGGGGGAGACTGGTGACGAGTACCCTCCGATAGATAGGGTGTTCGAAAGTGTCGGAGGTGATTGCCGAAGGCTCCGAGTTTTGTACTTAGGATATCTTTGTGCTTTCTTTTTATGTGTAACTAATCTTCGTATGTTTTCCTTCTTTTTCAGGTGTAGAGATGGATGCGAAAAACTTCGCAAAGCTCAAGAAGCAATTGGCTAAGGAGCCGAAGAAAAAGAAGAATGCGGAGGGGTCCTCCCAGCAGAGGCCCGTTGAAGATTTCTTCCAGAGGGAAGAAGCTGTGAAGGACCAAGGGGCCGAGGGGGCCTCCCAAGTTGTTGTCGAGGGTGCTGGCGCCCTGAGGACCGAAGCGGCAAAGAGAAAGGCGCCGGGAAAAAGCAATGCAGCTCCCGGTAAGAGACCCAAGAAGATCGTTGGTGCGAAGGACGCCCCTCTGGTCATCTCCGAAGGCCACTCTTCTTCAGGGACCCCCCTGGGGGTGGTGACTGTTCCCGCCCCTCCTCCGGATCAGATGGAAGATGGGCCCTGGCCCCGGGAGAACATCCAGTTCTCCATCAAGAAAGGGACTGCCATCACGCATGGCACCCTGGACCCGATGGAGTTCCTGAACGGGGCTACTCCTTCACTGGATAGGTCGACCCTCGGCCGGCATGACGACGTTGCCCTGGACGCCAAACTTCTCCAGGCCTCGGTGACTGTAAGTCTCACTATTTTTCTTCCCTTAGTCGCTTAATCTTTTCATGGCGTAGTGGTCTGACCCCCTGTTTTTTCTTCGTATGTCCGCAGGCCAGTGTAGCCCTCGAAGAACATATCCGAAGGGTGGAACAGTTGCGCCTTCAGAAGGCGGAGTCCGACGAGGCTTTGAGGAAGCTCGTTGTGACTAACACCGAGGCCATCCGGAAGATGGTGACCTTGGAGGAGACCCTCCGAAAGATGGAGCAGAAGTTGGAGGATGCCCGGAGGGAGGGTAAAGCTGAGGGTAAGGCGGAGGCAGAGGAGCTCGCCACCGCTGCTGCTAAGGCCGCTGCTGATATGGCCGAGGAGGCGAGGAAAGAGGCCGTCGCTCAAGCCGAGAAAGATGTCGTTGATGCTTTTGTCGCCGGAGGCTGGAAGGATGAGAACCGGAAGCAATGGGTGGCTTCGGTCATCGAGGCTTCGGTAGACGAGTGGGTGAAGGGCCCCGGAGCGCTATGGCTTGCTTTCAAAGGGAAGAGTTATTATGAAGGCGGCGAGTATTTTACTCAAGCCATGATCTACCGGAGGCTTGCCCGGCACTTCGGCGTGGACCAAAAGGACTTCAACCCCGAAACCTATGGCCTCCTCCCACTTCAGCCAGATGTCCGGATCCCTTTGCCCGAAGGCGAGGAAAGAGAGTTGCTCGAAGATTCCGAGCTGGCGAAGGAGGCTGGTGATGACGATGACGATGAAGAGGGCAGGGAAGATGTCGCCTCAAAGCCAAAGGAGGATGGGGCTGCAAATGTTCAATCTTGAAATTCCTCTAAGTACCATTTGTAATAGCCTGTAGATTTCGGCTTCGGCTAAAAATGTAAACAACTACGTTTTCCTTTTGCAACGAATGAATGTTCTGCCTTCGGGCTTTTTGAATGAATGCCTCCTTCCTTTCCTCAATGTGCTTCCTTCGTTTTTTTGTATGTTCGTTTGTCTTGTGGACTTAGAAAAAATTCCTGAGTTTGAACTTGACCCTGAGCCTTCGGTTATTCCTTTTGTAAATTCCCAGGGGCTTTGAGATTGTGGACTTCGAAAATTTTTCTAAGCGTAATGTCGGGGTCAGAGCCTCCGGTTGTAGCACTCGATCAGGACCCCTCGGGTGTATTGTAGGATCACCAGGGGTCGTTGTTGTTATGGACTTAGAAAATTTTCCAATCCAATTCTGATCAATATAGCCCTCGGTTCTAATGTAGAGTTTCTGGGGTCACGTAATCTCCAGCATTCGGGTTAGTGCAGGATCACCGAGAGCTCATCGGTGTAGACTTAGAAAAATTTCTAGGTGTGCTTGTCGGATAATAGCCTTCGGTGATGAGCCATAGGATATGCCTTCAGCTAAATGTATGCCTTCGGTCCTGGTGCAAGGTCACCGGGTGTTTGTAGTATTGGACTTGGAAAATTGTTCTTAATGAGAACTTTGCCATGTAGCCCTCAGTTGTATACCGGGATCGCCGGGGTTTATTGTTGTGGACTTAGAAAATTTTCTAAGTAAGATTCCATTGTATGCCTCCGGTAATGAACCCTTGGGATTGCCTCTGGGTTGTAGTTGTAGGACCGAGGGCTAGAAGCAAATTTAAACTTAGGAAGTTTTAATTTCACCCTAGGCCATCAGCGTCATTGAGCCTTCGGTTTGTGGTGTGACCTTAAGTCCTCGTCGAGTAAATTGAGGTTGCCTTCGGCTCTAAGCCTGTTGGTTGTAATGAAGTTCACGGTTGTTCGCCGAAGGGTTCCAAATTTTGGACTTAGCAAAATTTTCACCAAGTTTCAACAGATGTTGTAGGTAGCCTTCGAGCGTGGGAACTGCTTGGGCCCCCGGTGCATATAGATTCCTTCGTGTGTTGAATGACCTTGTGTTGATAGATTCCTTCGTGTGTTTGAGGAAGCCTTCGGTACTGTGTCTTCGAATTGTTGTTGAGCCTTCGGGGAAAAAAGTATCCGGGGAGTTCCTTCCCCCCTACACATTCCTTTTTTTTTAATGATGTAGGAGAGGCATCTAGAAACTTGGTTTCTAGGAAAGGCTTGGCCTATATGGGAGGCAACGGAATAAACCGTTGGCTCCCCCTTTGGGAATGACCTTCCGATATCCCGAAGGGTTTGAGGGTCATTTCCTTGGCCCGAGACATCGTCTGTTGCCTGCTTCCCCTTGGGAGATAGCACAGAAAGCGCCTCGGTTTTGAAAGTCGTCCCCTCAGCCCGAGACATGGTCTGTTGCCTGCTTACCCTAGGGGGATAGCGCGGGGAGCGTTTCGTTTGTGAACGTCGAATCCTGGGCCCGGGACATGGTCCGTTGCCTGCCTCCCCTTGGGGGATGACGCGGAAAGCGTTTCTGGGAAGGGTTTTATTTGTGTGTGGAACACAAACAGCCGGGGCACTTGGTGCCAGCCGGGGCCGAGGGGTGTTGCACCCCCTGTTTTTTTTAGGAGAGTATGTATAATTATGCATAATGTATGCATGATTGCGTCCTCGTGGGGTACGGCTTATTGAGAAAACACTTGGTGTTTTCAAAGAGTGATGGGGGTGACCCATACACTTGGTACTTAGTACCTAAATTGGTGTTCCCCTCATGAGAGGAAGAGGCCTTGGGCCTGTTTTGGTGAAGAGATGAGGGCTTGGCCACTTATTTTTAGGAGAGAAGGGGGCCTTGGGCCGCTTGTGTGACATATAGGTGATGAAGGCTTGGCCTTTTGATTATTCTTTCAAAACGGATGGGGCCTTGGGCCATTGATCATTACACTTGTTGAGGATGAGGGCTTGGCCACTCATGTTTTACTGATAGAATTTGACAAGGTGGTGCACATTCCAATGCCTAGGGACCTCTGTCCCATTAGGGCGTTTTAGCTTGTATGTTCCCGGTTTGATGATGGCTGTGATGATGTAGGGGCCTTCGAACTTCGGCGCCATCTTCCCGCCTTCGGTGGTTAGGCTGGCCTCCCTTCGACGGAGGACGTAGTCCCCCACCTGGAATTCCCGGGAGCGGACCTTCGCGTCGATGTAGCCCTTGACTTGTCTTCTATAGTTTTCAGCCCTGAGGAAGGCCTGCTCTCGGCGTTCTGAGATGAGATGAAGGTCAAGGGCCATGTTGGCATCGTTGACCTCTGGTTCATACTGTTCTATCCTTCGGGTAGGAAGGGTTACCTCTGTGGGAGCCTTAGCCTCAAAGCCATAGCATAGGGAGAATGGTGTTTCACCTGTTGCACACCGAGGGGTGGTGCGGTAGGCCCATAAGATGTTGTGGAGTTCTTCTACCCAGCCCCCCCCCCTTCGGCTTCCAGATTCTTCTTCAACCCTTCGAGGAGGGTGCGGTTGGCATTCTCTACTTGTCTGTTGCCTTGGGGGTAGGCAACGGATGAGAAAGTGTGTTTGATGCCCCATGCTTCGAGGAGGGCACAGAAGGGGGCTGCCTCAAATTGAGTGCCATTGTCGGAGATTATTTGTTGGGGAACGCCAAACCTTGTCAGAATGTTCTTGAGGACGAAGTGGCGGCACCGGGCCTCAGTGATGTTGACTAGGGGTTCGGCCTCCACCCATTTGGTGAAGTAGTCAATGGCAACGATGATGTACCTGTTGTTGGAGGTACGCCTCGGCAGAGGGCCTACTAGGTCAATCCCCCATCTAGAGAAGGGTATAGCGGTGCTGATGGGGACATAGTTGACCGCTGGTCTGCCGGGCGCCTTCTAGAAGTGTTGGCAAGCAGCGCACCTTCGGGCTAGATCCGCACAATCTCTATCCATTGTGGGCCAGAAGTAGCCCTGAACAACGAGCCTTCGGGACATGGAGAAGGGTCCCTGGTGAGCTGAGCAAGTGCCACTGTGCACCTCCTCTATAGCGACTTCAGCCTCATCCTGATGAAGGCACCGAAGGAGGGTGCCATTGTAGGATCTCTTGTAGAGCCTCCCATTCTCGAGGGTGTAGCTGGGAGCCCTAAGCTTTGCTAACTTGGCGCGGGCTTTATCCTCGGGGAGTTGCCTTGTGGTGATGAAGTTGATGATGTCGGAGATCCAATCCTCCGGCATTAGGTGAATATCCATGACGGGGCTTGCATGGATGCTTGAGAGGCTGAGTTCCTCAATTCTGGCAATTTTCGAGAGGTGTTCGGGGGATTCATCCGAGAGCTTGGATAGGATGTCGGCCTCGGAGTTTTGAGCCCTCGGTATTTGGGTGAGAGAATGTGCCTCAAACACCTTAAGCAACTCCTTGGCCGCCTCCTTGTATTGTTTCATCCTCCCTTCCTTGGCTTCGTATTCCCCGAAAATTTGACCCACGACAAGTTTGGAGTCACACTTGACGTGGATCATTTTAGCCCTCAGATTTGCTGCCAGCCGAAGGCCGCAGAGGAGGGCTTCATACTCGGCCTCGTTGTTGGAGACTTTGAAGGAGAAGCGGATGGCATAATAGGCGCGGAAGCCCTTGGGTGTAATGAGAACTACTCCTCCTCCGCATGCTTTGGTGCCCGAGGAGCCATCGGTATAGAGGGTCCACCACTCATCAAGAGGTGCCGAGGGCTCCTCACTTGTCGCTGATCTTGCCGTGCATTCCGTCACGAAGTCTGCCAGGGCTTGGCCCTTGATGGCAGGCCTCGGGCGGATATCTATGTTGTATTGGCTGAGGAAGATGGCCCATTTCACCATTCGGGAAGAACTTGTGGGGCTCCTCATGAGGGCGCCGAGGGGTTGATGTGTGAGCACTTGGACCGGATGAGCTTGAAAGTAGTGGCCAAGCTTCTTGACGGCCCAAACGATGGCTAGCACCGTCTTCTCGACGGGAGAATACCCGAGTTCGGCTTCCCGGAGAGTTTTGCTGACGTAGAAGATAGCGTGCTGGATGCCATTTTCCTCTCGGATTAGCACTGAGCTGATGGCAGCAGGGCTAACACCAAGGTATAAGTATAAAGTCTCCCCCACCTTTGGTTTGGAGAGCACCGGGGGGGAAGAGAGGTACCTTTTAAGTTCGTCAAAGGCTTCCTGGCATTAAGATGTCCATTGGAAGCCCGCCGTTTTCCTCATGATTTGGAAGAAGGGGAGGGCCCTCTCGGCTGACTTGGAGAGGAAGCGGTTGAGGGCTGCTAGGCGACCCGTCAACCGCTGAACTTCTTTGACGTTGCGTGGAGGCTCCATGTCGATGATGGCCTGAATCTTCTCTGGGTTGGCCTCAATACCCCTTCGGCTTACCATGTAGCCTAAGAATTTTCCTCCCTGCACGCCGAAGGTGCATTTCTTTGGATTCAGCCGGAGATTGAACTTTTGCATGATGGCAAAGATTTCCCGGAGGTCGTCGGCGTGAGTGCTTGCCTTCTTGCTTTTGACGATCATGTCGTCAACGTAAGCCTTCATAGTGCGTCCTAGGACAGCTTGAAAGACCCTAGCCACCATGCGGGTGTAGGTGGCGCCTGAGTTTTTGAGGCCGAAGGCCATCACAAGATAGCAGAAGATGCCTTCAGGTGTCATGAAGGCAGTCTTTTCAGCGTCTTCCTCATGCATGTAGATTTGATGATACCCGCGGAATGCGTCGAGGAATGACATGATCTCGCATCTCGCGGTCTCATCTACCAGTTGATCAATGTTCGGCATAGGGAAGGGGTCCATAGGGCACGCCTTATTTAAGTCTGTGTAATCCACGCACATGCGGAAGGTAGGGGGCTTCTGTGTGAGGACTACATTTGCCAACCAAGAAGGGTATTTCACCTCCTTGATGTGTTTGATGGAGAGGAGCATAGCTACCTCCTTCTTCATGAACTCCCTTCTCTCGGCCGAGAGGGGTCTTCTCCGCTGTTGCACTGGTTTGGCCGAAGGGTCCACCGCCAGGCGGTGGGTGATGACCCTTCGGTCAATTCCTGGCATATCCTCCGGCCCCCGTGCGAAAACAATGGAGTAGGCGCGGAGGGCTTTGGTGATGCCAGCCTTCAGGTCTTCGGGGAGCTTGGCTCCAATCTTCAGGACTCTCTCCGGCTTGGCCGGATTGAGTATCAAGTCTTCAGTCTCCTCGGCAGGCTCAGCCCTCGGCCTACCTTCTTCCTCTCCCAGGGCCTTGGTGGTAATCGTATCAATTCGGAGCTCAGTTTTACTAACCTTCTTGGTGAGTTGAAGGTAGCATGCCCTGGAGAGCTTCTGATTCCCCCTTGAGTAGCCGATGCCGGTGGGTGTGGGGAATTTGAGGCAGAGGTGCCTCGTGGAGATGACAACCTCCAAATCCTCGAGGGCAGGCCGACCGAGGATGATGTTGTGCGCGCAGTCGAGGTTGACGACGACGAATTCCACTTCGAGCTTGGCTCTATGGGATCCGTCGCCGAATTCAACCATAAGGGTGATGACGCCCTCGGCGTCGATGCTGTCCCCAGTGAATCCGGAGAGGGGGGTGTTGATGCGCCGAAGGGTTCCTCTATCGAGCCTCAATTCCTGGAAAGTGCTGAGGTACATGACGTTGACAAAACTCCTCGTGTCAACGTAAGTCCGGAGGATGATGGCGTCATTGATCTCCGTGCGGATGACGAGGACATCCCTATGAGGCAGAGAGCCCGAGGGGAGGTCCGCATCTGTGAAAAAGATGGGCTCTCCCTTTGGCCTCTTAGCTAGGGGCATGTGGTTGACTTCCCCAACATAGAGGGATTGAGCCCATTTCTTTCGTTGGCTGGTGGTGTCTCCACCAGTGTTGCCACCATTGATCATGTGGATGTGGCGTTTGTACTGCTGATGGGAGCCTTCTCCCTCGTCATCCAGACCCCCAATTTCTCGCTTCTTCCCCTGTGGGTTTCCCAAGGGGATAGTATTCGGATTGACCCATTTGTTGGCCTTTGGAGGTGGCCCTTGATGATGAGGTGGGCCCATAGGAGGGGCCCCCCTGACGAATTGGGACAGGTGGCCCGCCTGTATCAGCCTTTCAATGGCGGTTTTCAGCTGATGGCAGTCGTCGGTTTTGTGTCCATGGTGGCGGTGAAAGTGGCAATAGGGCTCATCAGGGCCGATGGCATAAATCTCGAGGGGTGTACGGGAGTCTCGCTCCACGAGCCCTCGCTCTTCTGCGTGATCTAAAATGACGCTGACGGGATGCGTCAGGGGAGTGTGTGGGTGCTCAAGGAGGACGGGTTGCGCCCATGCCTTCGGATTGTTCTTGTAACCGCCCCCGGGTCTGGCTTGGCCACCTCGGGGGCGATCGCTGTATTGTGCTTCGCGATTGGCCGGAGGGGGAGGCCCCTCGGGCCGATTTCTGCCTTCATTCTTTTGGGAAGGATCCGTGTTACGGCGGTCCTTCTCGATCTCCTCTGCTTCGGCATAACGGTCCCCTTGCTGGAGGGCCTTTGTAGAATCGCGGGGGGGGATCAGTGATAAGACTCCTGGAGAAGTTACCGTTGCGGAGGACGGTATGGAAGAGGGCCATCAGTGTTCTGTCATCGGCGCCTTCGACCTCAAGGGAGGCCTGCCTCCAGCGCTCTAGGAAACTCCGAAGGGTTTCCTCCTTCTGTTGTCTCACGTTCAGGAGGTGGGAGAAGTGTTTCTTTGAACGATGCCTCCCGGCGAACTGTGTGAGGAAGCGGTGGGCAAGTTCTTGCCAAGAATCGATGCTGCCTTCGGGCAATCGGTTGAACCACTCATACGCTGGCCCCTCCAAGGTGGAAAGGAACCAACGACACAAGTATTCATCTGATGCCCTCATCATCATCATACTATTTTGATACCTGCTGTAGTGTTCTTGGGGATCCGTCTTCCCCTCGTATGGTTTGATTGGTTGCCCCCGGTATTTGTTGGGGATCTTGGCCGCCAGTACCCTTAGAGTGAAAGGCGTCCTAGTGCGGAGTTGAATGAGGGGCTCATCTGAGCCCTCAGCGAACTTGCGTTTCATTTCCTCCACTTGCGCCCAGAGGGCGGCATATTCTGGATCAGGTCCCAGCGTGGAAGCCGTCGGTGGTGCCTGACGCGTCTCCTCGAGTTGTCGAAGGAGGGCTTCGATGATTTCATCTTTGGGGTCCTTCGGGACAACCCCTTGGGAGTTGGCCCGGAAGGATTGAGCCTGATTGATTTGGTGCCTGGCGTCATCGGCATGGAGGAGGGCTTTGCCTTTGCTCCGGGGTGGAGGCATGCCCTCGGCACCTAAAGCGGAGGCTCCACTTTCCTGGGGCCTGCTGAGCGCCTGTTTCCCGAGGCGGTCTTGGACCCCTCGGTTCCCGGGAGCTCCCCCTAGCCTCCCAAGTGCAGAGGTTCGGGGTTTCTCCTTCATCAAGGGGCGCTTATCCCTGGATTGGGCCTCTTGGGAGGCGGTATCCTGCGCCACGACCCCCTCGGCGTTGCCAATCCCCAGGGGAGGATTGTTGAACAAAGGAGGGAGTGGCAGTAGTTGGATAACATTCCCTCCAGCGTAGGGCTGAAGGGGTGCTTGAGGGACGAAGGCTCCGGAATTGAGATCCATGTTTTGAACAAAGGCCGCAAAGGCAGCCTGAAGATTGATGGTCGGGGCCGGAGGGGGAACTTGGTTCTCACTCCGATCCCTCCTTCGTTTATCAAGGCCAATGCGGACATCAGGGGCGTTCTTCTGTAGCTGCTGACGGAGGTCAGCAGTAGCCTGCTCCAATTCGAGGATGATACCACCCTCGGGTACTAAGAGCCTGTTGGAGGCCTCATCCCCGTTGGTTTCGCTGGGGGCTACGTGGTTCTCTTCAAGGGTTTTGGATTGGGCACGAGTTTTTCTCATTCTTGGTGGGTGTTTTGAGTTTGGTAGAGGGGGGGGGGGGGTTCTTACTTGATTGTTTAGACCTCTCAACGAGAGCACCAAATGATGGATAGTCTACCCGGGGGGTATCTTATCCGAGGGGTTATTGCGGGAATAACTAGAGAGAAGTCAGAGCAAAATAGGAGGAGAGAGAGTCGATTTTATTAAATGGACTCAGCGTGTGGGAGTTGGGATGTGGTGTCGTTTACAAGGAGAAATGGGCTGCTATTTATAACAGCAATAAATGCGATGAGAGCACACATGTCAATAATCTAGCGGCCGAGGGGTCACGTCAATCGGGTGGCACTGGCCGTGGTACGTTCACCGCATTGAATGTAGTGGGTGGATGTGACGTCGCATTAAATGCGGTGGTTGGCTGTCTCCAAAAGGAATCTTCGATGATTGAGAAGTTGGCCGAAGGCTTCCCCTTCGGCCGGGGGCTCTATGTAGCCGAAGGCATGTGAATGTCGAAGATCTCCCTGATGCCGAGGGCACCTTATGTGCCGAAGGCTCCTGATAGCCGAGGGCTACCACTTGCGCCGTTTTCTCCCAGTGACTTCTTATGTTCAAAACTGGCTGCCCTGTGTAATTTGGAGCCTTCGGCCAAGGAGGCCAAAGGCACCCCAACGTGAATCCTGGGCTCCTCTGAGGTTTGGGGCGTTGTTTTTGGGCCTGAGATGTTCCCTGGGCTTAATGGGCCCTTGTAGGAGAAGTAAGAGTCTATGTGCCGGGGGATCCTGGGCCATATACTCCATCATGATCTAAGAAGACAAATGGGACTAAAAACTTATTTAATGTTAAACTGTTTTGCATGAATCCAAAACAAAATATGTCATATTTGCAGGAAGTAAAAATGTATTTAAGCCTGAGTTTATATGTTGTAACTTTTATTATATATACACGTAGTAGTAGATGTATGAAAATAAAAAATTGGATCATTTGAAAATTGCAAGTAAAACTAAAATAAAGGTAAGGTATAACAATAAGTTTTACAGACATTAATGGCATAATGTGATAGTACAATTATTAATCGGTCTCATAAAACTTACTAAAATAGCATTACACTCACTAAATTACGCCTAATCCTTACATTATATCTTATAGTGATCACCTTACCTGTAGTGACCGCCGCCCATAGTGATTTCTGCTGGCTCGCCGGCCCTGTGACTAGACGACAGTGACAGTGGCCACTGCCGGTTGGCTAGTGACCACTCGTTCAGCTTCATAAATTGCATTTCAGTCTATTCATTATTATTTGATCACTTTTTTTGTTTTATTTCAATTGTGGTCTTATACTTTTCCAATTACTAATAGATAGCATTGTTGTAATTTTTTCGAAGAAGTATTATGATTATGGAGTATTTTTTTGTAGTGCGGTGATTTTGTATTCACGTTTGAATAATCATTTCTTGTCTGCTTTTGGTTCTTTTTCATACTTAAAAATGGACACTTTGCCATGAATTTTTCCCAATACTTAAAAATGGACACTTTGCCTATAACTATAATTATAATTAGTGTAGTAGGTATAATTATTACAAATTTAATAATAATTATAATTATGAATATGATTATAATTATAATTTTTTTAAAATTATAACTAATTATAATTATATTTAAATTATATTTATTATTACAATTACAATTATAATAATTATAATTATTGAAAATATTCCAATCAGATCAGATCAGAAAGATTCAGATCAGATCAGAAGGATTCAAATCAGATCAGAAAGATTCAAATCAGATCAGACCAAATCAGAAAGATTCAGATCAGATCAGAAAATTCAGATCAGATCAAATTAGAACTTAATAAATTCAGATCAAGTGAAGAGAACATCTTTTTAGTCCGAAGAATTTGAAGTCCATCATATTATGGGGTGTTTAAAACTGATTCTGCTTCTGCTTCTTTTTTTAAAGTAGAAGCAGAATCAGAATCAATTTTCAGAAGCTGGTCAACCTTAACTTCTAAAAAAATTGATTTTAGGAGTAAATTTGAGTATCAAAATCACTTCTCAACTTTCAATGTACTCACCAAAACATCCTAAAATACACCAGATCAAATCAACACCATGCTAGAAAATTTATCTCAAAGCCTTCAACATCCTTGCCCAAATACACAGCATGACAGCACCCAAAAGTCTGCCTACAATGGCGACCAGTCCTAGCTTGTTGTCTTCCCTACCCATGAAAAATGCCGGCGCGACATCCGGCTCTTGTAAAGCTTCTTACATAATCAGACGCAACTGGCCGTGCTCATTCAACCTTCGCGATGTACTCGGAGTCAATCGCCTAGTCCACGACAGCTGCAGTTTCGGACGTAGCAGTGGCAGTGACATCTTGGGCCGGAGTCACAGTACATGGCTCTACCGGTTCATTCTGTATGGTAATCGAAATAGCTATACCTCCGAGTCCGATAATGATGATGATGATGATATAAGCGCATTTCTACAGGTTTTTATTCAATCTTTATGTTCGTTTAATTTTATTTCGAGTGTTTGTGGCGCATATTTGCAGGTAATTGAACATGCCTTTAAGCTGTGGCCCTCTTTACTTTGAATTTTGTGGCTGATTTGTTTTAATTTTGCGCTTATCATAGTTCTATACTCTGTCTTTTCAGATTCTTCCGTGCGATTTGCGCGAAGCTCTGTTGTCTCACTCTAGGCAAGAACATTTACTCGAGGTGATCTGGTTGACTGACTTCAGGCTCACACCATCCTATGCTCTTAGATGCTAAATTTTTTAACTAAGATAAAAGCTGTCTGTACACATTTTTTGTACACTTTGTGTACACCCCCCAGTTATCTGTCCAATGCAGCTTCTTAAACAATTGCCTAGTTGGACAGACAACTAGGGGGTGTGTACACAAAACATGTACAAAAAACGTGTACACCAAGCTGCTCTCTTTAACTAAATAGTACAAGACCTTAGTTTGTATCTCTATATGTGAACTATGTTAGACGAGATAACACATATTTTGTCTAATTTGATTAGACTCTTTGGACTTGGGTTGTTCGAGCTATAATTTATCTACTTGGCCCCTGTAAATCTAGGGCCTTTAAGCAAAGCATGCCTTCTGAAACCAGACCACATGAATTTGCTTTTCAATAAAGATTACTTTCTTTCTGGTCATGATAGCTCATTTTTCATTCCAATGGAACACAGGTGATATTGGATTTGGGCCGATTACCGCATGCACAGTACTTGGATGATTTTGGTAGGAAGTATTTGAGAGATACAGAAGTAAGTTCTGAAAATATTGACAGCTCTTACGATTACCGCATGTCCAGTTGTCTTATTTTATTACTCCCAGCTCTTACGTGCGTTTATTCCTACTTACTGTTGTCTAATTGATTTTATTGTAATGACTATCCATTTTTTGTATGGAACGGTATGAAATCAAGTAAATCAACAGAAGGAGTTGACATTGAAGATAATGTATAGTATCTCCATTTAAAGCTGAACCTGTATGTTTCCAGGTATCATGTAAAGAACTTGAGTATGTTCAAAATGCAATCGGACAATTTGGAGGCGACAACAGAGATGGAATTGAGGGTAGCTTGCATCGTGTGTCTTCTATTAAGAATAGGAAGGGGGAAATTATTGGGTTGACTTGCCGAGTTGGTAGAGCAGTTAGCGGTCAAATTGACATGGTCAGGGATTTGCTTGAGTTTGGTGAAAGCATCTTGTTTGTTGGAAGGTGAGTGAGCAACATACATGGTCATACTGAATGAACCCTTCGGGCTTCTGTTCTCACTATTGACACTATAGAGAATCAGACTGATACCGATTATTGAAAACTGAAACTGTGAAAAATACTCCACCTTAGGTCCCACAATTATTAGGGTAATATACATGGTCATACTTTACAAACCCCTTTGGCATCTTATGCCACTCCAGTCTTGACACCATGGAGAACTGGACTGGTATCTGATCATTGAATGTGTGAGAAATATTCCATATTCAATATTTCAGTTCCACTTTTATTATATGACATTCTCTTTAGGCCCATGAGTATCGTTTTTTTATTTTATTTTTCCTTTCTCGTTCTCCACTATTACAGATGTATACTTTGACCGTAGTAATAAAACTACAACAACAACAAGTCATCAATGTCCAAGCCTTAGTCCCAAAAGTTTTTGGGGTCGGCTAACATGAATCAATGCATGATATCGGAGCCAAAAGGTAAAGACAGACAAGAAAGATAACAAGATAAGGGAATTAGAGTTTGCACCCCAAATTATCATCTAATTTTGATATTGCACCCCGTTATTAAAATCATTAATATTTGCACCCAAAAATACAGTTTACTTCCCATTTGTCTTCCAAATTGGATTTTGTTCCCAATTTTTAATAGAGTTTTGAACTTTGGGGGTACAAATATTAGTGAATTTGAAAATGGGGTGCAAAATCCAATCCCTCATGACTAAAATTTAGCATTTCATGGTCTTAACTGGCAAGAAACTATGAGGATGTAAACCAGCGTAAGTGAACAATAACTGACTGGCTCAATCAAGAAGACCAATAAGAGTCCTTTACCGTATTCGAACATGGGACCTTGCACTCACCATGTTAACTGCTTGACCAACCTACCCTTGCATATATATATATGTTTATATATTCACCATATTTAAACAGTCTAATTTTATGAGCAATGCTAAAATGAAAAACACAACTGGTGATTGCATGGGAAAGATGAGCAGTTAGAAACTCTAACCTGGACATTGAAAATTATTTTCTATATGGGCCTCAACACTCAATTATATGTCTACACTGTAAAATGATGACTTTATGAGGCCTCATAATCTAAGAGTCCCTGTGCAATTGATTGCTCATTTTTAACATGCAAAGGGCACACTGCGTGCAGCAGTGTGGTTTTCTTGTCACTCTCAGTCATTCTCACTACTTATATGGTAAAATTGTGTAGAAATTGGTCAGGTAAGTGATTAGAAAGATCATAGTTTTAAAAGAATCATCTATTGGATAAATTAAAAGTCAGTGACCTAGAGGGAAAATAGCCTTATAGTCGCGAGACGAAAGGTGGAATATTTTCTGGATTTGTGTTATATTTTTAGCAACTTTCCATCGAGCATCAATGCCCAGAAAAGAGAGCTCTTGTGCTCATTCCCCTTCTAAACTAATTATTTTGAGCTTAGCAGGCCTGGTGTGGGAAAAACTACAGTCATGAGAGATTTATCCCGTGTCTTGTCAGATGATCTTCATAAAAGAGTGGTTTGTTGAGTCCTTGTTCCTGACTCGAGATCTTCATCATTTACTTTTTTGCATTTCCATTTTCTTCAAATTGTGTTGGGTGCGGTGTGTATATGTTTGTGTGTTGTGGTAGGTCATTGTCGACAGCAGCAATGAAATTGGAGGTGAAGGAGATGTTCCACATCCAGCAATAGGGGGTGCAAGAAGACTGCAGGTTAAAAATCCTTACATGCAGCACCAAGTGATGTTAGAAGCAATTGAGAATCACATGCCTGAGGTGATAGTCATTGATGAGATTAGCACAGAAGCTGAGGTTCGCGCATGTCGTACAATTGCTGAGAGAGGAGTAATGCTTATAGGCACAGCTCATGGAAAGCAACTGGAGAATATCATTAAAAATTCAACTTTGTCTGATTTGGTTTGTATATAACTTTGAAAGATTCATAATTTCCATTTGCATTTGTCACGAGTTATTGTCGTCTGTATTTCGTTTGAGTAGTTTTTATTTTACCCAAACGTACTGGTCATTGTCTTTTGAGCCAAGTTGAGCATAGATTATATAGCTGATTATGACAGATACTCTCTATGGCTATATTGATGTATCTTTGTTCTGAAACTTTGCAGATTGGAGGACTAGAATCTGTGACCATCAGTGATCAGGAAGCTCAAGCAAGGAATTGCAGAAAAAGTGTTCTTGAGAGGAAAACTCCACCAACATTTCCCTTCCTCGTCGAAATAAGGGAGAGGCACTACTGGATCGTGCATCGGGTTAGTTGATATCAATGCAATATAGCACATTGATGGAAACCATTCTCATATAATACATCCACTTTTGTTTTCTTGATTGTGCAGACTGAGAAAAGTGTGGATGCTTTTCTTTGTGGAAAAAAACCAATTGTTGAGGTATTGCATTCAATGATGCTAGTATTTATTGTAGGAACCAACCTAAAAGTTTGCTAATATAAGTTTCAATCGTGTATTCGTGTGATTGATGTCATTGTCTGCTTTGGAGTTTGGACCCAGTAGCTAAACATTTACTAACATAAATTCCACAGCTCGATCATGCTAAATTTGTGCTTAGGGTGAGTGGAGGAGGTACTTGTTTTTCATTTTTCTTAACCCATTGATTAAAGATAGGCTTCATACATAAATACTCCTATGCCTTAAGGTGCTTATGAAATTAATATGATATTTGTAATACCCAAGTATCAAGATTGGTTCAATAGCGTCTACCAACTTCCTTGATTGGCCATGTTATCTGTCCTTACGAGAGAGGAGGGGGGGGGGGGGGGGGGGGTGGCGGCGGCTTAGGGGCTGTGTGTAGTAGCTGTTTTTTTGCGTCAGTTGACTTTCTGTAACTATTTTGTCTTGAAATGTGGATTTAATAGGTAAGGAAGAGAGATAAGCAATTCAAAGTTGTGATTGAGAGATGGAAAACAGATGATTGAATCTCTGCTGTTTTTACTCAAGCTGGACTGGTCATGAGTTCCTATGGTCGTCTCATTCATTCGACTTTTGTGGGTTACACCCTATGGAGTAAAGTATCTCATAAACTCATGCCTGGATTGATGATAGCCTCAAAGGTAACTTTGTATTTAATTCTAATTCATTCTTTCAATAATAAACACTTCCCCATTTTAATTTTAATTTTTAAATTTTACATCATTACATGGTCCCAGAAAATTATCATCCCTTCTCCCTGCCGTTCTCATATCACACACCACTCTAGGCACAATATGCCATTCATCTGGATGTAATTTTACCTTTCTGATACAATGCTCATTAAAAATAAGTGACACTCATTTTTACATTTGTTGAATGCTCATTGAATATGACAGTACATCTAGGAGGCCGTTTGGAACCACTGTTTTTTGGCTTATCACATTTTCACCAAACACCTAACTTTTACTTTCGCGCGCTAAATTGTGTAATCTACTTTAGTACTAATAAAGTAGAGTCATCTCAATTGAAATTGATTTGTAATTAAATTGCAATTGAGTCCAATCATTAAAATTGACGATTTTTAGATTTTGCCCTCAAATTAGTATATCTAACACTTATGGAATGCCTTAACATCTAATGCAACTTTGTAGCTAACATGTAGGAGTAATTATAGGTATACTTCAAAGGCTCATACGTATAGTCCTAACATTTAGGAATTGTCCAACTAATTTGCCTAAATGATGCTAATTTAAAATGCGTGTAGTCCTAACATTAATGATCATTAGAATTTTTTATGTAATTTCAAATTCTGTATATCATATCATATATATATATATATATATATATATATATATATATATAATGAAATTACATATCTAAAACAAAAATGTTTAGCTACAGTAACGAAATATTATTAGTTTTTAAATTACTAGATTTGAATTAGAAGATTAAACCTAAGAAGTTATAGAATATTGATACGAGTTGTAGTATGCACATGAAAAGCTTTTTTTATAGCAATTCAAATAAAATATGTCATAAAAGTAAGTGATAAATTTTTTAAAGCCAAAACACAAAAGAAACTTAACTTAAAAGGGGTTTTCATTGATATAAAATCATGGACAAAATATTACTCTGTACTAGCTATCTTTGTCCTATTGAAAGGTTTCCATGACAAAACAACAAAGTTGTTTAGATATTAATTACAAAAGATTATTCGAGTATATTTTGATAAATAATTTTGACAGGTATATAATATAGTGGGATTAGTGTTGATAATTTTGATGCAATAGATTACTCGGTATTATTTATAATACTTAATGATTAAATTGTCATTCGATATTTTTAATCGTTTCCAAAAATAGAAATGTCAACCTTTATATGGAGCGTCCAAAAAAAGAATTTTCTCTCTCATATGTAGTGCTTATAAGTATAAGGTAAGCGGAGTAAGGATGTTTTCTTTTGGACTGTTTTCAGTCCCAGACAGACCAGACTTAAACAAACCAGACCAGACCAGACTTCCGTAGTTATAAAATACACAGAGACCAGACGTTTACCAGACTAGACCAGACCAAACTTAAACAGACCAGACCAGATCAGGCCAGCAAATTTCAGTCCAAAAGAAAGCATCCTAACAATTGAGCGGGAGAATTTTCTCTCTCATATATAGCACTTTTAGGTATAAGAAGATAAGATAAGCAAATCAATAATTGAGATGTAGAATTTTATCTCTCATATGTAATAATGCTTTTACATAGAAGATATGCGGATTAATAATTAGGCGGCCGCGGGCAAATTTTTTCTTTTATTTGTAGTATTTTTAGGTATAAGAAGATAAATAGACTAATAATTGAGCGGAAAGATTTTCTCTCTCATATGTAGTCTTTTTGGATATAAGACAAGTGGACTAATAGTTGAACGAGAGAATTTTCTCTCTCATATGAAGTGCTTTTAATTATATAAGAATATAAGAATATAAGAAGATAAGAAGATAAGAAGATAAACGGATTAAAAATTGAGCAAGTGATTTCTCTCTCTCTCTCTCTCTCTCTCTCTCTCTTTCTCTCTCTCTCTCTCTCTCATGTAGTGTTTTTAGCTATAAGATCGAAGATAAGCGTGCTAATAATTAAGCGAGATATTTCTCTCTCTTATATGTAGTGTTTTAAAGTACGGAGTATAAAATAAGATAATCAGGCTAAAAATTGAGCGGGATAATTTTTCTCTCATATATAGTGCTTTTAGATACTATCTCTATCTCGTTTAAAGGTTCTCATGACAAAATGACACGATTATTTAGACAATAATTAAATATGTTAATTCGAGTATATTTTGATAAAATAATTTTGATGAGTATATAATATATTGGGCCATTGATGATAATTGTGATATTGTAAATATATTATTTTTAATCATTGACGAGTAAATGATTATTTAAGAGTGTTAATTGTTTCATAGAATAGAAAATGTGAACCTTTAAGTGGGACGTCCAAAAAAGCAGATTAATTATTGATCAGAAGAATTCCCCTCTCATATTTTCTCTCTCACGGAATTTTAAACTTATGGGGAGACTTTTTTCTATAATTGTCACTTATGTTATGACAATCAATAATTATCAAGCTCTATCATTGGGAAAAAATGAAATATTCCCACATAGACGCATTTTAATCCTATAAAGCTTTATATATGTGGTATTATTGAGGGTTTAGAAAACATGAATTAATGGTTTTAATATATGATAAGAAAATAAATCATTAGACATTATCATTAAAAGTTCTCTTTAAAATGCTTTTTCAAAACTCTAACAATTAAATTTAATATTTCATAATCCGATACCAACAATAATACGGAGTAATTATTATTACGTAAAAATTCTAATAGATGGTGTCGATTTGTTTTTTTACTTTAGTTTTCTTTCACTTCAAATATTTATTGTGTGTATTTATAGTTTTTTATATTCACTTATTGTACTCCATTTTTTAAATGATGTAAAATTGTAAACAAAATTATTTTTATATTTAATCACATCGTGAATAAAAATATATATGCATCAACTGTTTTTTCTCGTGCGTATGCACGAGTACTGTGCGAGAGAAAGTCGAATGGCCACTTCTACAAATTCCTCGAGATGTCGTACGTGGTCTATTCGACGGAATACACGTCGATTCTAAAACATTTCTAAAAATGTTAGGTGGTATAATATGATGTTGCATTTATCTCACTTGTGGGAAGAGTTGACAAGACCAACAACGCTGGTAGAGCTTTGTGATGAGCATCAACAAGAGCCAATGTCAGTATATATCTCAGGTCAGACTATATCTCGAGAAAAATGTATTCACTCATGGTCAATTATATGTTGCCATATAGAATCAATAGCAAAGAAGGATTGAAGATTTTGATTCGTTCTAAAGATTAGTGACTTTCCTCCAATGTCATAAATGTTGTCTATAGAGAGGTTTACCAGAATTTAGAAACATAGCCTTTCAATTTTTTTATGCCATTTAGTTAATCTAATATCTTATGAATCTCAACTTTATATGAAGTATAATATTACTCCGTATATCAAATTAATACATATTTCAATGCTTTTGTCAATGAGATTTAAAAAATTCATATATACGAAAGATATATCTCACATATGCAAAGAATTATTAACTAAATATTCCATATAGGAGTAGCACACTTGCACCCGGGGCAACGCCCGGGTACAAAACTAGTAAGCAGAAAAAGTAAGGTTGGAGCTACCTTTCTGGCTGTTTTGGCTGAAGTTACTGTAGATGATCATTTTAACTATTTTTACATATAAATTTTTCTTTATTTAATTAATAAAATATATTTTAAAAATATTTTTTTCTTAAATCAGCAGAATCAGCCAATGTAGTCACTTCAGTCAGAACTTCATAAATTTCAGCAGAATCAGCCAAATCAGCCGATTTTCGTTCTACCAAACAGGCTCTAGATGTAGCATATACACTCTTAATTCTCTGGCTTTCTTCTCCTCACTTCTCCATCTGCACAGCTCTCAGCATAAGCAATGGTGACAATTCTTCAGCAGCACCACCATTTCTCTTCGCTTCTGGAAAACATTCCTCCATGGGTGTCCAAAGCTTCCATCACTGGCTCTTCTTCAGTTTGGCAAGTGGAATTGGAGGCTATTGCTAGAGTAATGGACTGGACTGTCAAGACAGGCGCACAAGCTTTTAGCTTTACTGTTGAATTGGACTCCTTTGCTCCAATCCTCCACCTAAAAGGTTCTACGTAACCATTTGTTGCGATTCAATAGAAGTTCTTCGTTGTTTCGGAATATGTATTTTCAAATTATATATATATATATATATATATATATATATATATATATATATATATATAAGGGTTAGTTCCTGTGAGAACACCCTCTTAGGAGAGGGAAAAAGATTAAAATCCAACCATTGACTAACCTTTAATAACTCTAATCTGATGGCTTAGATGGATTCTGAAATAGAGTAATTTTCGGAGGGGATTGGAGTTTTAAAAATTTAACGTGCAACTATATACTTATATTAAGGGCATCATGGTAAAATTTTTCATGATGGATATCACGCATGATGCATCATAATAGGAAATCCTTCTAAAAAAGTGGATAGCAATTCATACGTAATAACTTCTTCCATAATTAGCATCATTTTTTGTAAAAAAAACTCTCTTACTTTATTTTATTTCCAAATTTAGGATATTCTAGCATATAATTAAGATAATTATTTTGAACAAAGCTTTCTTTTGTAATTCGTGCATTAATTTTTTTATTAATCATTTTTTCTTTTCAAATGTAATATTCATCAATGAGTCAAAATGATTTATTTATTGCATTCCAACATTGAAAGGATGCACTTTTATTCGAAACTGTATATAACATCAATTCAGTTAAATGTTTACACATATTAGGTGTAGAAGTGCACTTATTGTAATCTAAATGTGCATTTTAAGTAAATACAAAAGTGCATTATATTATTACACTTTTGAAGTTTATACGTTGGCACTTTTTTACAAAACAAAATGCACTTTTTTACAAAATAAAATGCACTTTTATAATGTGCATTGTAACTACATAAACAAGTGCACTGTTATATTTCACACTTTCTAAAACTTTAATTTACAATGATTCTTTTACAAAATCAAATATAATGCTCTTTTCTTCCAAAAGCTCCATGGTAAATTGGTAATTCCATTATAATGATGTCTCCTGATGTCACGTGTGTCTGAAAAAAATAATGAAAAGTGCATGAACAAAGTATGATAAGTGCATCAAAACGAAATGCATTTTTAAAATGTGCATATAAAATATATTAGAGTGCAGTATCATACAACACATAACAACCCTTTTGTTGAAGATCAAACTTCCCCAAATGACCAAATTGAAAATATGCTATATGTTGTCATCATGCAAATTTATAAGCATCTTAAAGATGTAAAAATCGTAATGGACAAATTAAAAGTGCACAATTATATACTAAATTAAAAAATAATATTTATTCGGATAATGTAGTGTGAAAATTGAAAATAAATAAGAGAGAATATGATGATTAAAGAGCACACAGAAATATAAAATTTGTTAAAAAAAATGCTAGCACTTAAATTGAAAAGAAACTCATCTAAAAGTCACACGTAGAAAATTGAAGGCTATAAAATATAAACTATGACAAAGCAATAATAAATACACAAATACTCAAAAGGAAGTTAGTGGAACGTACAATAAACAAGTAAAGTAGTGCCTAACATTTCAGAACTTATCTTTAAGCGTAATCAATACATATACAAAATGACTAAAAACCCTCTCGATAGATTAGAAGCACGGAGGAATTATTAGATGATCCAATGGTCTACATCAATTCTTTTTTACTCTCATAAGATTAAGTTCTCACATGATCATAAATCTATATATATATATATATATATATATATATATATATATATATATATATATTATACGTAGTATATTATATGCATATAGCTAGAATCAAATGAGAACATGATCTAAGAAGATAAATCATAAATGAAAATGATTTTGGACTGTTGAGTTTGGATATCGTGCATTATGTAAAACAGAAATGTGCACCATCATAAATTATAAATTAGAAAATGTGCATTTGAACTGTGCATTATTTTAACCACAAATGTGCACATTCGAACTTTGCATTATTTTGACCATAAATGTGGACGACCTTGAACAATAATGTGCATCATTTTGGATCATTCTCATTTCTTATGGGAAGAAGTGTTTTCACCAACATTATGTGTGTGTGTATAACTTTCACATTATATTAAGTAAAAATATTTCGTGTAAATGATGTTACATTCAATGTGATGTAAATTCTATGTGAAAATATGTGTTTTTGTTAAGATAATATGTACATCCAGTGTGATGTAGATAATATGTTTTTATATATATGATGTAAATACGTGTGAAAATATGTGATTATACTATTGTGTTGTTACTATAAACAATTTAGATTTGGTGTTAATGATATCAAGTGTTGTAAATCATGTAATAAATGTGTAAGTGTTGTGTTATTGATTGATATAAATGTTATATGTTCGTTGTAAATGATCTTATAATTAATGTAAAATATGCAAATGTGGTATACTTTTGTATAAAAAATGAAAACTGGAGATCTTGGGTTGATTTAGAATGACTGGTAAAAAATGGCATATTGCATTATTCAAATAGCAAATGAAAGGTTAGAATGTTAGATACATCATCTTAAATGTTTAAACATTTAATTTATCTTCGTAAGTCTTAACAGTTAACACCGTGCACTTGCAAAATTTGAGTCTAGTTCAAACTTCAAAGTCTTCGAACCCCATCAAAATTTGGTGCATTTGACTTCTTGTTCCCTATTTACGGAGTATTTTTTATGGTCAATTCATTTGCCTTTATGGAATGAGAAAAGAAAACGGCATTCTCTGTTTGAAATACGTCAAAGGGAAGTTAAAATGATTTCCCAAATATGATTCATTTGCACCAACCACGTCCAAAAGCATCTTCCATCATGAGATATTTATTGTAGAATGTAGACGTGACCAACACTTGGCCTAAATTTTCATGTCCTCTCTTTCCATGGCACCTAATAGTTAAGGAAGACCACTAATTAATTAAACAAGACATTAACCTAAATCAATAGTATGCCACATGCTAAATAATTATATGTCAAATTAACACCCCATGGTCCCACCTCCTACACCTTACCGTTGTCGGAGTTCATGGAGCAAAGAGCCAATAATAAATGACTGAATAGCATTGCCATAACTGTCAGTCTGTCATGGAGCTGCTGCCAGTGAAGGAATGATTTCCCAGTATCTATAATGTAAAAAAAGTAAATAATAAATAAGAAACCCCTAAAGGTAAAAGCGTAAAACCAATTGGAACTTTGGGGTAGATAAAATTGTGCTCAAATGGGAGCGGATCATTTATTCATTATTACAGCTCTGACTTGAAGGCATTGTTGCCAATATAGTTACATAAACACCCCAAAACAAATAGTAGCTCCCCCCTCCCTTGTTCCCAAGTGCCTCTTGAATTATTTGTAATACATATGAAAAATAAAACACAACATAATGTACATTAAAAATCATTCTCTCACTAAAAACAAATTTAGTCTTTCTCGGCCCCCCCACACATTATGTGAGTGATATTCGTTTGTTCTATGGGCTTGTTACTTTTTTTGTCCTCCACTTTTTTTTTTGGGATAAACCGTAAATTTATAGCTATATGAACAGGTTACACATTAAAAGGGGGGGCATACCCCAGTTTTACATCAGACCAATTCAATCAAATTCTGTCAATACTAGACTACAAAGCCACAAAAACAAGCACTTCAATATGCTTATTCAACCCCGGATCAGCAAACACACCAGCACAAGTTAATACTCTCAAAGAAGCTTCACCCAGCAAAACACTCATTTAAAAAGTCAAGCTAAGATTTAAAAACCCCACCCAAACAGACAAATAAAAAGCAGGAGCAAAAGACCAACCGCAGAATACCCAAAAATCATTCCCCGGATACTATGTCAAAAAATCACCATTTCCTTGGGATAAAGTTTATACAAAATTTTATAGCAGTCGATGTTAATTTGTTTGATCACTTCAAGCGGTGTAGTAATGGTATCTGCAAATAACCCCTGGTTCCTTGCTTTCCAGATTGTGTATACCGTGCAGCTCAAAGCAATTCTAACGGCTTTACTCATCAGTCGTGCCCCTCTATAGTCTTTTCTAAAAATCATCACCACACGTTCAGAGAAGTCGCCGGACGTCTAACTCCCAGCCATATGCAAATAGTTTTCCAAATACCACCCGTCACCGGACATTTGAAAAAGAGGTGATCGCATGTCTCTAGCTGTCCAGAGCACATTGAGCATATCTTATCCCCTCCCAGGTAGTACAAGTTATCAGCAGTGGCCAATTTGTTTCTGAAACAAAGCCAAAGGGTAAAAGAGAACCTAAGGGGTACGTAGCTCTTCCAAATGAACTTCATCCAAGGCCTGGAGACACCTCTTACTCTGAGTAGATCATAAATCCCAGATGGATTAATTTTCCCATTAACACATAGTGCTCCCAGGTGATCTAGCAGTTTCTGCTTATCACCAAACTTTTCAAGCAAACTGTTAGACCCCAGATTTTGATGAACTGTTTTTGATGATGCCAAAAGCTTTTGTTATCCCCTCTCTATTGTAGTATTATAGGAGTCTTGGTTATCCTCTTTTGTAACATCTTGCAGTTGTCTAGTACTAAGAAAGTTATAGGAGTCGTGCTCCTTTTAGGACGGTTAACAAATAAATATAACTGGAAAACCATAAAATGCAATAAGGCAATATTGTATTGCCTCAAAAGGATATTGTATAAATCCAACCAGTTAAATTTATTTGTTACACACAATAACATCTCGCACAAATAAACTATCTATTTTAACTGGAAAACAAAATGCAATAAGGTAATTTTACCTTAATAGGAGTTGATATCCTACCAGTTAAATATTTAGCTTATCATGTTCGAAATACTAGATAAACCATACACTCAGAGGAAGAGTTCTTGATATTCTATTCACTACAACAAATAACAATGTAAAATCTATATAACAAAAAGAACACACTGGGATTCAAAATAAAATAAGGTAAAGTTGTCTTTATCTTAAAATTGGATATTTAAATCCAACCAGTAAAGTGTTATTTGATATATAGATAAATCAAAGTGAACAAGAATAGTGAACAACTACCTGGAACACAAAATGCAATAAGGTAATAACTTTTACCTTAATAGGATTTGTTATCCTACCAGTTAAGTTGTACACAATACCTGCTAAACTACACAAGTACTTAAAAGTGACAAGAATTCCAATGTACAAACTATGTATCAGATTAAACATACTGGAACTATAAAATGCAAAAAGGTAAAAATTATTTACCTTACGTGGATATTTAGATCCAACCAGTATAGCTTTAATTTGGTACATGAGTTTAATCATGTCACTTAAAGAAAGAAAGTGATTAGTAAAATAAGTGACAAATTTTACTGTGAAATTTGTAACAAATAAATTGTACTGGAAAGAACAAAATGCAATAAGGTAATCTTATTACCTTAATAGGATATTTCAAAGATCCTACCAGTACAAAACTTATTTGATACAAAATATTCTAAGTCACACATTTTACTACTTCACTACACAAAATTGAGCAGGTTCACGCACTCAGCTTTACAAGTGTAGTTGCAAGACAAGGCCAAAACACTCAGAACGCAAGAGGAGAGAAGACATCTGATTAAGTGAATAGTGAAGAGTTTCAGAATAGGCATGCAGCGATAAGAAGGCCTAAGGTATGGGTGTTATCTTCGTACAAAGCAAGTGGTCTTCAAAAGACAAATCCTTATCCTGCTCCAACACAAGAAGACGCAAGTACAATACTTTGGACGTCTAGGATTAAATCCTCTTAACCAACGGAGGAGATTAATCTACTGGAGATGCCTATAAAAATAGGCAGAAGCATGAGATCAAAGGCAAGTCATTGAGTTCAAAGCAAGTGGTTCAGTCATTACACTACGCATATCCAGCAAAAGAAAAAGTGCTTGAACACTCTGCTTTGACTCATGCTTCACTAAGCTCTTAGACTAGATCATTCATTGTAACATTTATAGAGCTTAGGTTTTAGTTGGCGGTTAGACACTTCGTGAATCAAAACAAGTTGTTGTAAACACTTAGGAGAACAGTTGTTCGGATCCTAAAGTGTGGTTAGATAGATAGAGTACCTTTTGATCCCCACTGGATCAATTGAGAAAAGTCTAAGGACTGAGTAACTTTGAGTGGTGTTATACTCATCGTGAAAAACCTTCAATCTAGGCCAGAGTTGTCAAGGCTAGATTGGCACTAATTGTATTGGGCTGAATACTTTAGTGGAAATCCATCTGAAATAGGGTGGGACTGGATGTAGGAGGATTACACCACCTCTGAACCAGGATACATCGTGTGTCGATTTACTTTCATACATACAGAAGCACACACCAAACACATCTCACTAAAGGATTGTAGTTTGCCAGCAGCATCCTAAGCAGTAGTCTTCATCGACTGTACTGCTCAGCCTACTGCTTAATAACTCACTCTCCTTGAGAGTGTTTTCCACTAGAAGCTATCTTTCACTCAGAAGGTGCCTCAGCAGTACCCTGGACTTCACCCTCCTGCTGAGCCCACTGCCCATTTATATGTGTCTTTCCGAATGCCATAACAAGCCAGAACAAAAAGCCATTCAAGAGTCATCCTGTTCTTAACAGTTGCCTCAGCAGCAACCTGCCCACCAGTCGACTGCTAACTCAGCAGTTGCCTGCCAGTCAGCAAACTGCCTGTGCAGCAGTAGACTAAGCAGTTATCTGCTCACCAGTCTACTGCCAAGCCTACTTCCTCTTGTCACCAGTCTAAACATCATCTAAACTAGAAAGTTGTCTCACACCAAGTATCAAGAGGTTAAAAACTTCCGCTGTGCATCTATTAATCTCTTAAAAGATTATAGATCAACTCATCTAGAGGGAAAATTTCACAAAGTTGAAAAAGATTTAAAAGTCTATTCACCCCCCCCCCCCCTCTAGACTTTTACCTCTATCCGGGACCATCACAAACTATCTCTGATTCTGGCTAGTTGCTTAAGCAAAGGTGAGGCCCCCTTTTTGGGAACCCACTCCCAGATCGAAAGAGTGTTCAAATATACCCCCTGAAACCATTTAATCCAGAGAGCATCCTTCTTAGAGTGTATATTCCATAGAGTCTTTGCTAATAAAGCATCATTCCAGATTTTAGGATCCTTCAGTCCCAAGCCCCCTTCTTCCTTCGGCTTACAAATATCACACCAAGCTACTTTAGCTCTTTTTCCATCCCACAAGAACTTCCTACACGTAGTAATAATTCTATTGATGACAGTGGCGGGCATAGAGAAGGATTGCAACCAGTAAGAATATACTCCCTGGATAACTGCCCTAATAAGTTCAATTCTCCCTGCATACGACATTGTTTTAGACTTCCATTTTGTCACGTATCCTTCGATTCTTTCAATAAGAGGGGCGAATTTAGCAACTGAGACCCTTAAAGGAGCTAAGGGAATACCTAGGTACCTTACCGGGAAGGTACCTTCTTTGAAACCAGTGGATAGAGTAATTTCCTCCTTTTCAAGTCCATAGACCCCTACAATGAATACTTCAGACTTGGCCAAACTTACACCAAGTCCAGAAACCTCTCTAAACTCTTCCATGCAGTTTAACAAAATCTTAACAGACGCCAAGTCACCTCTAGCAAATAACATCAAGTAATCAGCAAAAATAAGATGTGTGATGGACCCAGATAGAGGTAAAAGTCTAGAGGGGGGGGGGGGGTGAATAGACTTTTAAAGCCTTTTCAACTTTTAAAGAATTTTCCTCATAGATATGATGATCAGTAATCTTTTGGGAGATTAAGGATCGCAGCGGAAGTCTTGACCTATATAACAACCTTCTGTTAGTGAGTAGACAAGGGGAAGGCTGAGTAAGGTAAAATAAGTGTTGAGGTTTATTCCTTCAACCTTCAGACCCAACACGTAAGCCCAAAGATTTCGAGTGGAGTGAGTGTATGAATATCTAGCCCAACAACTATCAGATGGATCAGGAAAACAGAGGAAATAGCAGGCAATGTAAATAGGTATTATTAACTTCGTAATAACTCCCCTAAATACAATCTACTTGCTAAAAAGGCACGTCGGCCGTTCGTCTTACAAGGCAGTAGGAATGCTGCAAGTAAGAGTGCTAAAGCTAGGATGCTAAGAATAGAAAGTTGCCAACCCTTTACAATGAAATAAATGCTTCTATTTATACCCGCCAATGGGCAGGTGGCTATGCTGACGTGGAGGCCTGTGGACCGCTGGTGTCCCAACCACCGAATCTTCAGCATTAAATGCACTTCCCGCCAGAATCTAGGTTTCCCGCCTAAATAGTGGGGACGTTCGTCCGTCCGGGAAGCGAGCTGGGTTGCCCCAAGTTCCCCTCGAGAGGCTTCGGCTGTTCGTCTCCTGGCCTTGATAGATACTCACCATGTGGACTGGGTTTCCTCCGATGACTATAGGCTTGCCATGGGGACGTTCGTCGTCATCCCTGGTGGCCCGTGGCCCTGCTCCTTGTCCCTGCATAGACGTTCGTCGGGATGAGCCGCTGGGCCTGAACTCCCAACCCCAGACGTTCGTCCATCCTCAAGGAACATGGGCCCGTGGGCTGGCCTTGTGTTCTAACTGGACGTGCGTCTGGTAAGATGGGGTTAGTGGGCCGGACCTCGGCTTGGGCCCTTAACCCAACACAAGTCCCCCACTTCTGATGTTCTGAGCATGCGCAGGACATAAGGAAGTATGAACTCCCTCGAAGTAGACGTTCGTGTCTTGATACTTGTGTTTACTGCATCCGGTGGAAGCGTACGCTCGTGGTCATGGTGCTTGACAGCTGTCGACGGTTCAGGAAACGAGGTGACGGCTGCTGTAGCGGCGGTGCATTTTCCCGAGGAAGTGTCATCATTACGCTTCCATCCCACGCACGGCGCGTGAGCCGGACCACGCTCCTTGCTACGTGTCAACCCCTCGTTGGCCCCTTAACCGGTGCTCCCCCTATAAATGCCGGGTTTTCCCCCTGAACTAGGGTTCCCAATTTCTGCTCCCTTGCCTTAAAATCTCCGCTGTTCTTCGAGTTCTCTGCTTGGCTTCTGAGTTCAACTTGTCTCTTTGTAAGGTAATTTCCCTCCTCTGCTTCTTTTCTTTGTTCTGACTCCTAGCCGAAATGTCTTCGATGGAGATTTCGTCAAGTTCTGATTCCGGTTCGTCGGGTTCCTCTTCGGACTCCTCTTCTGACAATGTGAATGCGCGCTCCCCGGGAAAGGCCAGTGTTTCTGGGACTTCTGGTTCAGCCACGACGGTAAGGACCATCCGGGCTGATGGTGAGCCGGATGACGCTTCCCAAGGTAGTGGGAGCGATGCCGGGGATGGAAATGCTGACGGGGCAGTAGATGTTATTGACGCAGTCCCCTTGAATGAGCGCCCCGCCGATTATGATTCTAAGGAGGAGGCCGAATCAGGTTCTGACATGGAGGTGCATGATCTGGGCATCCCTACGGACATGGAGCGCCACATCTGTCCGATCAGAAGCGCCCTCGACCATGATCAAGTCCTCTCCCGCGTGGCTCTTAACAAAATCCGCACCTTCTTCCCCCCGCCGTTTGTCTGGAGCGTGAAAGGCGCCGAGCACGTGATGAGGAGACGTCCGGGGATGATCATGCTTCATTTGGACTCCGTTGAAGCCGGGCTGCGGTTTCCACTTCATGCATTTTATGTGGAGTTCTTCCACTGCTTCCAAGTGGCCCCGACGCAATTCATGCCAAATTCTTATAGGTTCATATCGGCCTTCTTGGTGCGCTGCAAACTTGCGGGAGTCGATGCCACCTTGGATCTGTTCCACTACTTCTTCCGGATCACCCCTCAGAATTCCGACGGCTACTTGAGCGTGGCCGCACGTCCGGGGAGAAGGCTTTTTAAGAACTATCCCTCCTCCATTCATGATTGGAAAAACCGGTTTTTCTTCCTTCGATATGACGGCCCTCCCCTCCCAATTCGCTGGAATGGCTATCCCCCCAAGATAGAGTCGCCGGAGCTGACCGAAGATTTGAGTGAGGACGTGGAGAGGATCCTGCAGGGCGGCATTCGCCCCATAGCCGGCTATCTGACCTTCGAGGCACTCTCGGGGGCAGGCATAGGTACCGCCCGTGTCCCTGGACTTTTTCCACCCTTCGACGCTCGTCTCGGGGCACCGGGCGATCCTGTCCTTCGAGGTGGGTGTCTTGTTATATTCTCCGCTCGTCTTTTAACCCTTTATTGTTTTCCTGCGGGTTCTCCGCCAGACCGAGCTCAGATGAATCACGCCGAGTGCCTGAAAACTAGGAAGGCCAAGGCGGCCGCTGCTAAAGCTGCACTGGCGAAAGCCAAGAACGCCCCCGCCTCAGATTCCAACTCCTCGGCTTCCGATGCTGCCCGGCGAACTGCTGAGGGTGAGCAGCACTTAATTGCCACTATGCTGGCTCAGGGTTCCGGGGCCCCTGCTCTCGAAGCTGCCCTTCCACCGCCGGTCGTCCCCACGAAGGCGGCTCCTCAGAAGGGGACAGAGAAGGTCCCCGAGAAGAAACAGAAGAGGGGCCGTGAGGCAGGCTCCACTGGCCCCCTGCTTGAAGATGCCGGCTCCCTGCCTTTGAGCCGCCCGGCGGAAGAGCTTTGGAGGGAGATGACCCTCAAGGCCGGTCTCGAGCTGCCCCGCCGTTCGTCATCCGAGGCGACCAGCGCTGCCCTGGCCGCCGCTCTTCAGGTATCCCTTCTTTACCAAATTCGAGTACATCTTTCCCTTGACGTTCATCTTCTAACCATTGTCTTATTTTTCCCTCTGTTATCCAGTCTGGGCTTCTAGTCCTTCAAGCTGAGGCCGCCAGGGAGGCTGACCTGAGGGAGGTCAAGGCTAAGGCCGATGCGGCTGTTGCTACGGCCCGGGAGGCCGCTCGTCGAGCTGAGGCGGAGGCAGCGGCCAAGGGAAGGGAGATTGCAGCCCTGCAGGCTGAATCTCGCAGTCAGTTAGCCGGTCTTGAGAGGGCCGGCTTTAAGCTTGTCCCGGTGCTCCCTGCTGCCAAGGACGCCACCCCGGAGTGGCTGGTCGACACCTCCGGCTATAGGAACACCGGGGAGTTTATGGACTCCGCCAAGGATTACTGCGCCGGGGCCTTCGGCGATGTGTTCTCTGCGGCGCTGGCGAAGATTCCGCCCCGGCAGCGCTTGGCGTGCGGCGTCCGGATCCTGGAGAGCTCCCCCTTGTCTCACAAGTTCCTCTATGAGGTCGGTGACAGCTCCTTCGCCGCTGGCTACAATGAGGGGGTCAAGGCCACCCTTCCCATTTTCTCGAGGCTGCAGGGGGCCGACTTCGAGCTGGCTGCGAACACAGACGATGATCTGCTGCTTCAAGCCTTGGGGAAGCTGGGGAGGGACCAACGGCGGGAGGTGGCCAAAGCTAGAGGGGAGATTCCGGAACCCCCGACCCCCGAGCCCGAAGCCGAGGAGGAGGAGCAGATCCCGGGGGGCAGCCGGCCTGAGTCCCCTTTTATGGTGTAAATGTAATTTGTACTTCTTTTCATTCTGTGTTTGTAATGCCCGGCCGTTAGAGCCGAAGAATATACATGCTTTTTTACCCAAAATTGCCTCTACGTTCATGATCTTTACTTCGTCATTTTTGTTTCTTTCATCGTCTGTTGTATGGAAACCCCTTCGGTGCCTCGATGCACTTTGTCGCAAGGTTAAAGTCTGCGAGGACGTTCATTTTGGTTCCTCATTTTGTCTTGGGCAACGGCGTCTCCTTGCCAAACCTCCGTACGTACTCAAGTATGCGGAGGTACTGCTAGAGCCCATCTCCGGGTGTCGACGCTCGGCGCCGATGCTGTCATCCGTATTCTGACAGCGACGTTCAGACCACTACAAATGTGGGCGTACCGCCAACCGTCGTCCGTGACCACCCTTGACGTCGCGAGACGTCGTTCGTCGGTGGTTGCCTCATTGGTCAATGCAAATTTGTCAAGTACGGAGTTAGGAACGTACTCCCCAGGACCATCCTTTGGTGGCGACGTTCATCCGTCGTATGTGTGGACACGAATGTTCATGCAACCCACGTCCTACCCCAGCTTCGGGAGGAGACGTTCGTCTAGTCTATATGTTCTCGTGGCACGGAGTATGGAAGGACGAACGTAGTCTGCTGATGCGTATGCCCCCGCAAGCTGCCGATTATTGAGCTCAGCCGGCGGTCGCAATCTCTGGGTGTCCCGAGTTCCTCGTTGGACGTTCGTGGCCCCGATCCCGGCTTCCCTTGCCATGATTATGCGGCGACGGAATCGAGGCACCTTAAATACCGTGGTAGGTACCGGTACCCAGGCGCCACGTGTCCCACTTCGGTTGGCGTGTTTCCGCGGTGCTGCCTATAAGTACCCAGACCTATGTAATTCATTCATACTTCCCCTTGCGCTGCACAATTGCCTTCTCTCTCTAGATTTCTCTCAAACCGTATCGGAACCCCGAACTCCCAAGGTACCGTTCGTTACCATGTCTTCTGAAAATCGCTTCGACGATGGCTGTTCTTCCGGCGACGACTTGGAATACTATGAGCGGGGGATGCCGCCTCGGCCTCCCCGTTACAGTCTCAGCTTCTCGTGCGTTCGTCGTCAACCTCAACGCCTGACGAATGTGGACAAGCGTCTGATCAGCCAATGGTTCTATCCTCCAAGGACCTACGACGATCGGTGTTTGCGCAACCCCATGCGCCATATGCCCGGCTATGTGGTGGTCCACTTGGATTCGGTGATAGCCGGGCTGAACTTTCCCCTACATAGCTTCCACTTGGAGCTTTTCAGGGCCCTTGAGATAGTGCCTGAGCAGTTCGTCCCTGCCGCCTATCGGATAATCGCTGGCTTCATCATTAGATGCCACAGCGTCGGTGTGACCCCCACCGTGGACCTTCTGCACCATTTCTTTCGGCTGTCCCCCTTCGGACGCACAGGGTATTTGACCCTAATCGCCCGCCCGTCCATGGCCCTGTTCTCGAACAATGCTGGGAATCCGGACGGTTGGGAAGAGCGCTTCTTCCTGGCCGGAGTAGGCTCACCGATGCCATTCTCTGATCGGTGGAATGCCTATCCGGTGAAGACGATTCCGCCGCCCATGACGGACGAGGAGCTCGGATATGCCAAGCGCATAGCCGGACTTGGCATCCAGAACCTCCGGTTGCTGGTGGCCGAGCCTTTTAAAGCTCAGGCTGGGTTAGGTGCGTCAGTTTGTACTTGTATTGTATTAACATCTCTTCGCTGTTATGGCTCTGAACGTCTTGGTTCCCTTTGTGCAGGAATTTTTCCATCCACACCTACCATGGGCCGTGCCAACACTGTTTTGACTGCCGCCGGCCGCGAGCACAAGGGGCACCGCAAGCTGGAGGGGCCGCTCGTCCCCAAGGTCGAGACGCGGATGACCAGGTCACGGGCCGATGATGTTCCTGGGGTCGGTGCTTCCAAGAAGCCGCGCGTCGAGGGTACTGCCTCCAAGGCCATCGTGGTGGCCGACGACTCTGATGGGGAGCCCGGAAGTCCCCTCAAGCGGAAACCCACTTCTCGGATCAATCCCCGTGCTCCTCCTCCGCGGAATTCTGATGTCCGACGTCTCCGGGATGATGATGCCCAGACTGCCAACGGTTCTGACGACGCTCGTCTAACCTCGCCCCCAGAAGCCAGTGGGTCTTCTCTTGGCCTGATTGAGTTCTTCGGGGTTGGTCCCCGCAAAGAGTCAATGATGCTCTTTGGCCAAACAGCATCCTCCATATGGTGTGGCCTGAATCTCAAGGTCCCCCAGGACTTCGCTGCTCAGGAGGCCCCTGAGGATCTCTTGGAGTGCGGGCAGAGCACCCTGGATAAGGCCGGGCTCTACTCCCACAGGGCTCGGATGGCCTTCGAGCACCAGGGTAGGGAGATGGCCAGAGTACGGGCTGAGAGTGATGCCCTTCTGAGGAATGCAAAGGGCAGGGCTGGAACTCTTCAAGAGAAGGCCGATGCCTATGATAAGCTCGTCTAGGAGAATGCCTCTCAGAAGGAGCTCCTCAAGAAGCAGGAGGCCGAGCTTGTGGATCTTCGCAGCCGGATGTGGGCCGTAGAGCAGGCCAAGGTGGAACTCCGTCGTACGGGTGTGGACAATCATGTCCCCATTTACGAGGCCGATGTCGCCAAGATCAAGGAATCCGGATCCATAGCGTTCCAAAAATCCAAGGCTTACACTGGCGCCATTCACACCATGGCCATGAAGTTCCTCCCGAAGCTCGTCGGTGAGTTCTTGGCCACCTGCCCGGATGCCTATCTGGATGGGGTTAAGTTGCTTCAGGCCACGCCCACCGGGCGGCGTTTTCTTGCTGATCTCGCCGACGATACCTACCGCAAGGGTATGGTTGGGCTAGTAGCGGAGAATCTCCCGACGTTCGAGCGTCACTTTGGGGCTCCTTTTAATCCGGAGGCGGCTGGCTTTGACGTCCTGATGGCAGATGCCCATGCGGGGGCCCTTGAGCTGCTGAAGGAGCAGGAGGAAGCCGAAGCTAGGGAAAAAGCCAAGCAGACTCTTTCCAAGGCTCCAACTCCGGATGTCGATCGGCAGTGATTCTCCGCTCATCACCTTGTATTTGTACAATTTTTATTATTATTTGCATTGTACCCTCGCACATTGTAGTTTCCCGGCCAATAGTGCCGAAGAATAAAATCATTCTTTGCTCCGTGCTCTTCCGGCATCTTTTTTTTTTTTTTTGGAGTCTTTTAGTCTTTGTTCGTCCTTGGTCCTTGGTCCTACCGGCGTCCCTACTTCGAGGAGACGTTCGGTATCCGCAGACATCGCAAGGAGGAACAGGTTTATCTACATCGAGATTCCCCCTTTTTTCGTTCGTCCGTGGTCCTTTTAGTCTTACCGGCGTCTCTTGCTTCGAAGAAGACGTTCGGTACCCAAGGAACTCGCAGGGACGAACAGGTTTACCCTCACGGGTTCCCGACTTTGTTATCCCACGTCCATCGATCCATGGTCATTTGTGGGATAAGCAGGTTTATCTTGGCAAGCTCCCTTGGTTCGTCTAGCCCCCTCCGCGTCCCTACTAACCTCTACATCGAGAGGCGTTCGTCTTCGGCGGTGGGGGAAGATCTGGCACGCCCGGGCAAGATTCCCTTCCGTATAGGAGCTACCCTCCTCTTCTCCCCATCTTTTTTTTGTTTTTGTTTTTGAGGGAGGCAATCTATGCTCTTCGTTCGTCATTGGTCCTTGGTCCTACCGACGTTCCTACTTCGAGGAGACATCCGGTATCCGCAGACATCTCAATGAGGAACAGGTTTATCTGCATCGAGATTCCCTGGTGCTTCGTACGTCCCTGGTCCGGGGTTCGGCCGATGCTTCTTTTTATACCCGCCAATGGGCAGGTGGCTATGCTGACGTGGAGGCCTGTGGACCGCTGGTGTCCCAACCACCGAATCTTCAGCATTAAATGCACTTCCCGCCAGAATCTAGGTTTCCCGCCTAAATAGTGGGGACGTTCGTCCGTCCGGGAAGCGAGTTGGGTTGCCCCAAGTGCCCATCGAGAGGCTTCGGCTGTTCGTCTCCTGGCCTTGATAGATACTCACCATGTGGACTGGGTTTCCTCCGATGACTATAGGCTTGCCATGGGGACGTTCGTCGTCATCCCTGGTGGCCCGTGGCCCTGCTCCTTGTCCCTGCATAGACGTTCGTCGGGATGAGCCGCTGGGCCTGAACTCCCAACCCCAGACGTTCGTCCATCCTCAAGGAACATGGGCCTGTGGGCTGGCCTTGTGTTCTAACTGGACGTGCGTCTGGTAAGATGGGGTTAGTGGGCCGGACCTCGGCTTGGGCCCTTAACCCAACAATAAGTGTTTCTTATTTTGGGAGATAGAGGAGCTAGGTGGCAGAGATGCTTTGGACAGAAGGTCTCAATCAGAATACCTTGGTGAGATGTTCTGATATCTTCTTGACAGAACCTTACTTGAGGTCTTCTGTTGACCTTGGAACAGAATCCCTCACAAGGTCTTCTGTTGAACTTATAAGATAGCTTAGAGACTTCTGTTTGAAAGAGGAGTTCTTTGTGAAGGATGAAGAACACTCCTAGAGAAAAGGGGATGTCTTTGGAAGAGAGTATAAACGAGTAGTAAGCTTATCAGAGAGGTGATTTGGTGTGTGCTTTATTGACTGAAAATGAATCAACACACAATATATCCTGGTTCAGAGGTGGTGTAATCCTCCTACATCCAGTCCCACCCTCTTTCAGATGGATTTCCACTAAAGTATTAAGCCCAATACGCTTAGTGCCCGTCTGGCTGTTATCATCCAACTAGCTCAGACCTGAAGGTGTTTTACAAGGAGTACACACCACTCCAAGTTACTCAGTCCTTAGATTTTCTCAATTGATCCAGTGGGGATCAAAAGGTACTCTGTTCTAATCTACCACACTTAGGACTAGATAACACTGTCCTTCTAAGTGTTTACAACATTTTCAAAAGTAATAAAGTTTCTAGCCTCCAACTAATAACTAAACTTCCCGGATTTGACAATGAGTGTTCTGTCTGGGAAGTTTAGTGAAGCATGAGTCTAAACAAAGAGCCGAGTTTAAATGAGCACTTTCTTTAATGCTAGGTTTCTCTTTGAATGTTTGGTATAATTTCTCTGTTTAGAAGACTCTCAAAAGCTTGAATATGAACTCATGCTTGTGCCTATATTTATAGGCATCTCCGGTTGATTAATTAATCAACCATTGGTGAGAGGATTCAATCTTTGACGTCGAAAGAATTGTACTTTCGTCTTCTTGTGTTGGAGCAGATTATCTTCTTCAGACGCAATTGGATCAATTTGCAAGTAGGATATGTGAACCCATACCTTAGGTCTTGTACGCACTATTCACCTACTTGTAGGTTTTGGCTTCTCATGCAACTCTGTATGTGTAGTGTCTCGTGACTATATAGATATAGTGGACTTAGTAAATTTGTGACTTTAGTCTTTCTGTATCAAATAATTTTGTACTGGTAGGATTTAAATATCCTTTTAAGGTAAAGGAAAATTACCTTATTGCTTTTTATATTTCCAGTACAATTTATTTGATAAAAAAATGTACATGTAAAATTGGTCACAATTTTATTAGTGACAAGAATAATTCTATAACAAATAAAAACATACTGGTTGGATTTGAATATCCTTGTAAGCTAGAATTTTACCTAATTGCATTTTATACTTCCAGTATATTTAATTTGACATAAAATTGTACATTTTAAATCTTGTCACTTTACATTGTATTTTTAGTACCTTTTTTTGTTTATGGTACGGTGAATACTCTATCCAATTTTGGAGCACACTACAGTTCACATAATGAGTATACAATTTTGAATAGAAAATCTAAACACAAAAGGAGAATGACATCATCAAAACTATTTCTTACAACAATCAAAGTCTGAGGGACCTAACAATTTCCCCATTTTTGATGATGCCAAAAACTAGAATCTAACATTTTAACTGTAGCAAAATAAAACATTGAAGTTCTAGTGTTAGATTCTATTTCCTCCCTTTTTGGCAGCAGCTAACACCTAGGCTAGTTCTGTCCCCTAGACGCTTCACCGGCACCCAGTTTTCTTTTTCTTCGAGTTCTTTTGAGTTGGTCTAGTTTTTCGTCGTAGACCTTCTCAATGAACTCCTGAGGTAGAGCTTCTTCCATAGAGTGTGCTCCCAGCCAGTTGAGAGCAAAGGCTTCTTCTTCTTGGACGAGTGGTGCCATAAGTAGAAGTTGGTTGATTGGAGCGAGTCTCCAGTGCTTCCACTTTAGGACCCTTTGTCTCTCTTTGTCAAGAGAATCTTGTCATAGGTGTAGTTCATCCATGATTCGAGATCACTGATGAAGTCTTCTCTTCTTTGGACATTAGTTGCGGCTGAAGCATCGTCTTGAGGTGTTGGAGGTGCTAGGGAGAGATTTAGGTTAAGTCTGCGTGGTGCCATTGGAGTGTTTTGAAGAGAGAGGCTTTGGAAGAGAATTGTGTAGCCAAAAAAGATGTTTGTAATTCGAGGATTAACAAGGATATTTATACTTTCATGCATCGTTTGGGATTCTTGGTTGAGAATTCGAAGCGTATTAATGAAATTACGGCTTGATGTTCTTTTCAAGACTACAATCAGCATAGATAAAAGAGAGAAAAATTGGTTAGATGAACTTACCAATTTAATGATGCTGCTTCCCAAGACTGTGTTTGATCACCATGTGTCGTATTTGTAGATTGCATGCAGACGTAAATTCCTCGTATTAACTCAATTGATTTCTTTTCAGAGATCTTTGTTGGAGAAGTTGATTATTTGACGCGTGGACTAGGATCAATAGAGCCTTCTGCTTGGAGTAGCCTTCTGTCACAACTTTAAGATCCTCTGTTTGAGGTAGCCTTCTGTCACAGCTTTGAGATCCTCTGTTTGAGGTAGCCTTCTGTCACAGCTTTGAGATCCTCTGTTTGAGGTAGCCTTCTGTCACAGCTTTGAGATCTTCTGTATGCGGACCATAGAGCTTCATTCCCTTTTTGATTTCCTTCTTTCTTCAGACCTTTATGCTTCACTCCTTTTCTTTGAGTACTTGTTCCCCCTTAGGAGTTCCTTTTTGGAAATTCCCCCTCAATTGAAGCTTTTGGGAATTCCTTTCTTGGCATGGATTTCCTTGAGTGGAATTCCCCCTGAGTTAATGCAGAATTATTCTCTAAGTTGATCAAGATCATCAAGCATTCCAAGCTCTTGTCTTAGAGTATTGAATCTTGCTTCATTTAAGGGTTTGGTGAAGATGTCAGCAAGCTGCTTTTCTGTGGGGATGTACTCTAGTTTGATGGTTTTCTTCTCAACATGCTCTCTGATGAAGTGATGCCTGATCACAATATGCTTGGTTCTTGAATGAAATACTGGATTATGGGTTATAGCAATAGCACTTGTGTTATCACACATAATGCTAACCTCTTTTGTTTCCTCACCATAGTCCTTCAATTGCTGTTTCATCCAGAGTATTTGTGCACAACAGCTCTCTGCTGCTATATACTCTGCTTCAGCTGTGCTTGTTGCAATTGAGTTTTGTTTCTTGCTGAACCATGAGACAAGTCTTCCTCCCACCATTTGACATGTTCCAGAGGTGCTTTTCCTATCAATTTTGCATCCAGCAAAGTTTGAGTCTGAGTATCCACATAGATCAAATTCTCCATTGGTTGGATACCATAACCCAGAGTTAGGATTTCCTTTGAGATTTCTCAAGATCTTCTTTGCTGCTAGAAGATGGCTTTCTTTTGGGCTTAGATTGATACCTTGCACATACCCCAACTGAGTAGGATATATCTGGCCTACTTGTGGTGAGGTGTAGCAAAGAACCAATCAGTCCTCTGTATAGTGTAAGATCTATATTTTTACCATCTTTATCTGGAGTTAGTCCTTGTGATGTGTTCATGGGGATCTTTACAGTAGACTTGTTTTCAACCTTGAATTTCTTCATGAGATCTCTTGTGTATTTTGCTTGGTTGATGAAGATACCTTGTGGAGTCTGCTTCACCTGTAGTCCTAGGAAATAGTTCAACTCTCTCATCATGCTCATTTCAAACTTGTTTTGCATGAGAGTTGAAAATTTCTTACATAGTGCTTGATTTGAACTTCCAAAGATTGTGTCATCCACATAAATTTGAACAAGCAGTATGTGTGGACCTTCTTCAATTTTGAACAGTGTTTTGTCTACTTTGCCTTTAGTGAATCCATTATTCACTAAATATTGAGAGAGAGTGTCATACCATGCTCGTGGAGCTTGTTTCAGTCCATAAAGAGCCTTCTTCAGTTTGTATACTTGATCCTTCTCTATGTTGACTTCAAATCCAGGAGGTTGCTCCACATAGACCTCTTCTTCAAGTAGACCGTTCAGAAAAGCACTCTTCACATCCATTTGGTAGACAGTGAATTGCTTATAGGCAGCATAAGCAAGGAATATCCTTATTACTTCAAGTCTGACGACAGGAGCAAAAGTTTCATCAAAATCTATTCCTTCTTCTTGCAGTAGCTAGCCTTTGGCTACTAATCTAGCCTTGTTTTTTATGATGATGTCTTCTTCATCCATTTTGTTTCTGAATACCCATTTTGTTCCTATCACATGTTGATGATATGGTCTGGGTACAGTTCCCATACCTCATTTCTCTCAAACTGGTTGAGTTCTTCTTGTATGGCTTGTATCCAATCACAGTCTGTAAAGGATTCTTCAATCTTCTTAGGTTCTATTTGTGAGATAAAGCAAGAGAACATTACTTCTTTTTGGATTGCTGATATGGTACGAACCCCTTCATGAATGTTCCCAATGATTTGTTGAGGAGGATGTTGAGTAATCCATTTGAAGTAGATGTTTTGTTTATCTGATTGTCCTGCTTCTCCTCCTCCTCCTCCTCCTCCTCCTCCTCCTCCTCTTCTTCTTCACTTTCTTCTGGTAGAGTTGGGGGGCTTGAAACTTCAATTCTTGTGTATGATTCAGCTGGTTTTTCAAGAGAATTAACCTTTGCTGAATCAGCTTCTGGCAGTGGATTGCACCTTGAGCCAACTTTTGATAGTTGTCTGTAGTTTGAGTGAGCTGTGGCTTCAAGAATGCTCTTTTGTTTTTGTTTTTCATTACTGGGAAGACAGCTTGGAGCCTTACCAGTGGTCTTTTCTTCTTCAGATGGCTCTCCTTCTTTCACTTTGTAGACAGAGGAGTGGTTGTCAAAGGCCACGTGCATTGATTCTTCTACTACCAGAGTTCTTTTGTTTAGTATCCAAAAAGCCTTGCTAGTTGCTGAGTAGCCCAAAAAGATCCCTTCATCTGATTTGGGATCAAATGGCTTGAGATAGTCTTTTCCATTGTTTAGAATATAACATTTGCATCCAAACACATGGAAATGACTAACATTTGGCTTTCTTCCTTTCCATAGTTCATATGGAGTCTTTTTGTAAGTCTTATGAATAAGACTTCTATTCTGAGTGTAGCAAGCTGTGTTTATTGCTTCAACCCAGAATCTTTTGGGCAGGCCTGCTGCTTCAATGATGGTCCTTCCAGCTTCTTTGAGTGTCCTGTTCCATCTTTCAGCAACACCATTCTGTTAAGGTGTTCTTGCTGCTGAGGTTTGGTGATGAATTCCAGTTTCTTCACAGTACTGAATTACTATTGAATTTAGAAATTCAGTACCTCTATCTGACCGGATCTTTTGAATAGAGATGCTTCTTTCATTTTGGATGAGTTTCATCAGTTCTGGGAGCTTCTTCTCAGTTTCATTTTTCTTTTTCAAGAATAAGGTCCATGTGAATCTGGAATAGTCATCTACTACAACCAGGGTGTATCTTTTGCCACTTAAACTTGTTGGGTCAACTGGTCCAAACAAGTCAAGGTGCAGTAGACTCAATGGTCTAGTTGATGACTCAACTTCTTTAGTCTTGAATGGTACCTTTGTTTGCTTCTCTTTTTGACATGCATCACACAGGTGGTCCTTCTTGAAGTTGACTTCTAGAAGACCTTTCACCAAACCTTTTCTGGACAGTTTGTAGATGGTTTTGAAGTTGAGATGGCTTAGCTTGTTGTGCCATTCCCAACTTAAGTTTGAATAAGCATTTGTTATCAGGCAGACTCCTTCCTTTGCAGTGCTACAATCAACAATGTACATGCCCTTTTTCTTCTACCAGTAAGCACAATTTTATCATTTTTGACATCTCTGATCAAGCAGATGTCTTTGGAGAAGGTCACATTGTAGCCATTGTCACAAAGCTGACTTGTGCTTATTAAGTTGAACTTTAAACCCTTAACATAAGATATGTTTTGGATTGTAAGTCCTCCTCTGATTAAGTCTCCAGCTCCTTTGGTTTCTCCTTTCTTTTCCTCATTCCCAAATGTTACTTTGGGTCCTTCCCTTGCCATGTAGTTTGACAGTAGCCTTCTGCTTCCTGTCATGTGCCTGGAGCAGCCTGAATCTATGTACCTCTCTTTTGAGTCAGCTGTTCCAGCGCCCTCCTGTATTTATCAGTGTTGAGCAGCAGCCCACAAGTTAGTGAGCATCTTTCCTTGAACAAGTTTGGGCATCCATGTCCATCTAGAACCATATATTTCTAAGCAAATTGGTCTATAGCCATTTGGGGTGTTGTAGTCATATGGAATGGCTGTGTATTTGTTTATTTTCTTTCTCCTGAATGTAGGAGAAGATGGGTTTCTTTTGGGTAGGGTTTGCTGCTTCTTTGGTTGGTAGTTGGTCTTATTGGTGATTTGTCAACTGGTTCTTTGGTTTACTAGGTTGTTTGGAGAAATTTGTCTGTACAGGAATTTGGATTTTGGTTTGGGAGCAGACTGATTCCTTCTTGTGGGAATAGTTTGGAAATGGGAATGTTGGGGGATTGAGTTTGTTGTTTTCTTGGGTTTGATGGTGTAGTTTGTGGACAAGGAGTTTTTTGTGTGTCTGGAGGGGGATTTGTATCCAAGACCTCTGTTCTTCCTTCTAAGGATAATCTCAGCAATAGGGTCCTCATTTTTACTATTCAAGCTGAGATTATTCATTTGAATTTTCAGCTCAGTGTTCTCTTCTTTCAACCTTTTGATTTTAGTCAAGGCGTCTAAGAGTTTATCATGAATATTCTTAGTGTCTTGTTTTAGTCTCTCATTTTCAGATCTTAAGAGAACATGGTGATTTTGGACCTTCTGAAAATCTTGAAGTAAAGATTCCATAGTTATACTTGATGGTCCAGAATCATTTGAGCTATAGGAGGAACAAGAGGTTACCTCATCATCATTGAAGTGGTCATTTCCCATGAAGCATCTGAAGGAACCGTCTTCATCATCAGACTCATCATTGGTTACTGAACTCCTGACCCAGCTGCTAACCTTCTCAGTATTCTGCCAGGCTCCAAGGCAGAGTAGTGCTTCTTCTGAGCTTTCTGATGATGAGCTTTCATCACTCGAGCTACTTCCCTCATCATTTTGAGATTCTTCTTTCTTTTTCTCACTTACAAAGGCTTGACGCTTGCCTTTGATGTCTTTGTATCCAGCCTTTTGAGCAGAAGTCTGCTGTCCTTGATATTTGTGTGCCAGTGGGAGAGGGCACTCATTTTTGTAGTGTCCTGGCTGTCTACAATTGTAACAAAGAATATTTTTTCACCTGATTGGGGTCTTCCTTGTCTTCTGAATGGCTGAGTGTATGGCTTCTTTGAGGTAGATCCTTCCTTCTTCGTGAATCTTTTGAATTTCCTCACAAGCATTGCAACTGTTCATCAGTGAGGAGATTATTGAATGACTTCTTTGTAGATCTTGATGTGCTTGGTTCAGATACTAAGGTCAGTGTCTTGATTTCTTCCTCCTTTTCTTCATTTATTTCTTTCATCTCAAACTCATAAGCTTTTAAATCACTAAAGAGCTTATCTATCGATAGACTTCTGAGATCTCTGCTATCTCTCATGGCAGTAACCTTCATATCCCATCTTGATGGTAGTCCTCTTAAAACCTTGAGAGAGATTTCTTTTTGGGAGTGTTTTCCCTAGATCAGAGACCTCTACAACAATTTTAAGAAATCTGGACTTCATTTCATGGATAGATTCATTTGGCAACATTTTGAAATCTTCAAACTTCTTGAGAGCAATAGTTAGTTTGTTGTCCTTTTCTTGCTCATCTCCTGCTCCAATCTTTGTTAACTCCTCCCAGTCGTCTTTGGCAGTTTCACATTTCCTTATTCTTAGAAATATGGATTCATCAACAGCTTTGAAGAGGATGTCTCTGGCAACATTGTCAAGATTGTTTCTCTTCCTGTCTTCAGTTGTCCATTCCATTTTTGGTTTTGGAATGTACATATCATATGTTCCTTCAGTGGTTCTGGATGTGATGACCTTCATGATTTTGATAGGTCCATCTGTGATAACTTCCAGCATTTCATCATGTAGGGCACTCAGATGTGCTTTCATTCTGATTTTCCAGTCATCAAATTTGTTGAAGTTGAACAAGAGATTTTTGGAAAGTTGATTGTCCATTCTAGAAGGTTTTGGGAGAGGAGTGGGTTTTAGATCTTTAGTTCAAATTAGTCAGAGACTGACTCTAGGAACACACCGCTCTGATACCACTTGATGGTCCCAGATAGTGGTAAAAGTCTAGAGGGGGGGGGGGGGGGGTGAATAGACTTTTAAAGCTTTTTCAACTTTTAAAGAATTTCCCTCATAGATATGATGATCAGTAATCTTTTGGGAGATTAAAGATCGCAGCGGAAGTCTTGACCTCTATATATATATATATAACAACCTACTGTTAGTGAGTAGACAAGGGGAAGGCTGAGTAAGGTAAAATAAGTGTTTCTTATTTTGGGAGATAGAGGAGCTAGGTGGCAGAGATGCTTTGGACAGAAGGTCTCAATCAGAATACCTTGGTGAGATGTTCTGATATCTTCTTGACAAAACCTTACCTGAGGTCTTCTGTTGACCTTGGAACAGAATCCCTCACAAGGTCTTCTGTTGAACTTATAAGATAGCTTAGAGACTTATGTTTGAAAGAGGAGTTCTTTGTGAAGGATGAAAAAGATTCCTAGAGAAAAGGGGATGTCTTTGGAAGAGAGTATAAACGAGTAGTAAACTTATCAGAGATGTGATTTGGTGTGTGCTTTGTTGACTGAAAATGAATCAACACACAATATATCCTGGTTCAGAGGTGGTGTAATCCTCCTACATCCAGTCTCACCCTCTTTCAGATGGATTTCCACTAAAGTATTAAGCTCAATACACTTAGTGTCCGTCTGACTGTTATCATCCAACTAGCTCAGACCTGAAGGTGTTTCACAAGGAGTACACATCACTCCAAGTTACTCAGTCCTTAGATTTTCTCAATTGGTCCAGTGGGGATCAAAAGGTACTCTGTTCTAATCTACCACACTTAGAACTAGATAACACTGTCCTTCTAAGTGTTTACAACATTTTTAAAAGTAATAAAGTTTCTAGCCTCCAACTAATAACTAAACTTCCAGAATTTGACAATGAGTGTTCTGTCTGGGAAGTTTAGTGAAGCATGAGTCTAAACAGAGAGCCGAGTTTAAATGAGCACTTTCTTTAATGCTAGGTTTCTCCAATTGATCCTACTTGCTTACTCTAGGATTATTAGTAGTCTTAGGGATAAGGGTCACGATGGTGTGGTTAACCTGTTTAAGAATCCTACTGGTTTGCAAGAATTCCATAACTGCATTAATCACATCATCACCCACCACATCTTAGTTCTTTTTAAAGAAGCCTACTGAGAACCCATCCGGTCCTGGCGCTTTATCATCCCCCAATAATAAAAAGAGAAGATTTTATCTCTGGAGTGGTGATAGGGGTTACTAAAGAGTCACCCATCTCTAGTGTAATCATATTCCCCTTCCCCATAACTTGATCATCTATTTGTTTACATTGGCTAGCCGTTCCCAGCATCTTCTGGAAATAATTAACAAACTCTTCAGAGACCTCCTTGAGGGACGTGGTTGGGGTACCATAATCCTTTATGATATAAGTTATTGTACTCTTTGAAGATTTTTTTGGAGATAGAATGGAAATACTTGGTACTGTTATCGGCTTCTAATAGGTGAATGGCCTTCGCTTTCTGCTGGTAAAACATCCTTTCTGCTTCAGCCAAATAGATAGCTTTCTTCCTAGGGTTGGTAACTGTCTCCTGCAGGATTGGATTGTATGGATCTTGTAAGAGTTTCTTGTGGTGACCTTCGTAGTCTTCTTTAGCTTTCCTTGATCTAACTGAGATGTGAGCAAAGTCATTTCTATTCAGTTCCTTTAACGGAATCTTCAAGGATTTCAAGGATCCTGTTCACATTTGACACTAAATCCAACAAGCGATTTACTCTCCGTTGCCTGATCAACAGTTTCCAATGCATCTGACAATTTTAAAAGCGTACATATCAAAACAAACAACTGCTAAAACACTAGTTACACACAATTTAACAAAAGCTTACATACGAGTAAACAGAGGTTACATGGTGCTCAACAAGCATTTACATAGGATTGAACTAAACTTAACAGAACAAAATTGTATCACATGACAGAAAAAGTACCTCTACTTAGAAGAAATAACAATTTAGAAGCACATGAACAAGTATCTTCTTCACTAGAACCTAAAACAACAAAAAAATTAACTAATATGAATACAACAATCCAAATTTCAACGCCAAATAATAAAAAAGAGAACTGAAATAGAATATCATACTGCACACACAAACAAACGAAATTCATACAACTCAAAACATTAAATAATTTCCAATCCATTCAACATCAACCGATTGATCAAATTCCAAGTTATTATCACCGGTTGAATGAATGTCGATATCGTGTATATTGGAAGGCAAAGGATCACGCAATTCAGTTAAAGAACTCAGAAGAACAGAATCAACGACAGAAAATTCCATTGAACAGAGATGAGAAAAATCGCAGTAGAGGAGAGTTTGTTAAACAGCGGAGAACAAAATTGCAGTAGAGAAGAGTTCGTTGAGCTGCGGAGACGAAAAGCAATTGTGAACCTAATTATTACTAAACTAAACGACGCCGTTTGGGATCGACACATCATGCGCAAGGTGGACCGATCCCACGGTATAATTTGCGCATTAATTTGAATCCCGGTAGTTGACTGGCTAAACAGATGATTTGAATGTTTTTTTTTTTAATGTTGGAGGATTCAAATGTGATTGAATAGTACCACAACTTAATTGACTTTTTGAATATAGTATATAGACTAATTTTTCCAAAAATAAATAGATAATGTGGCAATACATTTTTAAATAATTCATGCTTCCACCTTGGGCACCTCCCACAGCTGTAGATGCTCTAAGCCGTATACTTTGATCTAACAATTGAAAAATGGGGCGCCAAGGCAAAGCGGATATGGGATCTATCTCCATTGCTTGCTTACTTTTCCTTTACTGCTCGTACCAATTCGCCTCTGTCTGCGGGGCGGAACCCGGAATGAGCTCGACCCGTGTTGTCTTTCAGGTTCCTGTTCTGTTTCTAATTGCGGAAATTCATTGTTGAATAAACAAGATGATATGAATTGTTTGATTTGAATGCAGACAAACTACGGGGATATTGAATTTGGGTTTTACCCTACTGTCGCCCCAAAAACAGTAGAGCACATCTTCAAACTTGTCCGCCTGGGTTGCTTCAATACCAATCACTTCTTCCGGGTATTTACCAACAGTACAGATATTTCAATTCTTGGTTACCACAACTATTGCACATTGAGCATTGGCTGATCGGAAAGTACTGCCACTTGGCTACAGGTAGATAAGGGGTTTGTTGCACAGGTGGCAGATGTTGTTGGAGGAAGAACTGTGGCTTTGAATGAAGAACAGCGGGAAGTAGCCGAAATGACCATTAAAGGAGAGTTCAGTGATGTCAAGCATGTAAGAGGAATTCTTTCTATGGGAAGGTAAATACTTTCTCTGGTTGATTTGCTTATTTTGCTCATGTGCTTTATGCTATTCAACAGATGCTTTTTTGAATCATGTAATCATGTTCTATGTGTAGCTGTGTAAGTATATGATCTAATCATGCCGAGATTCTCAAAATAATTCTTTATTATACATACAGGAATTCATGGTAAAAAGCAAAAGTGGGTACCTTGATATTTCTCAACCAAACCAAACACATTATGGCATTATATCTATATATATGAGTTATCTCTCAATAATGAGATTAAGGAAGATTGATGGTGCCTATTATGTTTTATACTTTTATATGTTGGAGAGCAACCTACTTTGTTTAATCTGAATTATGAGATTACAGAGTTCTTTATATATTTCTGTGTCAGTATATTGGGGCTCCCATTAAAACAGTGAGACACCTAATATGAACTTTTCCCTTTAAGCACATACCATAATAGAATTCTTAGGTCTTTCTACTTAGATCACTTAAAGACCAAGCAACTAATAAGCCCAGTGATTTATTCACTCAAATATAAGTTTGACTGTTACCCCACCGTAGGTGGGAGACTTTGCGGCACTGGGGTAATGTTGTTGTTGTAAATATAAGTTCAACTATTGAAGTATAATTTCACATATATACCACGTCTTACTCTAAGTACTAAAAATGCTTCATGTGCTGCAAAATAGAGCTGTCAAACGGGCCAATCCGACCCGGCCCGTAACGGGTTATGCTTTATGTGGGTTGGGTCGGGCCAACCTGTTTAATGACGGGCCAGAAGTTTTACAACCCTAACCCAACCCACCTAACCCGTGGGTTAAACGGGTTGGCCCGCGGGCCAACGTAAAAAAATATATAACACAAAATTCTTTAAAAATTTTTACCAAAAAGTATATATTTATATTAGTAAGTTTAATTGAATAATATTAAATACTAGTTATAATATTAAATACAAAGGAAATATAAGAAATCAAAATACTAAAAATTCAATACTTGTTAAGTTTAATTGAATAATATTAAATAATAGTTATACGAGAATTTGAAAACTATAAGAAGGTATGCGACAAAAATACTTAATGTATAAAAATAAAGATCTACATAAACCTTTTGATTGATTATTTGTAAATAATGTCTACTAATTGTTAAATATTTTATTTAACTTCACATAAAATACCTTTTTAACATTTTGTTTGAATATTTATTATAGAAATAAATATTGTTTTGCCATGGTTGTAATTTTGTAATTGTAATTATAATAATATTGGTAGTAATAGAACAACATTTAAGATAATAAAATTCAAAATTATATTTTTGTATTTTGGCCCGCCGGCCAACCCGCAACCCGGTGGGTCAACCCACTTAAACCCGCAACCCGCGTGGGTTGACCCACGAAACCCGCGAACTAAATGGGTTAGCCCTAACCCACCAATAAATGGGTTTAAACGGGTCAGCCCGCGGGTTTCGACCCATTTTGACGGCTCTATTGCAAAATATTGATGCATTTGGACAACTGAAAAATCTTTCAATCATGCATAAGTTTTAACTTGGCTTCTGAGTTAGTGGTTTTCACTCACTTGGACTAAACCTTTTCAACCATTTTATTTAGATATTCTGATCCTGATAGCGCATCCTCATCATTTTCTATGCTTCTTGGAGATGCGCCTCACCTTGATGGCCAAGTAAGCCTGTAAGATGGTGAAGTTAATCATGTGGTGATATTTTTAGATTCAAATAACACACGATAGTTACATCATGGCTCTATTTAGTATGCAGTGTTCGGAAAAGTCACTAAGGGGGATGAAACATTGAGAAAGCTTGAACAGCTACCAACTCGACGTGAAGGGATCTTTGTAATGGTAGTATTCCATAATTTTAATTTTCTTCCCCGCTCCTTTCCTTTTCATGCCTTTTCTAGGATGTATTACATCTTTGTCTTGCTTGAGAGGGGGCAATCATCCTAACTAATGTGTAGTTTACTCATTTTGAAGGAAGAGTTATATTGCTTGAAACTTCCTCTAGCCTCTAAGCCTTATTTTTATGACACGTGCTTTCTAGTTCTCGTAGAAAATTGGAAGTTTTTTAGAAGACTTCTAACATGTCTACATGTAACAGATGTACTTACAAAAAATGGAAGGAAAATAGACAATGATTGATGTATCTATTATTTCACCATCTTGATAGTATGAGGCACAACTTGATGCACAATTTGGATGGAGCAGTGTTTTCTATTAGGGACGATGAAAGCACATAACATACAGTGATTCCAGCTACCATAATGTACAATATAACATGATAATCAATTGTTGGATTTAAAGTTTTTCCAAGATGTTGCTTTTATCTTTTGCTTGTGGTATATGATGTATATCCCATAGAGGCACTTCCAGTAAATCTTTGACTTAGTTGTATCCTCTCGATTACAATGGATCACTCACGCTAATTCCCTTTTGGATGACATTTGGAGTCTCATTTTTAGATTATTTTGACACCACTGGTTTCCGCTTTACTAACTATTCTTGTCTATCCATGATTTTATTTTTGTAGCCAACAGAGCGCATCACAATTCTCTCAACATACTACTATGGTGAGGCTTTTGTATATATTTATGTTGGTCCCTCTTTAATTATTCATCGATATAAACATAAATTTCATTCGCTAGAAAAATAAGATGTTGAATCTCAACACATGAAGCATATATTCTCTCAAATTCATTTATAATTGTCCATATTCATATATTCTCTCAAATTCAATCCGAGTTCCAACTTCAAGTTATTTCTAGTTTTAAGTCCAATTTTGTACAAGTATTCAAGAGACGTTTTTGTTTCACATCAAGTTCAAATTTCAAGTTCTTTGTTCATGTTCAGTGAAAGTGGAAGTAAAAAGGCACAAAACAGGCCTCCTTGATGTGTTAGGTGGTGAGGACCATTGCTTCTCAGCACCTTGAGGAAATGGGAATGCGAAGTGGGTAATTAATAAAATCATCGATGCGCCGAATACCTGAAGGTAGTTACAGAAGCAAACATCGATCAAGAAGAATTTCGGTTTCCAACTAAAGATGTCTCTTTAGTTGGAGAATTGAAAAATATCTTTTACAGTGTTCTGCCATGGTGGCAGAACAAATTGAAGACAAAGTGTCATGGGATATTATATTACTTCGGATTTGATTGAATTATATTATAGATTTATAGTTTTAATAGTTTTTCCTCATAATGTATTTGCCTTTTGACGAGAGCTCATGAAGTGTAATATTTAGAGTATGGTGTATTCTGTTTGAAAGTTAGAAAGACCTAATGTAGGCATCTTCTTATTCTGGTTCTTAGGTTAAGCCATAAATATAATATCACACTTTCCTTGTCAAGACAATTGTACAGTGAAACAAGAGTCGATATTTCATCCGAGTCTCTAAAGTGAGAATATTCATGTGTTGAGCTTATAGAAGAAGCATGGACAATTATAAGTTATACTTCTTGGTTCTGATGTGGCATGCTGTTTTACTCGTTTGCTTTAGATACTGAGATGGAATCTTGTGAGCAAGAGAGGTCCTTGTTGAGAAGAAAACTTGCTGCCTCAGCTGTTGAAATTGAAAGACAGGTGATTGTGTTGTACATTTGTATTTTGTGCAATAGTAATGTATGAAAGCTCATCGTTTTAACAAGCAATCCATTTCCCTTTTGCAGAGAATGAAATGTTTTCCTTAATGCAGTGGATGGTGAGGTCAGGCATTGAACCAGTTTCACTCATTTCCATGTGTTTTTGAATATAATTATCTGCCTTGAATATATCAAGCACTTCTGTTCTCATCCTCTACTTGTGAATGATCTCAACCTAACCATTCTGGCATTGTTCAAGGGCTTATATGAAACCTCAGCTGTATAACCATCATCTACAATATGTATTCAGTACTGCAAATACTGTCTCCATATTTCTGTATTAATTATCAGTGTCCTAGACTTTCAGTACTGCAAAATCTGGTGTGCACCAGATGCTTAATGTGTAGGGAGTAGGGACTTGTTTTAAATGTAGCCCCATACGTACTTGAGGGCAGCTCATATTTCCCATATATTTAATGTGTTCAAATGCAGTCCAATATCATCATCCTCAAAATGTGATGTAACACATACTTTTTTATTCTTATAAGACTTCCAGAAAGTATCTAGGCTTAACACCGTATGTTTCCTCATGAAATGAAAAATAGTTCGAGGATACATTTAAGGGAAAACTGTCAAATAGGTCCTCAAACTTTCATAAAAATGTCAATTAAATCCTTCTATAGGAGGTTCTGTCCGGCTGTCGCGATTTGGGGCAGTTCCTGGTGGAATTTTTTGATGAAATTTTTTGAGCATCTTATTCACCAAGTCTAGTTTAGTCATACCAAATTTCAGCTAAAAATTCAATCGGTAACACATTCAAATTAATTCTTAAAGATAACTGCGCATTTTTGCGTTCTCGAATTAATTTGAATGCGCTCCCGATTAAATTTTTAGCTGAAATTTGGTATGAGTAAACTAGACTTGATGAATAAGATGCTAAAAAATTTTCATCAAAAAATTCTACCGAGAACCGTCCCAAATCGCAACGACCGGACAGTCTCCTATAGAAGGACTTAATTGACTTTTTTTATGAAAGTTTGAGGACCTATTTGACAGTTTTCCCTACATTTAAATTGAACATAAAAGATTCCTATGTTGTACACATTCATAGGGTGATAAAAATTAGACATGTGATCATCAACCAATGAATATGAGCACATAGGAATATCTCACTATAATTTCCAGTTTGAATGTCTGCCTAGAGTTACTGCTAATTGAGTGATTGTGTCCCTTCATCAGTTCTTCAATCAAAGACGCCACAATGTCTCCCATTTATTTCCAAACCCTCTTCTCAATTCCTCCCAAACTAGATTTCTTTCTTGTGTGTGCATGTGTCTCTAGCTTTATGTCCTGCCAGAAAAGGGTTATGGATCTTTTTTTACTTGGGTTGATCTCAGTCGACCTCCCCTCCAGAGATCATTTCCTTATCAGGATCTCTGACAATGTCTCTAGCATCTTATATATTCACCGGTAAGACTGCCAGTGATGATTCTGAAAGCTTGAAGGGCTAAATGAAAAGAAGAATTAGGAGCACAATATGGTTGATTCGACCATAATTATCCTAGATTGATCAGATGCTGTTTTTTTTATTAGAGTTCCTTGTGAACGCTGCGACCGAACCTATAAATGGGTGTTGTGATTAAACAATAACCAAACAAGACTTGAGGAGAAATCAAGAAGGAAACCACAACAATTTGATTATTCCCTTTTTGTTTCTGCAGCACATTATATTCCATTTCCCTTTTAGATGTAGCCATGACTAAGGTTCATAACAGCATCACACATTCACCCTATCACAGGCTACCTTATGTGTTGTTCTTCCTCTTGTGGTCAGAAACTCACAATTATATATTGTTTAGTTCATATTTTTTATTTAGATGAAAATTACTAGATAACTTGACTAATAATAGTCTATAGACTATTAGCAGGTTATGAGGTGATTAATTGATTATGAGATGTCTGACATTTAAGATCTATTTTATGGTTCTTGATAAATCTTAGCCTTTATCGGTTTTTATTGTATTTGGTACTTTGTATCATGCGATCTATACATATGTAAGAAGATGTCGTGAGATTTTTTTATGACTTATAGTAGCATTTTTAAACTATAGTAACAACAATGACTTGTAATAACTCACATGCGAAATATGACTTGTATTAACAAAAATACAACTTCTTACACAAAAGTTGTACTTCCTATCGGTTTTCTTAATCAGTATAACTATCATAAAAATAACCAAAACTCAGCTGAATGTTTTGTCATAGAAGTAGTTAAGTTTTGGTTACTGTTTTATATTTTGTAAATGACAATTTCTGAGGTGATCCTCTCCATATATATATATATATATATATATATATATATATATATATATATATATATATATAGACAACTTTTCATGTCCAGCCGGCCTGACGGGAACCGCCGTCCGGCCGAGGGCATTTCGGGCAGTTCCTGGTGGAATTTTTTGATGAAATTTTTTGAGCATGTTCTTCATGAAGTCTAGTTTATCCATACCAAATTTCAGCTAAAAATTCAATCGGGAAGGCATTCAAATAATTTCTTGAAGTTAACTGGGCAGTTCATACATATAAACTGCCCAGTTAACTTCAAAAAATTATTTGAATGCCTTCCCGATCGAGTTTTGAGCTAAAATTTGGTATGGATAAACTAGACTTCATGAAGAACATGCTCAAAAAATTTCATAAAAAAATTCCATCAGGAAGTGCCCGAAATGCCCTCGGCCGGACGGCGGTTCCCGTCAGGCCGGCTGGACAAGAAAAGGACTCTCTCTCTCTCTCTCTCTCTCTCTCTCTCTATATATATATATATATATATATATATATATATATATATAGATCATATTGAGCTTCCTACCAGTTAAATGTCATAATTGCTCTTGCATGGTTACTTGATGAGGAAATGTTAAAAGATGAAGAGTGTTCAGGAAAGGGTATATGTCTTGAAGTCCAGTTCAGGCGGCCCAGTTGTCATATCATCACTAGAACAGCCCAATTATTTTTACCTTAATGGCTTAATGCTATATGGATCAAGCTCATATTTCCAGTTGTGGGTATAAAATTTAATTAGGGGTTGTACACATGTTCTTAGATACATTGAATACACTGCTCCTCTCTGGCATGAATTCTTGGAGACTAGTAATGATATGCTACCAACTGTATGGATACTTGCTTTTTAGTTATTCTATAAACTGTACTTGTGATATTCAGTCTAAATGGATCTTTTATGTTCTGTATATTCCCTCTTCCCACATGCAGTGGTCCAAAGTTTGGTGTGTATAGCCTGAAGACACAACTACACAAAATATTATGAAGGTTGGTCATGTGGGGTTGATTTGGTTACACCTGGGACAGTCCAGATAGTACTCATGGTTGCATCCATTGAATCTAGATTGTTCTAGTGTATAATGTTGAATGATTTTCATGTGCTTTTTCTGGGAAAGAAAGGGGTAGCTTCTGCTCAATGTCACATGTGGAGTATGTACACCCCGCAATGCATGTCTTTTATTTTCATTTGTTGTTATCAACTTATTTTTATCTAATTATCTTTTTTTTTTATTGTTCTTATGCTCTTATATTTTTATCCTTTTTATCTTATACGAATTATTTTTTATCATTTTTATCTTATCACTTTTATCTATATCTTATCTTTATCTTTACCGTATTTTTATTTTATCAATATCTATATCATATTTTTATCTTATCTTATCTTATCTTATCTTTTTATCTTTCTTATCTCTCTTACTAGCTCCGATTCTATGTGTGGATTAATGTTAGCCGACCCCAAATTCTCTTGGAACTAAAGCTTGAATATTGTTATAAATTTATCATCATCATTACCATCACCCATTCACCCTAGTTAGAATTGCTTTAGTATGGGTGACATATATTTAGTGTTATTTAACACTGTACACTAAATATTAGTAGTAGATATTAGTCTATAGTATGAGCTAGCTGTTTAAATTAAGTTAACTCTGGAATTTCGATATCACATGTCGGAATTAATAAAAATGTCATAAATTTTCAGAGAAAAGTACTGGGACGGAGGGAGTAATAATTATCCAAATGGAAGATAGGCTTCCATGTATGGAAGCTGAACCAAAGATGAGAACTTTGTTCAACCAAAGTCAACTCAGGGACCCCATCTCTGCACTCTGCAGTGATAGACTATGTCTTGTTGCTGTCTGTTATGAGGAAGTGAATCTTGAATTATATACACAGCTCTTGGTTTTCATGTTTAGAAAGTATACATCAGTGCATGTGATCTGATCTGATCCTCTTGTGAGCTTTGAGAGATGAATCCAAATATGATTGTGAAACTGTAGTGTACCAGAGAGCTGCAGTGAAAAGGTGACAAGACAAGCAGATTTCTTGTATCTTACTGATGCCTCCTCACTCTTGTGCAGACATAAAAAACCATGTTTGATTTGGCCAAGAAGGGATCATGCAATCCTAGGGCTCTCCTACCAAACAACCACTGAATTGATTAGGTTTTGTTTGTACTTTGGGAAGGAAGCTGCTGGGATGGCACTGCTCCTTGAGACTTACTTCAATTTGGATGCATATGTATCACTATTAGCCTGCTTGCTAGTAGCTTTGTGACCGTTATTGTCATTGTATGTTAGTTATGAATGCATGGGGAAAGAACATTTTGATTTTTCTTGGGAAAGGAATGTGCAAGAAATAACCAATTTTTATTCCATTTTGTTGGTGAAAGTGAACTGAGTGTATATAGATACAGCCATATAGATGTAACATGCTTCTATTCCTTGAGTCGATGTGATTGGGCCGTTCTAGTATGATCCTTTTAATACAATCGTGCACATTACACATATGATGTTCTATAAGAGCATCTTCAATGTTAAAACGAGAACGGTGCATACATGGCATGAGTGATAGCCAATTAAAAAATAATAAATAGAATATCTCTTTCCTTATTTGAAGGATCTTGCATCAGTAAGTTTTTCTTCACAATGTCAAATACAATGTCTACGTGTAGAGATTGTGCTTAACATTGGAGTAAAAAACTTACCAAAAATACATAAAATCGTGAAAAGAATGAGAGAGAAATGTTATAGATTCAATTTTTTGTGTCTATCTCTCTCACGTCACATGTGCACCGTGCACATTGTAGCATTGGAGATGATCTAAGGTGTGGGGCTAGTTGAATGGTGGTAAGCTGTGTAATGCTTTACGTACCTAGAGGCACCTCGGCCTTAAACTTTTTAATTTTCAAATTTTAGTACTCCGTATTATTTATTATTGAGATTATATTTTGAGCAATAAAAGTAGCTCGCATAACTATTAAATGTAGAATAATAAAGGTTCATATACTACAAAAGTGTAAAGGGGTTGGCACAGATTTTTGGCATAAATTTGTACTAAGTTGTGACAAAACAACTATGGTACATACTTGGCACGAATTTCATTTTGTCAAAACCTATTTGGTATGGATCCTTGCGTACCAAAGTCCATGCCAGACCTTAACAAAACAAATTCATGCAAATGTATCTAACGGAGTACTATACAAACATTTTAGTAATATTTTTATGGGAAAACTGTCAAATAGGTCCTCGAACTTTCATAAAAAAGTCAATTAAGTCCTTCCATAGGAGACTTTGTTTGGTCGTCGCGATTTGGGGCGGTTCCCGGTGGAATGTTTTGATGAATTTTTTTGAGCATCTTATTCATCAAGTCTAGTTTACTCATACCAAATTTCAGTTAAAAATTTAATCGGGAGCGCATTCAAATTAATTCGAGAACGCAAAAATGCGCAGTTATTTTCAAGAATTAATTTCAATGTGTTCCCGATTGAATTTTTAGCTGAAATTTGGTATGAGTAAACTAGACTTGGTGAATAAGATGCTCAAAAAATTTCATCAAAAAATTCCGCCGGGAACTGCCCCAAATCGCGACGGCCGGACAGAACCTCCTATAGAAGGACTTAATTGACCTTTTTATGAAAGTTCGAGGACCTATTTGACAGTTATCCCTATTTTTATTCATTGAGATAATTCACACCATCTGATCGATGTTTTAAACAATAGTACTCCGTACTTTGTATATAATTATATTAGGAAATAAAAAAATTGTAGTAAATAGAAGTAAAAATGTGTGAATTTCAAAATAAGACTACTACATAGTACTCCATCTATCCCGATGGAAGGTTCTCGTGGATAAATGACACGAATTTTTAGGCAAGTGGTTAAATAAAGTAAGTTGGATATAAAAGTGGGGAAAGAGAAAATTTAGAAAAAGTAAACATATAAAATGAAAGTAATTAAAGGTAGATCAGTTGAAGGAGGGTAAATTGTGAGACCTGACATGTAATAAGTAGGAGAAAGAAATTTGAGTAAATGTGTAATTCAATAGAGTAAATTATTTCCTAAAATAGAATGAGAACCTTTAAATGAGACACCCAATTAAGAAAAGTGAGAAACTTTCAACGAGATGGAGGGAGTATATTTTAATTCCCTAAATATGGGTAATGACTGTTATGTTATGACATTATGAGGATTTAAACATCGAAATATTTTCTATGTTTGACTGTAATTACTCTTATTTAGAAATATAAAAATACAATACTCCTAGTTTGGAATCCCAAAACATTTTTATTCATATTTCAAGAATTTCCCCTAATAAAAATGATTTTACAATGTTTTGGATAAAGAATAAAATGGTTTAGACTACCCAGTGCCAAATCACCGGTCTAACCTTCCTAGGCACACGCCTTGCCCGTCTAGACGCATACCTAGCCGCCTACGCTACATAATTGAATTGGCTGCCCTATTTACTTTAGTGACTAGGACAGACTCAGGGTGTTCGGCTATTGTCTAGCAACCTAGAACCCATATGCATAGCTAAGGGGGTGCAGTCCGACCTGGATTCACTCTAAATTTGAAAAATGTTTGTATTTAATGTTTAAAATTTTATGGGTAAAAATTATCTGATTTTTTTTTTGTATCTGTCTAGTCTAACTTTTGCTCTTGGATACACTCCTGCTGCTGGCTTTGCAGGTGCACAACCTTTTTTAGAGCGGTATGCAAATGGCACATCCAATGAAAAATGTACAACGAGTATGTATATATTTCCAACATTCAAATGAACATAGTATGATGAAAGTGACCATAACAAAAAATGGAGAACGATTTTTGAGATGCAAACTGACCAATCATAAGAAAATTTAAAAGCACCCTGATGTTAAACTACTCTATTATTATGACTCAATTTTCGGTGATTTGTTTTATAATAGAAAAATGAATAAGTACGACTATAAGACAAAAAATGCTTAACTTTTCATTGCAGAAAACATTGTCATGTGATAGCGGCGTTTGAGTTGTGTAAATGCTTTTTTCTTCTAACCTATTCTGCCCGTTGAAAGTTAAGAGTATTCATAATCAACTTGAATTCATAATTGACACTTCTTCAAGTTTCTGGTATACTTTGTTGAGGTTTTGGCATATTTTGTTATTGAAATGGTAGAATGGTTGTAGCAAATTGCACCAAATTTTGAAAGCTTCACTTTTAGATTTCTGTTACTATATACAGAAACTTTCTCATCTATATCCATATCTATATCTATATATTATACAATTGGGAGTCACATTCATGTTATGTGTCATTCTATTATTTACCCGTTCGTAATGTTCAATTCGCCCCCTGAACTAAAAAAAGGTCCAATTGACACCCTGAACTGGATAAAAAGTTTCAAATTAGACAATTTGCAGGTAACCATCCGGTCAGCACCACGTCATCAGGTCATGTGCCAACTATGCATCCGATGTTGCAATTCAAGGGGTCAACTAAGCCCCTGAACCCAATCGAATTGTTCAATTCAATTACCCCTCAACCGTTGAAAAGTGTCAACATTATGAAAATACAAAACAAAATATAAAAAATACAAATATAAATAAAAAATAGTTCGGAAATATTAAATATAAAAATGAAACATTTGTATTTTGCATTTAATTAAAAAATACTCCCTCCGTAGTTTTTTGTTTGCAACAAAAGGTGTTGGCACATTTTTTAGAGCGAAATACTAGGATTAATGAATAGTGTAGAAAAAGTATGAGAGATGGTGGAAACGTATGAAAGAAAAGATAAAAAGTAGAAAAAGTAAGGGTAGTTGAGTATTTTCAAAGGAACAACTTACCAAAAAGGGGAAAGTGTAACAAAATTTTGAATACATCCAAAAAAGGAAAGTGTAGCAAACAAAAAAACGGAGGGAGTATAAACTAAAATAATTTCCTTACCTTTATTTCCAAATATTTTATTTATATTTTATATAAAAATGTGAAAGTTATGTGCACATACACACATATATGTATTACCTTACTTTATAAAATCTAGTGTACACATAAATACTATGTAATATATTTAATATGTAAAAATCTACTATAATATATATATATATATATTAAATAAATAATAAAAGTTTGTAATTACTATTTTTATATTTTAATTCTTATTTAGTACTGTATAAAATTTTTATGGTCTAAATAATTAGTACAAAGTATAGAATTGAATATTCTATATGTCTATTTTTACTTATATAAATATAAAACAACTAGACTAATTAGTATACTTCGGAAAAACATAATTACATCTAGATAAAATACTTTTAATAACTAATTATACCAAATTAATATATTTTAATCTATTTTTAAAATAAATTATAAATACAATATGAAAAAATAAAAATGGAAAATATAAACATAATATCAATCATCAAACCATTAACAAAAAAATCTTAGATATATTACATAAAATACAATTTTAAATATAGTTGGTGGAAATATATGGTTTATTCTCTTATACAAAATATAGATATAAAATATGGAATAGAGTTAAAGAATTTATTTAAGTGTATATATTATTTTATTTTCATATTTATATTTTATATTTTTAACTTGTGTTTTATTTTATATTTGTATTTTCTCTCTCGTAATTTTGACACTTTTTAACGGTTGAGGGGGTAAATTGAACAATTCAGTTGGGTTCAGAGACTTATTTGAGCCCTTGAGTTGCCACCTCAGATGCTCAATTGACACATGACCTGATGACGTGGCGCTGACTGAATAGTTACCTGCAAAATCGTTAAATTTGAAACTTTTTATCCAATTCAGGGTGCCAATTGGAGCTTCTTTTAATTCAGGGGGCGATTTGAGCATTACGGATAGATACTAGAGCCTATTTGACCCTTTAGCCTTAAGACTATGTTTCTACGATCATTCTTGTTGTACCCACTCTTATTCCCACATTAGCCGTCATGTTTGTGAAGGTTTTCTTTTGTTTGTGAATCCGGTTCACAGACAAAATATGTCTCATTTTGTCTGTGCAAAATAAGATATATATTTTGTCTGTGAATAGAATTCATAGACAAAAAAGCCTTTCACAGACACGGTGGGTATAAAAGTGGGTATAAGGGTGAGTACAAATATCTTTTTTGATGTTTCTAGTATTCATTTTAGGAGCTCAGAGGTAATACTGTGAGCAACCGTTGATAATAATGTATTAAAATTAAAGTATTTATCTCACAACGGAAATCTATAAAATAATATATAAGACTTTGAACTACTCCTCCTATCAGGCTAACCATTTAGGATGAAACCTCAAATCTTAACATGATATCAAAGCTAGATCTGGTTGTGGCTTGACTTCTTGTTTAGTACCCATGATTAATTAAAGGTAGTTTGTTAAGAGTCTGTTTTCATTTATACATTCCATGTTGTTAAAAGTATTTGTCCTACACCAGATAGCTATAAAACAATAAAACACTGTATAAAGATTTGAGTTTCTCCTCCCAATTTTTTAAGATAGAACCCCGAATCTTAACATAATGTGAACATAAAATGGGAGGGGAACATCCAAACAAGGAGTTAGGACAGAAGAACAAAACTTATTAAGAGGTTTTTGTCTTCTTTAGAAACAAAACATTGAGTCCCCATCAATGCTTGCAAGTTTGTGACCATTTGTGATGTTCCCATCAGAGAATGCAGAAATATAATGTAATGTTGCCCACCGGAAACCTCCATCCGAGCACAGGGAACCCTCCACATGGACGGCCTGAAATGCAAAAACATTCCACAACTGGCTGTGATAAATCACCTAGAAGATAAAGTGGTCATATTTAGTACGTGGTACAAGTTACACAGGCATGGCGGTCCATTGTACCTTTTGACAATGGATATTGAGATTGGTTTTTGTCTAAACCGGTTCGGTTTCTTTTTAATTTTACAGAGTACTACGTACTTTTTATCTTATTGTGATAAATGCATAGCTTTGTGGGCCAAGGAATTAAAGCTGCTGTAAAATTAAATTGTAGTACCTCATGCGGCAAGCGAAATAGAGAATGGTATGACTACCAATGAGGCAGTGACGTACCTCTTGACCTCTTGTATTGTTAAAAAAGGTGCTACTCCCTCCGTCCTATATTTATTTTCAGTTTTGACCGGGCACGTATATTAAGAAAGTGAGAAATGTGTGGTGGAGAGTTGTGCAGAGGAGAGAGAAACGTGTAAGAATGATTGTGAATCACAAATTCTTTGCCAAAAAGGGAAAGAGGAGATAAATTTGGGACGGACCGAAAAGGAAAGAAGGAAGATAATTTCGGGACGGAGGGAGTACTACATATGGAGTATAATATACTATATCCCGTCCCGTTGTAAGGTTCTCATAGCAAAACGACATGATTATTTAAATAATACTTATATTAAGTATTTCGAGTATACTTTGAGAAATAATTTTAATAGATATATATCATTAATGTAATTAGTATTGATAACTGTGATGTTTTACATGTATTACTTTTAATATTTAATGATTAATTTGTCACTTAAGATTGTTAATTGTTTCCTAAATTGGAAATGAGAACCTTTATATGGGACGTCCAAACATGGGCGGAGCTAGGGGAGGGCTATCCCTGGCCCAACCCGAATTTTAAAAATGCTTGTTTTTTTAGTGTAAAAAATTTCATGTAAAAAAATTTCCAAAAATATTCTTTGTACCGGCCCAGTCCGGCCTAGTGCCCTAGCTCTGCCCCTACGTCCAAAAAGGAAAGTGGGAGCCTTCTAATGGGACAGAGGGAGTAAAAGGTTTAGTTTAGAGCAGTTAACGAATCGAGTTTTTTTTCAAACTACTCAAGTTCGATCTTGATTTGAAATCCAATTTTGAGTTTGAATAGTTATTCAAGGCAAGTTCGAACATAATGATGATCAGTTCGATCCGGACTTGAGCCTATAGTTCACGTAAAAATTATAGGAATAAATTATATAATTTTATATTGATTTATAAACGATCTTAGCGCAATTTTATAAATTTATTAATGATTATTAAAGATTTGAGTATTTATTGAATAATTCAAACATGAATCTATTAACGAGCATAGTCTAAACATCTACGTTCAAATGTGTTTATCGAGCGTTCAAATCGAACCCCGAAAATCTATCAAGGCAAAATCAAGCTCCATTTTGTAAAAGGTTAATATTTATTTCATTGTTTCAATGTAGCATATACAGATATACTAATGACAGTTTCATATGTATACTAATGGGCTGGTTTGCAACAGCTTTAAAAAAAGCACTTCTCAGCTTTTAGTTTTAAAAAACACTTATTTACCAAACACTACCAATTTTTTACTTTTCTCGGCTTTCGTGTCAAAAGTGTTTTCCCCCTTTTTATACACCAAAAGCACTTATTTTACCAAACACTACCAACTTTTACTTTTAAAAATCACTTTTTTCTCAAACACTATCAACTTTTTACAACTAATCACTTTTTCCAAATCACCCCAAAAGTGTTTTTTTTAAGCAGAAGCTGTTGCAAACACTCCTATAATATTTGACCATTAACACATTGGACTTTTGTATTTAAAATTATTCTCTAATCTTCAATTGTATATGCAATTATAATTACTAAAAATTACCATGGCTAAAATTATGAGTTACATTTTAAATTAATCTTTAAGACTTTCAATAAATGGAGCTTTTGAATTTCTATGGGCTGGGCTGAACACCAATTTCTTATAAACCTATACTGCTATACCTATAATCAAAAGATGGAGTTGGGCTGGAGCCCACTTTGCACGGAGGCATGACAAATAGTTGTTGAGATCCATGACAAGTGCATGTGCCCGTTTGGTGAGTCTTTTTATAACTTAATAGCTTTATCAACCAATTTTTGCATCAAACACGTAACTTTTGATTTCGCTCGTTGAATTGTGTAATGATCAAAATAAGTAAGATTGAAGTTACTTTTTTATCTGCATTGACTAAAGTTACCGTAGAGCACCATTTTAGCCTTTTTCATATAATTGTTTCTTTATTTATTGATAAAATATATTGGAAATATTCTCTTCTCTATAAATTAGCAGAATCAGCCATTTCAGCCACTTTAGTCAGAAATTCATAAATTTCAGCAAAATCAACCGATACAGCCAAATTGATTAATACCAACCAGGCTACATATATGCTTAAAATATGTTACTTCTTGGTAGTGTTAGTATTTAATTTCGCAGATCAATATTATTTTAGTGTTCTTACCATAATTTTTTGATTTTTTTAATGGAAAACACTTACACTAGTATGTCAAAGACATGAAAAACAACGGCCACACAAGTACTTCCAATTTGGTTAGACCATTTGTAGTGGTTGGGAGTCCAAATTGTTAAATTTGGACTCCGTCCGATCCATATGAAAACAGTGTTTTGACTTCGTCGATACTGTTTTTCTCTGCATCCGTGCACCGTCAATAAAATACACTTAACATATTTTTTTACATATCAATTTAGTAAAACATTAATTAATTTATTATAAGTAATGTTTTCCGTTTAATATTTTCCCTAAATAATTCTGAAATAAAAAATACACATTTCGATATAAAAATAAATAAATTTCATTAATTTTTTTTAATGTTTCGGTTAACAAAAATGAACTTAGTTCAAGTAAAGTTCGATTATAAAATATTCAGTTATTTGTGAAGATTCCATGAATTAAAAATTTGTGTTTCATCGTTTTGTAAACGGAAGAAAACTTCAACAGTTAACACTTAAGAATTTTTGTTTCATTTTATATATTACATATCGGTGTCATATGAAAGATCATAAAATTTTATGAATTTTGATATATATTTTGAAAAATTTGGAGAACAAATAAAAAAGTTACAAGAGTTTAAAACAATTTGGGGTTATAATGATGTCACCATGATGTCAGCGAAAACATGGTTTGGTCCGGTTTTTCTATCCCATCCCTTTTTTTCTTTTCTTTTTTATTTATTTTTGGCTGTCAACCCCTCCCTCTATAATTACACTCCTCCACTCCCCTTTCCACTTTTACTCCCCCTTTTAATCCTCCACTACACACAAATAAGAGTCTAAAATCTCCATTTTTAATCTTTTGACTCCTAATCCCAAACCACTACAAATGGTCTTATCAGCCATATTTAGACGTAGAAAACGGTAGAATTAGTTGTCAATAATGACCAAAAGGAAAGACCTGCCTTGCGTCACATCCTCAACATGTGTCCAGAAAACAAGTAAATTTTCTAACGAAAGGAAAAATAAAGCAAACTTGAAACGCCTTCTTCAACCCCCTAGGCATCGTTCACTCCATGGCGGAGGTCCACGAAGGGGCGAAACTTCCTCTGCTTTTAATTTACATTTCGGAGCTTCCACCAAAAGAACTTCATCTTCATCCTCCATTGGGAACAATGTTGTCGGCCTCCTCTCATGAACCATGTCCGAAGGACCTGTACCGTTGTCAAGTTCCCCAGGCCACACTACTACATTTTTAGACCTAACGTAACATTACAGATGTACCATAACTATAAAGTGTTACATATTTATCTAATGCAACAATTTTTAGACCTATTATAACACTTTTTAGTAGTATATGTTGGGGTGATCGTTTTGTAACTAACAATTCGTTAGTTTTTTAATCTGACAGAAGAAAGGGGGTATTTTATTATCACAAAGCCACACACTACAAATGTGAACCAATCCTTACTATTTATAGTAGGACAGTCACTTATTCTGTCTATTACACGCAATCACATATATGTACTGAACTCAATTTGAATTACAATTAATAATCAACACTCCCCCTTAATTCAAATAGTCTTCTACTCCAGAGATTTGACTCCAAGTTCTGCTCTAAACCTTCTGAACTTGTCCACTGGCAGAGCTTTAGTAAGAATATCAGAAACCTGCTCTTCACTGCTGCAGTAAATGAGAACCAGCTTCCCCTCAGTCACTTTCTCCCTTAGCCAATGGTACTTGGCTCAATGTGTTTGCTTCTCCCATGTGATACAGGATTTTGAGCTAGATTTATTGCTGATTTATTATCAACTAAAAGTTGAAATGCTTCCTGTGCTTCTCCAGTTATCTCACTCAACAATGAATCCAGCCATACCCCTTGACATGCTGCATAAGCTGCAGCCACATATTCTGCTTCACATGTGGATAATGTAACCTTAGGCTGCTTCCTTGAACTCCATGATATTACAGCTCCATTAAGCTTAAAGACATACCCAGTTGTGCTTTTTCTTTCAACTGTATCTCCCCTCCAGTCTGAATCCGAGAACCCTATCAACCCTCTTTCTTCAAACTTTACCTATTTAGGAAACCAAATACCACATTCTGCAGTTCCCTTTAGATACCTTAATATTCTTTTAGCTGCTGTAAGATGTGATTGCTTAGGGCTTTGCATAAACCTGCTGACAAGTCCCACACTGAAAGAAATGTCAGGCCTAGTGTTGCACACAAACCTCAAGGAACCAATGATACTTCTAAACAACTTGGCATCCACCTCCCTTTCTTGATCACCCATATCAAGCTTCAGTTTGGGTTCCATTGGACTGTTTGCATGATTGCACTTAAGCATTTCAAATTTTTTCAGCATATCATTCACATACTTCTTCTGATGTATGAATACCCCATCATTATAGAAGCAAAATTCCATCCCCAAGAAATATGCTAGCTGTCCTAGGTCTGTCATATCAAACTCATTTTTCATTTGAGTTTTGAACAGTTCAATCTGAGACATGGAGTTACTTGCTACTAACAGGTCATCAATATATAAACAGATTACAACTATATTACCATCTGTTCTTTTAACATACACTCCATGTTCATTAACACATATCTTGAAACCCAGCTCCTGCAAATAAGCATTTATCTTCTTATTCCAAGCTCTCGGAGCTTGTTTCAAACCATATAATGCCTTTTTAAGCCTCAGAACCTTATCTTCAGCTCCTCTTACTTCAAAACCTGGAGGCTGAGTTACATACACTTCTTCCTCTAATTCTCCATTTAAGAAGGCAGATTTCACATCCAACTGAGCTACACTCCAGCTTTGATTGAATGCCAATGCTATAACCATTCTTATTGTCTCTATTCTTGCCACATGTGCAAATACTTCAGTATAATCCAGACCCTCCTTCTGCAGGAAACCCCTCACTACCAGTCTGGCTTTATACTTTGACACAGTGTTATCAGGTTTATATTTAACCTTGAATATCCACTTCACACTGATAGGCTTTTTATTTGGTGGTAAGGTAGTAAGCTCCCAAGTAGAATTTCTTTCAAAGAGCAGCTTCCCAGTCAAGTGTTTCACATTCAGCTTGTAAAGCTAAATGCAGCAATTCACCCATCTCACTAATTTCAGCATCATCATATACTTCATACCCAGAGAGCCTAAAAGATGGTTGTCTAGTTCTCTGTGGTCTCTGAATCAATGACTCTGTGTGACCCTCATTTCTGACTTGATCTTGACACTGCAAATTTGGCTCCAGATTGTCATCAATAAATCTAGTGATTGGCCTAGTTTGTGAATTACTAGAACCCCAATCCCAGCTTTGAGCTTCATCAAATATAACATCCTTGCTATATGTAAAAATCTTGCTTTGTGGATCAAACAATTTGTATGACCCTGCAGTGTGATACCCCACTAATATCATTGAAACCCCTTTGTCATCTAACTTCTTCCTCCTTTGATCTGGCACATGTTTGTAGCAAAGACTACCAAAAATTCTGATATTTGTCACACTCGGTTTTGTACCAGACCACACTGTTTCAGGCACTTCCCCATCTAATTTCTTTGTAGGGCACTTGTTCAGCAAATATACTGCAGTATTTGCAGCCTCACCCCACAAAAACTTAGGCAGACCCTTCTCTTTTAGCATACATCTTACCATATTTAGTATAGTTCTATTTCTTCTTTCTGCCACTCCATTGTGCTGAGGTGTATAAGGTGCAGTCACCTCATGCACAATGCCACTTGCCTCACAGAATTTAGAAAACTCAGTAGATGTGTATTCACCACCCCCATCCGTTCTAAGAAATTTGATAGAATTTCCACTATGGTTCTCAACAAATTTCTTGAACCTTACAAATACATTTAACACTTCACCTTTGTTTCTTATGAAGTAGATCCACATCATCCTGCTAAAGTCATCTACAAATGTAACAAAATACTTGTTACCTCCCAAAGTAGCTTGCTCAAAAGGTCCACACACATCTGAGAAAATCACATCCAGCACCTTAGTTGATCTTGTGGGCACTTTATGCTTATAGGACTCCCTGTGTTGTTTACCCACTGCACACTCTCCACAAGCCTTTTCAGGTATTGTTATGCTTGGAATACCAATCACCATGCTCTTATCATGAAGTTGCTTTAAGCCCTTGAAATTTAAGTGACCCATCCTGGCATGCCACAGCCAATTATCATCATAAACAGATATAGCCTTCAAGCTTTGTACTTCAACAGTATTAACTCTAGCCTTGAAGATCCTGTTTTTGGATAGAGGAACCTTTAGTAACAATACATCATCTGGATCATATAAATCAAGATAGCTATGCTTCATAACGGACTTGAATCCTTTTTCTAGCAACTGGCCTAAACTCAGCACGTTACACTTCATATCAGGGACAAACAACACTTCCTTCAGCACCACTTTCTTTCCACCTTTTCCTGTCATTATCACATCACCTACTCCTTTTACTTCCACAGTACTCATATCAGCAAATTTTACACAGCACTTGGGTTCATCATTGAAATTAGCCAGCCAAGACCTGTGTCCAGTCATGTGGTTGCTGCAGCCAGTGTCTAAATACCAGTCACCATTAAGATCTGGTTCTTCACAAGTTGTTGTCATTAAGACAACTGGCTCTTCTTCTGCAGAGTGATCTTCCTCCACAACATAGGCCTCTCCCTCCTTGGTTTTATTCTTAGGTCTCTTATCTTTCCCTTCACCAAACCAACATTCATCTTGAAAATGACCAAACTTCTTGCAATTATAGCATTGTATTTTGGTTTTATCAAACTTCTTTTTCTTATTCCAGTTTTTCTTATTCTAACCCTTGGGACCCTTCTCTGATTTCTCAGCATCTTCCTTCTTGGTTTTCCACTTCCCTTTACCCTTCTTATCCCCACCTTTCTTGAAGTTATGAGCAAGTAATGCCTGCTCCTGCAGATCTGCAGCATCTCTCTCTATCATCTTTTGCTCATAAACTTCAAGTGTACTCTGTAAAGCTTCAGTGGTCATAGTTCTAATATCTTTAGACTCCTCCACCGCACAAGCTATATAATCAAACTTCTTTAGGAGTGTTCTCATAATCTTTTCATTGATCTCAGAAACTTCCATTTCATAACCACATCTTTGCATTGAATTAGACAGAGACACTACTTTATTAAAGTAATCAGCAACCGATTCATTTTCAAGCATTTTTAACAATTCAAATTGACGCTTGAAAGTTTGTAATCTTGCTCGTTTTACCTTGTCTCCACCAGAGTGACACTGCTCTAAAATCTTCCAGACATCATGAGCAGTTTTAGCCATTGAGATCTTCTGAAAGTGTACATCATCCACAGCCTGATGTAGGAGAAATAAGGCCTTGCAGTCCCTCTTCTTTGCCTCTCGATATTCTCTGCGTTCCGCTTCACTCGGATTCTCTTTCAAGCTCGAAATTTCATTCTCTACTACATCGAGCACTTCCTGATATCCGAATATAACCTTCATCTGAATACACCATCGATCCCAGTTCTTCGCATCAAGAACTGGCAGATTGCCAAGGAAACCACTTGAGCTTGACATATCAAATCTTCAGATGAATTAGGTCATACGCAGCGCCGTCCACGGTGGCGATCTTGTAATCGGTCCGGAGGAATGAGAGCTCTGATACCAGTTTGTTGGGGTGATCGTTTTGTAACTAACAATTCGTTAGTTTTTTAATCTGACAGAAGAAAGGGGGTATTTTATTATCACAAAGCCACACACTACAAATGTGAACCAATCCTTACTATTTATAGTAGGATAGTCACTTATTCAGTCTATTACACGCAATCACATATATGTACTGAACTCAATTTGAATTACAATTAATAATCAACAGTATAAATGTTACATTGAGGACTATAAAATGTTACAATAGGGCACATGCAATATGAGCAAATGTAATAGTAAGAAAGTGTTACATTTTCTCTAATGTAACACTTTTCAGTGACATTTTCTCCCGAAGGGACAATGAAAAGCCATGTTGCCATAATGAATCATTCATGACTATTTTTTTCTCGATCTTAAAATGAAATCGGGATCATAGTTCAGTTCAATATCCTCAATTAATCACCCTAAATAAAGTACTATGAGGATTTCATTTTAAGATCGAAAAAAATAGTCATGAATGATTCATTATGGCAACATGGCTTTTTATTGTCCCTTCGGGGACATCCGATAAAATTGAAACAATACGAAAGAGATTAGCATGACTCATGTGCAAGGATGACATGCGCATGATCCTAACTATTTTACATTGCAATTCCAACTAAGGCTGTTGACGATGACCTAAAATGGCCTGCTCCGCCCATCAAGGAGGTAGTAGTCTGAGAGAGAGTCTGTGATTTGTAAGTTTATGGTACGTGATCTTGACGACCTTTATAATCATATGTTTGTTGACTTATATTTGCATGTGAATGGCATAGTATATGACTACTTTTGTTATTGTATCATCTTCTTCATGGTTAAAATCAAATCGTAAGTTGATATTCGTTCTAAAAAAACGTGGCTTTTCATTTCAATCCAATTTGAATTTTCTCTCATTATTATTAAACTCCCAATCCAAAACGCCACTGTTTTAGATTGTTTTATTTAGTGTATAACCAAAACAGGAGTAGTGTACAAAAATGCGTGCACAAATATATGAAATATGTAAGTATTAATGCTATTTTCCACGATCGGAAGTGGAGACGCAAGTGGTTAAAGTCCCACACGATAAATTAAGAAGTAATAGAGTGTTATATTAAGATTCAGACTACTTCTCCTAACAGGTTTACTTTTAGGATACATGGTGTGTGCCCCACTGCCCCCTATGAAAAATGATAGACACAATCACACAATTAAAAAGACAATGATGAACCAATGAAAAAAATGAATGAGGACACGTTCCAGACGAAGTGTCTGGTCGTGATGAGGGGTGTTAAAGTCCCACATTGAATATCTCTGAAAGAATTAAACACTATATTAATATCTGAGTTACCCCTCCTATCAGGGTTTGACCTTTTAGGATGAAATGTTGTTACTGTGTCTTAATAGAAGTATATGACATACACAAGCATTAATACAAATTTGTAGGACTGGATCGATCGGAAGTGGGTGCCTTCCTCCATGTCGGTCCTCCACTTGTCACAAGTTCAAAACCCCATAGGTCCTTTGTTTCAAAGTTAAAGTCCCACAGTTTTCAGTCCATTCTAGCTAGGTTGAGCTTATTGACAATTGGAGCTGCCTGATTATCAATTTAGTGGTTTGGAATTTCAACTTCTGTCCAAATCCATTCGGGTACAGACGTACAGTCTTGAATATGGTTGCTATCAAGCAGACTTAATGTGAATTATTATAGTCATTTTAACTCCAGATTGTAACTACCAATAATCTAAATATGATGGTCCCATATCTAATACGAAGTAAGAGACCTAACAAAAAATACAGTACAAGATAAATGGATTATATACAGAGTTCTCCCAATTTACAAACTACAGGCTCATTTTGATTTAAGGGATGGAAATGCACGGTGACATCTTGGTAATAAAATCAAACTTTTTGCAGATGCAACACTTTGAACGTTAATATGCAACTCTTTGATTCATCGCAGAATAATACTATCCCACGTTCTTCAAAAATTGCAACAGTTTGACTTTCACTTTTGTCAACGCACAACTTTTACTTAATTATATTTAATAACGTATAAGTAAACATTATGAAAAGTTTTTTTGATCATCAAAACAAACCGCTTATATTAATATCATTAGGAACCGGATCGTTACAACAAACTCAAAAGGACCAACCCTGACCACAACTATCCTTAACCAACTATCATTGTCAATCCTACGACTAGACTCAGAGACGATCACCAATGAAAGAGCAATACGAATCGCTAACCACCAATCGTCCAAGCGGGTGTGACACAACAATCACTGGTCATATAGATCCTTCTAACGACATAATATATAGCAGAATTGTCAATCATAATTGTAGACCTAAAACTAAAGACATCAACAAAAACAGAGCAACATAAAACATAACGCGAAAATAAAACCATAAAAAATAAATAACTGATAAATCTTCCAAACCCTAACACCTCGATCGCTCCCAAGCGGCAGTTCAGGAGGGGGCGGACCGCCGATCTGTCTTCGCCCTTGCTTAGTCCTTCACCTCTCCCTGTCTTCTCGTCGCATGTTCCGCCTCCACTACCACCACCGCCATCTACCCATGTTGATTTGCCCGAAAACTAACCCTTCAATCTCCTTCTCAATTGCAGGAATGAGACAACGCTGCTCTAGATCTTCCATAGAAGACATGATTATCGTTTCTTGAACCTTGGATTCATTTTCAAAAGCTGCAGCCGCACTCACTTCTCCTTTAAGATTGACTTGCACAAGCCGAGAAAAGAGATCTGAAAACAAAGATGAAATTTTGTCGCTGCTTCGAGATCCAATGGATAATCTGTAAGTTACCTAAACTTAAAAAGCAATCTAGAAGCCTAGAGAAGAAGAGCAGCACAAACAACTGACAGAAAAAACCCTAAGCGACGTCAAAGCCACTAGGGAGACAATACTTTGATTATATATTATTTGAAAATTGTAGTCAAAGTAAAATGTCTGAATAGTGTAAAAATCTCAATGTTGCAATTTTTAAAGAACGGAGGAAGTATGCAACACTTTGAACATGAATATACAATACAAATAACATTTTTTTTACAGTTACAATACAAATAACATAAAGATAAATCGTACAAAGTTTTGCACAACAATAGTACTTGCACAACACCTGCCCCTATAGTTATATACTATGTACTGTATGTATATATGACAGTATAAAAACTATTAGCCCCTCCAATATGTACATATTAAATTCTGAATACTTGGATTCATGTGTAGCTTTTAAGGAAAAAATCAAACAACTTGTCCAGTTGTCATCATTAGACTAAATTAACTAAATTAACTTGTCCAGTTGTCATCATACTTAGACCATTCTTTGACTAAATACACCAAAATGTTGCAACCGAACTAATGTTAATCTCCAAAAGCAAATCAACTATTTCGAATGAGTTGTCGTTTGACCAAATATTTATTGTAATTAAAGAACATGCATTTATAATTACTCCCACGTTTGCCAAATAGTCGTGTGTTTAGATTCTGTTATCCTTATGTTTTCGTGCTCAATAAAATAAAAAATTGCTTATGAACAGCGTTTTCTCGTTAATTTGCAATCATCAATGTCCTTAAACTGCATAATACTACAGAAAATTCGTTTTTTCTATAGAGCATAAAGGGAGGAAAATAAAAACTGTGGGCAATTAAGGAATTAAAGTGAGATGTCTCGCAGCATCAAACCTACTTAGCTTGTTTTTTAGGTATAGGACACGTGACTATCGGCTGTCGGATCCAGATATGTGTCGAAGAAATTTATTTTGAGTTTGTCACCATTGTTGTGGTGGAGCTATCAGCCACAAATTTGCTAGGGGCGGCAGGTTTAATTTGCCTACGCTTCATAATTAGCCAATTAGGGGCTGGAATTTCGATTCGATTTTTATCGATTTCGGTTCGGTTCGAATTGGAAAGAGTTAGAAGAATTATTATAAAACAAAAATCATACTATTATGTCGACTATTTTATACTACCTCCGTCCCCTATTATTGTCCTATTGCGGACTTGCGATTTAAGATGTTTGACCAACAGTAAAGCAAATAGATCTCTGTTCGCACTCAAATTATTTTCAAGATAAAGATTACATATTCGAAAACTAAATTAAAAGTTTTACAAGGTCGCAAAAACCAGTATCAAATTAAATTTGATAAAAGTTTGACATATTAAGTAAGATATTAAGAATGATTTGTGTTGACCGGGTCAATAGGAACTCAGACAATAATATGGGGACGAAGGGAGTAATAAAAATGAAACTTTATGAAAGTGTTGGTGTTCAGTCAGAATAAAATATTTTAAGTGGGGGTGATTGAGATAAGCTTGTGAAGGCAACAAGGACATTTCATTCCAACTTGGACATTTCATTCCAAGATGGCGATCATGCCCCCTGTCGATGCCGCAAAGATAAAAGAGATGTCCGCTCTGACTGCTATGCGTCGAGGCATTCGTTCCATTACTGAGGTATGCCTTTGGCTTTCGTGTTGCTTCATGTATCATAAGTTGCTCGATTTTGACAATGTCTGTCTGCCTCTTAGACCCTCATCTTGACTTCCTCAAGCTTTCGCCGATTTGAGACGAGTCATGATGACTCTCAAGCCATACTGTTGGGATTGAAAGAGAAAGTGGTTGAGCTAGAGCGGAGGCTAGGAACGTCTATGCAAAGGGGAGACAATCTGCAGAAAAGGTTAGATAGCGTGGAGGTTGCACACCGAGTGGTGGAGGGGGAATTGAGGCAGAAAGCTCTAGAGGCCGTCTAAGTTTATAAAGACAGCGCTGATTTCCATTCTGGGCTGGAGAAGTTGATTCAAGTGCGCAAGGCTCAGATTGCCAATGAATGGCTTCAGTCTCCTGATGGTGAGGCCAGGCTGGATGAAGAAGGGGCCCTCTGTTTTAGCATCTGCCAATATGGGATGCAGAAGTCCCTATATGAACTTTTGCAGAAGAAGGATCCCACTTTTTTCGCCCAAGCCTGGGGGTTACCTGAGTTGATGAAGGACCCCGAAGCCCCCCAGGAGACTGAGGATCCTGCCGTCGAAAGCCCAGCTGTGACGGTTTCTGCCCCTGAGATCCCTGTCCCCAAGGCTCCTCCACTTGAGTCTGGTAATTGACTTCCCAGAACCCATTCCAACAAACACTCTCTTCCCGGCCTGCATGCTTGCAGCGTTTTCCGCCCTCGGGGTGGCTTGTAAACAAAGACTTACTTTTCTGCACTTTATTTTTGCATGTATATGACGTTGTTGTTTCTTGGTTCAACCTGTTTGTCCTAGGGCTAATTGCCTGCCCTGCTTTGACCTTCTTTAAGCTTAGCTTGAGTCACCCAGCCTTGAGTTTGAGGCTGGGTTCCATCTTGGCCGATCGTCTGGGAAATTGGCCTTTATTCCGGCCAAGTTAACTGGTTCGGCCTCTAATTATTATCTTATTAATAATAATAAAAAGTTTCTATCCAAACTAGCGAATAATATTTTCCCAAAAATGAATTGATTAAACCTCAAACCATTTTTATGTATTTCTTCACTTAAAATTGTTATGAGCTTACCGGTCCACGTTACCTGCCAAAAACAAACATTTTTTATAATAAATCACATTATTCATAGAAGAAACTTATTTAGCTGACTAAAATAAATAATAATGATTAATATAACTAGCTCATAAAATCGGGGTCTTACAGTTACAACAAACACAAATCAAAATCCCTGCACTTTACTCATTTCTTCATTTAAAGTTATCTACTCTCGGACTATATTAAACAATATTTCCCTGTGGATTCAACTCGGTATTTCGCAATTGTCAATTTTGGAAGATAATTGTGCCAAATTAAACATATAAAACGCAGTTATGTTAAAAAATTTATTTGACTGCTTTCCCGATCGCTGAAATTTTTTGAGGATAAACTAGACTTGATAAGGAACATTCCCACAGAATTGCATAAAAAGATTCCACCGACTGGACATGATCTTTTCCATATATGTCAATATGTGTGTGTGTGTGTGTGTGTGTGTGTGTGTGTGTGTGTATATATATATATATATATATATATATATATATATAGAGTGCTCTTCATGTCAGGCCGGCCTGACGGGCTGCCCCGTCCGGCCGAGCCCGTTTGGGCACCTTCCCGGTGGAATTTTTTAATGAAATTTTTTGAGCATGTTCCTCGTCAAGTGTAGTTTGTCCATACCAAATTTCAGCTCAAAATTCGATCGGGAAGGTCGTCAAATGATTTTTGCAAGTTAACTGGTCCGGAAAATACATATTCCGGACCAGTTAACTTGCAAAAATCATTTGACGACCTTCCGGATTGAATTTTGAGCTGAAATTTGGTATGGACAAACTAGACTTGATGAGGAACATGCTCAAAAATTTTCATCAAAAAATTCCACCGGGAAGGTGCCCAAACGGGCTCGGCCGGACGGGGCAGCCCGTCAGGCCGGCCTGACATGAAGTTTTTTCTCTCTCTCTCTCTCTCTCTCTCTATATATATATATATATATATATATATATATATATATATATATACACACACACATATATATATATATTCAATGAATAATTATTTATAGATTTGTGCATTTAAAATGTATATCTTTTATAGCAAATGAGAGTAGAGCAATTAAACTATTCCCCAGCACAGCAGTAAGAAAGGTTCGGAAGTCCACTAGGCGTTGTAAAAGGTCATGGGTGTTCCAAACTTTGTTGAAGTTTTTCTGATTTTTTTTGCTCTTTTAAAGCCTTAAATAAACCATTTAAATTGACCACCTCATTTAGTTTTTGCCTTTTTAAAAAGATTTTGATGCATAAAGTTTAACAATTGTTTTTGTACATAATATAAACTACTTTTTTTTTAATCCTTCAATTCCCTTATTTCGTTTGTTAATCCTTCATAAATTTATTTATAACATAGTGAAATTTCCTTTCAAAAAGAAAAACATAGTGAAATTTATTTGTTGTGATTTATTAAGAATGATATTATCATGGTTTTGTCTAGTGAATAATTTGTTGTTTATGATTGTTTTTACACTTTGTTTTCTTAATGTGATTAGTCGATGAAATTTGTGAGATAATTGTTGGGTGTGTTCTCGAAAAACAAAGAAAATTAATTAAATAAATTAATTAAATGACCAAAGAAATAAGATGGAACAAAAAAGCCAGAGCTTGTGCAACGCATAATGTTCTTAAAACGTATTCGCTGCCTCCCACGATGCTAGGACCGTTACAATGATAGTTTTCCAGGATACGGTGGCTTGAGCACACAATTGGTTGTTCCGGTGAACGGGAATAAAGTCTGAACACTTAGGAGTTTTCGGAAAGTCAGAACCGTTTGTGCTAATTTTTGGACGACATTTGTGTCCGCAAGTCGCCTGACTACACATGCTAGGACCGTTACAACGATAGTTTTTCAGGATACGGTGGCTTGAGCACACAATCGGTTGTTCCGGTGAACGGGAATAAAGTCTGAACACTTAGCAGTTTTCAGAAAGTCAGAACCGTTTGTGCTAATTTTTGGACGACATTTGTGTCCGCAAGTCGCCTGACTGCACATGCAAGTCAGGATTTTTCTTCTCCTTTTTCGAGATTTGATCGGCACCCCCCCCCCCCCCCCCCCCCGCGAAGAGAGTCTTTCTACCTAAGAATATTAGCTCCTTCAAAGATGGTTTCCTTTATAAGGGGGTGAAAATCCCTTGGGTTTTCCGATGTGGGAAATACCACACTAGAAACTCATCCCTTTTCCCAGTTTTTTCCATTTCAACGAATGAACTTTGAGAATCAATTTCTCATTTACCTGTTATCCGTTTTAAGTGTACCACATTTCGAATTGTAGTCCTTAACAAGGAAAATCAGAAACCACTTTGACCCGACCCAAATTGGAAGTGGACCCCACTCAAAATATTGCCCCAAATTGACAATTTAATGCAATTTTTAACACATTTTTCTAACATTAATATCTAAGGCAAGTACGTCTCTTCTCACGAATGGTTATGGATACGTCACTGGTTCTAAGGAATTTAAGATTAGTCAGACAAAATCACATTATTTGATGTTGGGGGTGTTTGGTTAGAAGTGTATCAGCCTTTTTTGGCTGATATGACTACCATTTGACTTTTTGACCAGATTAATCAGCTAGCATGGTGTTTCGTTAATTAGTTTTTTCATTTGGCTTTTTATCCCAAACAGCCAAAACTAAAAAAGCCAATGAACGTAGCATTTTGGGGCTGTCCGTTTGATTATTTAGCTGATTTCCCTATTATATCCACGGTGCCTGATAAGCACAATAATTACTTATGTTTTACATAAGTAATTATATTTATCTGTACAAAAATGTGAAACGCAAACAGGTAAATATTCACGAGTGAGCGGAAACATGAAATACGGTTTGGAGCAATAAAAATAGGGTCAAAAGTCAAAAGGGGTCGAAAACCGGCACTTCTGGATCAATTTCGGGCAGCAAAAGAGGAAAAGAAACGAAGTACATAATTGGGCGCTACAACCGGCGCCGTTCATCAGACATCCGGCGCCGGTCATTGGGATTTTTTCCCAATTTCCGCCTGTTTCCAACCGGCCCGGAACAACCGGGGCATTTCTTCACAGAACCGGCGCCGGATGCCCTATAACTGGCGCCGGTCGGACCGATTTGCTGCTAAAACACTCTAACGTGCAGAAGATTTTTTATGGGAAAAACTCATCTTCCTCCATATCAGATCAAATATTGCTTCCACACCCGATTGTTGGGCTTGAATACACTAAAAGATGTCATTCTTTAGCCTATATAAAGCCCCCAATTCATCAAGCAAATACATTTCATTCCATAGATTAAATCATAGCTTTTATATTTTTGTTCTTGGTATTTTCTTCAAGTTCTTGAGGAGAAAACTTCAACCTCCGAAATCATTGGTGTTTAGGTATTATTTCCTTTGTAGTTTCATGTTCCATTACATTTCATATTGTATTGTGATTAATATGAGCATTAGTGGCTAATTTTTAAGCTAAGGCTTAGGATGAACCTCTATGCATGTTAGGTGTTTGATAAAAGTTCTAAACCAATAAATTGTGATTTATCCTTTATATTTTGATTGTTTATGACTATGATGTACAACATAGAAGTATGTTAAATTTAGTTTATGCTTGCAATTAACGTTGAAGTCTAAACTATGAACATTAAAGGACAAACATATATAGTACCGAGAATAGAATTATATCCGGTCTTATATGATACGGGTGTGATGTCTTGATATTCAACGGGGTTTTCGGTAGATGAATGTAAGTCGTAACGGGACTTACACGTAACGAAAACCACGCTCTCGCTGCCTTAACCGGAGTTGAGAATATATTAGCGACATCGTATTCATAATTATTGGGAAAGAACTATTATTAAATTACTATTAAAGCATTTAGGTGAATCCCGATTGACTTAGTAATTCTCATTCTTGTTTAAACCAATCTCAAAGAGCAAAGTTGCTGAAAAAAATATATCATTTACATTCTTTGCATTCAATACTCGACTTTATAATATCAACCATTTCCTTGTGGATCGACCCAGTAATTACCGGTATTTTATTACTACATCGGCACTTGTATACTTGCAAGTTTAGCCCGATCAGTGCCTCATTGCCTTCTTCTTGCTCGTCACTTTGATATCTTTTGCAAGGAAAAAACAACACGGTATCTAGCTTAGCCCTTCTCGTTCACTATATTTCAATCTGATTTACCTCCCTAATGTCCCAGGTATATCCGTATATTTACCTTCTCCTCAAATTAATACTCTTTTGAATTATTGTGTTTCACACACACCCATTCTTCTCTTATTTTTCCACCACATGTTACTGTAAAAGTTAATCACATAGGTATATTGAAAAAGTTAAGACTTAATAACTATTTAGGAATACTTTATATTTAGGAATATGCCTAATATTTAGGAATATGCCTAATATCTATTTAGGAATACTTTATATTTTAGCAACTCTTTTATTATAAATATATCTGTTACGACTCCTATTGGAGCACCTTTTCCCATTATTTCACATAGTATCAGAGCTCTAGGTTTTTATATACATTTGTTTTTGTTCAATTTCATAGGTATCGCGTATAAATTTTGAACAAGCCCAATAAGCTATAACTATTTTAGTATGACTCGTAGTTTGTTAAAATTAAGAAAGCTAATGATAAAAATAAGAGCTATTGTTGAGAGCATGGAATTTCATGTAGAATGGAATAATACGTAACTTTCTTTATTTCATTACATGCATGCTACATATATAGTGCAATGGGTGGATGAGAGTAACATGGGGAAAATAATGCATGGGCCATGCAAAATGTGCACCCACGTACATGTGTTTAATAAAATGGGAACATTACACAATATGAAAATATACTATGGGTCCAATACTCTCAATACTCCCCCTCAAGGTGGCGTGTGAAGGTCACAAACACCCAACTTGCTTCTGAGAAATTGGAAACGATTAGTGCCAAGCGCCTTAGTGAAAAACTGAAAATATCAGCAATCTGGTAAGTTGTAGAGATGCAACATGGTTGTATTTCACCGCTACCAACACGTTTGCGGACAAAATAACAATCCATTTCTACATGCTTCGTACGTTCATGAAAGACGGGATTAAGTGCAATATGTCTAGCTGCTTGGTTATCACAGAAGAGTGAAGTAGGACCAGATTGAGGAACTGTGAGGTCTCGAAGTAACCATCGTAGCCATAAAATTTCACTTACTGTGACGGCCATGGCACGGTACTCAGCTTCTGCGGAAGATCTTGAAACAACTGATTGTTTCTTTGTTCTCCAAGAGATTGGCGAACTGCCAAGAGTAATAAAATATACAGTGCTAGAGCGACGGGTGTAAGAGCACCTAGCCCAATCCGCATCACAATAACCTTTCAAAGAGTAATCAGTGTCCGCCGACAAGAAAATACCCTGCCCTGGGGTCTGTTTCAAATAGCGAAGAACCCGCATGGCAGCGTCAAGATGAGACTGACGCGGCTTGCTGAGAAATTGACTAAGTTGGCTGACAGAGTAGACGATGTCGGGACGAGTGACTGTAAGGTACAATAGACGCCCCACCAAGCGACGATATGAAGAAGCATCCACTGGTGGGCTATCATCATCAGGTCGAAGTTTCAAATTTTGTTCCATGGGAAACTGGCTAGGACGACTGGCTAAGAGGCCGCTTTCTTTCAGAATATCAAGTGTATACTTGTGTTGACTCAGTACAAATCCCTTGGGAGAACGAGCAACCTCGATTCTGAGGAAGTACTTGAGCGTACCCAGGTCTTTTATGCTAAATTGGTCATCCAAGTACCCTTTGATTTTGCTGATATGGGATGCATCATTTCCGGCTAGAATGACATCATCTACATATATGAGAGCAAATGTGAGGACTTGTCCTTGTTGAAAAATGAACAAGGAATGATCTGCTCGTGATTGACGAAACCCAACTCTTAAAAGTGATTGAGTGAACTTGTGATACCAATTACGAGATGCTTGTCGTAAGCCATAAAGGGATTTTTGTAATTTGCAAACACGAGTGTCACCACCTTTGGTAAACCCTTGAGGAACGTTCATGTAAACATCTTCAGAGAGGTCCCCATGAAGGAATGCATTATTTACATCCAATTGATGTACCTCCCAATTACGCTTGGCCGCAACGGCCAACAGGCATCGTACTGTGACGAGTTTGGCAACTGGAGCAAAAGTCTCATGAAAATCAATTCCTTCGACTTGTGTGTAGCCTTTTGCAACCAATCTTGCCTTATACCGCTCAACATCGCCGTTAGGTTTATATTTTATTTTATAGACCCATTTAGAGTCTACTGTTTTCTTTCCTGGTGGTAGTTGGACTAAGGTCCAAGTACCATTTTCTTCTAAAGCACGAACCTCCTTTTTCATAGCCTCTCGCCACATAGGATTTAAAACAGCCTGTGAAAAATGTTGTGGTTCATCACGAGAAGTGATAGCTGTCAAAAAAGCTTTGTGTTTAGTTGAAAACCTCTCATAAGTAATAAAATTAGAGATTGGATATGTTATTGAATCGGCCTGGTCTGTATTTGACCGGGAGTGGTCCAGGGAGGGCGGTATGTCAATATTAAATTCTGCTAGATGATTAGGGAGCCTACGAACTCGGTCGCCTTTTCTTATTTCACCCGTAGAAGGGATGATTGTATTTCGATCAGGGGCGCCATGACTCGATTGTGGTCCCAAATTTTGTTCTCGTCCATCTAAATGTTTATTGACAAGATGTTGTGGGGTAGGAACCTGCGCGTCAGCTGAGTGGGGTGATGAATTTGTCACAAATAAATCCAAATCTGTACAGGGAGTGTGCTGTTGTTCGGTGGGTGATGAGAGGTGACCAAGAGCCGGCCCAACACTTGCCCCTGCATCATCCCTGCGCGTGGTGTTGCGTCTACAGACTGGAGTGCAGCAGTCTAGTTGATGATCGTACATTCCAGGTTGTTCTATTGGTCCACGTCTGTATTCCTCAGCAGATTGTTGGCCGTAAATGACACCCTGACCGTCGGTAGAATCCACGCATGCTGAAGGGAAGTTTCCAAGCTGCTGTCCAGCTCTTGTACGGTGGTCTCCAGGTGGTGCTCTACTGGTAGGATCCATAATATTTTGATACACACGGTCAACAATCATCCTAAGTTCAAGTCCTTCATGGTTAACCTTTTTAAAAGGAAATTCACCTTCAACAAAAGACACATCTCGAGAGCTGTATATACTTTGTTTTTGTAAATCAAATACTCTGTAGGCTTTCTGACCATATGGATATCCCAGAAAAATACAGGGACTCCCCCTTTCACTAAACTTATCCTTGCGTTTGTTGTTATGTGCATATACCAAGCACCCAAAAACCCGTAAATGTTCATAGTTAGGTTCTTTACCAAATAACATTTCATAAGGGCTTTTGTTTAAGATAATGGGTGATGGCAACCGATTAATGATGTAAACGGCAGTGAGGATGCATTCCCCCCAAAAATCAATAGGCAATCCGGACTGAAAGCGAAGGGCCCGGGCAACTTCTAAAATATGTCTATGCTTTCGTTCCACAACCCCATTTTGTTGGGGAGTGTCTGTGCACGACGTTTCTAAAATAATTCCGCATTGTTCATAGTATTTAAATAAAACTTTGGTCTGGAACTCTAATCCATTATCTGACCGTATGCGCTTAACCCGCTGTCCAAATTGATTTTCTACCATATTGCAAAAGTGTATCAAATTTTGGCAAACCTCAGATTTATTTTTCATAAGATAAACCCAAACACCTCTAGTGAAGTCATCAACAATAGACAAGAAATATCGTGCCCCAGAAGTAGAATCACATCTATAGGCTCCCCATATATCACAATGTATTAATTCAAAACAACGAGAGGTCTTACTCGTACTTTCAGGAAAAGGCAGACGAGTTTGCTTAGCTCTCAGACAAGGATCACAAAAGTTATTGTTCCTTCGAAAACCATTGAGTGATGTGATATGTTTTAATTTTCCGTCTGAAGCATGTCCTAAACGTTGGTGCCATAAATCTGAACGTGTTGCAACAGACATTGCCACCCCTTCACCTTTTGGTGACTCTAAATAATAGAGGCCATCATGGAGCTTTCCCACACCAATCAATTTTCTCGTAGGAGTGTCCTGCAAGATACATGAGTAGGAGAAAAAGGTGAATGTACAATTAAGGTCGCTAGTGAGGCGACTTACTGAGAGCAAGTTGCATTGGAACTGTGGAACATATAGAATACGCTGAAGACAGAGCCCATTAGGTAGGCATAGACTGCCAACTGCAGAAACCGGAACGGATTCGCCATTAGGAATCCTGACCGCTTGTTCAGAAGATTGAATTGAAATGTTGAACAAATTTGTATTATCACAAGTGATATGCTCACTTGCCCCAGAATCAATTATCCAGGCACAAGTGTGTGATAATATTTCTTCCATGTTGGTGTGTGCACACAAGGGAAGAAAGAGTAGTTTTTTTTTTGGGATTTCTATAATCTACTAAAATTTTGGCTTCCAGGTTTTGGCTCTGATACCATGTTAAAATTAAGAAAGCTAATGATAAAAATAAGAGCTATTGTTGAGAGCATGGAATTTCATGTAGAATGGAATAATACGTAACTTTCTTTATTTCATTACATGCATGCTACATATATAGTGCAATGGGTGGATGAGAGTAACATGGGGAAAATAATGCATGGGCCATGCAAAATGTGCACCCACGTACATGTGTTTAATAAAATGGGAACATTACACAATATGAAAATATACTATGGGTCCAATACTCTCAATATAGTTAGAGCCTAAACAATGCGGTTATGTCTTGTTTCTTATATCACATATATTCATGCTATCAAGCATTTAAGTTTTCTTTCAACTCTTTCACATTTTTTGCAGTGACTAGGTACACTTGCATACATTCATTGAACTTTTTCAGAGTTTCTACAACGTAGTATATACAACTATTTTAGTATGGTTCTGTTTTCTTTCTTCATGCAGCAATATATCAACACAATGCCCCGTCCAAAAGCACACACGCTGAAATGGCTTTTGCGGCGACGGCAGATCCAGTGGCGGCAGCGGTGTCAAATCCAGAGGCGGTGACAGATCCAGAGGCAGCAGCTGCTAAGCCTGTCATGGTGTAGTGGCAGTGCGCTACACCCTAGACTGGTGTAGTATGTGCTTCCTTTCCAGATTACTTGTTGCAGCTCAGTCTCTTCTTTATGGACTTCAGAGTAGTCCACTGTCATGGTGTAGCGGCGGCGCGCTACTCTCTAGACTGGTGTAGTATGTGCTTACTTTCCAGATTACTTGCTGCAACTCAGTCTCTTCTTTCTGGACTTCAGAGTAATCCATTGTTTGCCAATCTCCAATTAGTTATCTGTTGGCTCACCGGCTTCATGGATTGTTGCAATTCGGATTGTGCCATTAGGCTTTCTAATAACATCAAATTTGGAGTTTCTCATATCACACAGCTTCATCTTGACCAATCCAAATATTGTCAAGAACATGGTATCAGAGCTCTAGGTTTTTTTACACAACTTTTTTTTTCAGGTTCCCATGAACCCTAGTACAGCCGCCGCCGCCTTGGGGTCGACTGCTGCCACATCTATAGCAGTCTCCAATCCTTTGAGGATGAGCGCGGCTAATATGACACACATTTCCTTCTCCGCGTCGCTGACCACGGTGCCTGCTTGCAGCGTGCCGTTGAGTTCGCCGCCTCCTGCTGCCTACGTCCGCGCACCCTACCTTCTCCGCGTCGCTGACCATGGTTCTTGCTTCCAGCGTGCTGCTGAGTTTGTCTTCCGCTGCTGCATACTTTCATTCTCTAGCCGCTCATATAGCTGTTCCGGAGTGCTGTGCCAGTCCCACTCTCTCCGACGACCCTGGCATGACCCCATCGTCTTCTGCTGGGCCAGTTGGCCGTCAGACGGATCCTCTCCGTTGCCGACTTCATTTGCTGCTCTTGCTCAAGATATATATCTTCAGGGTTCTCCAAGTTATGGTCAATATTTGCTGTTCTCTTGGTCCTAATTTGGTTTCTTGGAAGTCCTACAAATAAGCTATTTGCTCATGGAGATCTTATTGTCAAATATGTGCCTCCTAATCTTCCGCTGACGGGTAAGATATATTTACTGTACTAAGAGTTTTTCTAGTCAGCAATTTCATTTTTTACAAGACAACATGCACGTTCTCCCGCACAATTTGAGGGGGTGTAATAGCCTAATATCTATTTAGGAATATGTCTAATATCTATTTAGGAATACTTTGTATTTTGTCAACTCTTTTATTATAAATATATCTGTCAAGACTCCTATTGGAGGACCTTTCCCATTATTTCACAGTTAATGCCTCGTGTCTACATGTCATAAGATATGTTTCTTATATTTGGCTTTATCTCTTTGATGACTTGTGTTGAGTATGTGGTTTTGTTGATGACTAATCATGCAGGTGGAACGGGGGACAGAACCGACTACGGAGAGTTCTAATATGAACTCTGGACAAAACACTTCCACAAAATACTCGGTCCCATAATTAGTTATGTATCTGCAGGTGCATGCTTTTCCATATGTGATATTTTTATATTTGATTGGTTATGCCGTTGAAAATGCTCTTGCTATCTTTACTTTGGCTAACCGTAGGTGTCATGTGCTTGCTGAAAATATTTTCTTACCATACAAATTGAATTGCCATCCTTGATTGAATTTTTAAATATTAATTTTAAATAGGATGTTGACTTCTTTTTATGGCCCGTTGCACTTTTACTATGTAAGGAAAATAAACTATTTCCTTACTCTTTCATTACTTTACGTAATTTGAATTCTTTTGGCTTGGAAAAGGTAATCATTAGCTATATTTACAAAAAGGTAAGTTACGTACCTTTGAAATATTACATGCTGTTCATGCATGTCTTTATTTGAAGCAATCATTGCCCTTTCCACTAAAATTATTTTAATAGATACTTTTGAAAAAGGTGTTGACCACTTTATTGCTCTCTTGCTAAAATAAGAAAGTAAATTATTCCTTGCCATATTATTTTTGGAACCGTTGTTTACTTGTTGCATAAGTTATTCTCCCAAATTGACATGCTCTTATGTGTTATTAGAATATCTTAACCAAACATATGCCTTTATATGAGAGATATTATGCAAGGAAAGTAATTCAAAAATATCAAAGCAAGTCAAAGAATTCAAGCAAGGAAAGAGGAGCTAACGGACGTCTTGCTTAAGGCTATATATATGACGGAAGATCAAGAGAAAAAGGTGTGCTTGACCAGAGAAATATTCAGAGACACACTCGAGAGAAATACTAAGTCCAAGGCACCTGAAACTGCTTGCGGAGTTCTAGATAGAGTTTTCTTTTCCCTTTTCATATTGTACTTGGGATTTTGAGGCTTAGCTAGAGTAGCTGCCTCGGGGTGGGTCTAGTGTGTGTGAGAGCTTTGTGATAAAGCTGAGAGGCTCTCTACCCGCAAGGTAGAGATGCATAACTCTTCCTAGAGAGGATAGAGTTGGGGAGGCTCAAGGGTAGATTAGGAGAATCTCTCTTGTAACTCTTTCAAGGCTTGTTTTAGTGAAGTTGTTTAAAATTCCTCCGAGAGAGGTCGAGGTTTTTTAATCCCTTTGAGCCAAGGGATTTTTCCTCGTTAAATTCTTGTGCACTTTACTTTTCGCAATTCCCTTTACTCCACACTAGAACTGGGCGAAAACCTGCAACGGTTCCACACACACACAATTCACCCCCTCTTGTGTTGCTAACCGTTTTCATCAACTTGATGATCGTGTGTGATAAAACTTTATACGAAATAGGTTTATAACTATAAGTATTCAAAAATAGAGATTTTTTTATATAGCTTACGAAGACCGGTTCCTAATATTAACAGAAAAAAATTAATTGATGTACTCAAAAGTCGTTTAACAAGTTATCAGCTAATTATAAAGAATCATTTAATCAAACACTATTTTACAAACTACTAATATCATGAGCTAATCAAAACAGCCAACAGAATCCACTATCATCTATCAGTTAACATAATCGACCAACAACCAACGACTAACTGCCATTTGCCAAACACACCCTTAACAAAATCATTGTCCCTTATGGAATTCGATCATGACCTCAGATTTGGAACGGACTTTGTGTACGATACCTCTGCGGAAACTCCTCTTAGCGCATAATCGGGTGACACGGATAGTACTAACTGATAGGGTTTGCTGATTTCCCAACTCATTTTTTGTACGCAAAAAACTTAGCTCCAATCTTGCTAGAGGCCAGGTATCAAATCACTTGTCTTTCCACAATTCCAGTATTCCACGCCTCTTTTCTTATTCCTGCTTTAATTTGTGTGACATTATTGAACTGTATCTAATTCTCTTTATTGAACTGTATCTTTTACGGAGTATATACTAGGAGCCCGTTTGGAGACCTCTTTTTTCGGCTTATCAGGTTTATCAGCCAGCTTTTTCACCAAACACGTAATTTTTACTTTCGCGTGCTGAATTGTGTAATAAGCAGAAAAAGTAAGTTTGGAGTTACTTTTCTGGCTGTATTGGCTGAAGTTACTGTAGATGACCATTTTAGCTATTTTTACATGTAATTTTTTCTTTATTTTATTCATAAAATATATTTTTAAAATATTTTTTTCTAGAATCAGCAGAATCAGCCAAAACAACCACTTCAGCCAGAACTTCATAAATTTCAGCGGAAACAGCCAAAACAGCCGATTTTCGTGCTATTAAACGGGCTCTAGGTCTCTATTAATTGCACTTTTATACTACCTATATCTTTTAATTGTATATACGTAATGTTTTAGGACTAAGAATATTTCTAATACTACAATGTGCACGGTGCATATGTGACATGAAAGAGATAGTCATAGAACGAAGTCTACTCCTTTACATGGTCTTATAGACGTTTGATAAGTTTTTTTCAATAATATTAACTGCAATTTCTACATCTAGACATTGTATTTGAAACTGTGAAGAAAATCACACCAAAAACATACGGAGTATATGATTATTCAAATAAGGAGAAAAATATTCTACTTATTAATTTTAGGGAAATTTATGTAGATATTACTAAAAGATAATGGTTTTCCCAAAATATGACCAAAAAACTCACGCATGCGTCATATGACTAATTAAGCATCACAAGGCATGCTCCATTTAATACGCCCACATGTAAATTCCTTTGATGCCCTCTATAATATTTTGGCCACTAAATAGAAAATGGAGTTTTCTTAAGATGGAAAGTAGCGTATTTTTAGAAGACGGTTTGAATGGAGCATTTTTGGTCTGGGATAATCTGAATGTGGTGACGTTCGAATTTCTACGCAATTGAGTACAGCAGTAAGTTGCTCTTCAGTAAACTAGGACACAGTAAACTAGGACAGTAAGTACTTGAAATCTCGGAGGGCATTAAACTAGGGCATTATTTTAAGATGGAATTTCGGACAATGAATCTCAAATTCCATATGAGTTGGAGATAGGACAGTAAATTTAGTGATTTCGTAAAGTTTTAGTTGGGCAGTGAAGTTAAAGAACATGGAAAAAGGGTAATTGTTTTAAATAGGACGACTAAACATGTTTGTGAGTACTTTGTGTATTTTAAAATAATAGTATTATGTTTTTTGTTCTCTAAATATGAGTAATTATTATCATGTTATGGCAGTACCCGATTCTAAACTTGGCAGTATATTTCAAGTTTGGCAGTAATTACTCCTATTTAGAGAATAAAAATACGACAACCTTATTTTAAAATTTTCAAACATTTTTACTCTTATTTTGAGAATTTTCCAAAATATTGTCATACGAAAAGTAAAAAATAAATTAATGGTTTAAAAATGTAGTAGTATAGAGATTAGTCATGGGTAGTGTAATCATTAAAAGGACAGTAATACGAAGGGGTATAAAATTTGGACATTAAAAAGTGTGCAATAATTTTATGTACCTATCAAAAGTGTACATATATCAATATACTCCTATATGGTAACAAATGCTACGTACAATTTAAATAAGGGGAAGTAATTATTGAAGTTAGTATAATCTTTAAATGGGAACAAAGTAACGGATCAAAAATGATGATCCTGGAAGGAAGAAAAGGACGTTCCAGAAAATATAAATAAAAATGATGAAAACGGTTATCATATAAATTACGTACTACGTAATGCAGACGTGCATGTTTATCACATCCGAGAAAATAGGATAAAACTTGCGATTTGTAGTTTTGAGGGCAAAGGCAGAATAAAAAAATAAGGAAAAAGGTTAATAAATGACCATGCATAGCGTGGATGCATCAAAATAGGAATAAAAAGAACTCGGTCATACATTGAGAAATGTATGAAGTTTTAGTCTCACGGGAGCTAATTTTCTCTTAATTTTATTACAAATATCTCGTGTCACGTATGCGTCATTTACGTTTTTGCTTTGAAAATGCTCTAAGGGCGGATGCGAATGCTTGAATTTTGGGTTGCAAATTTATTTTGATGTGAAGATAATCGATAACATGCACATAGGTGGTGCTCATCATGATAAGGATGCTTCTAATGACATAGTGTTACAAAAGGTTGTATCCCCAATCCCAATTCAAGGGCCCCCATGCCCGGCTCGACAAGCCATTTGTGAGGTTGTAAGTCACGGTAACTCAGTAGACAGTAGCCCAATGATGATATACTTTGAACTCGTGCGCACCAGAGGTCCAGCCCATCACACAGGAGCTTAACCTCCACGGTTCCACATGACCGCTATGAGTTTCGATCATTAATTAATGTTCTAACTTTCTCACCACTTATCCAACTGAGCTACCCGTGCGCGTTGCTTCTAATGACACAAAATGGCCCATAAGATTACACCTATTGCAAAATTGTTTTCTGGGAATTTGGTCTACACAATTAAATATTTATTTCATCTTCTTATCTAATGAGTTGTATGACGTGTCTCCCATCAAATGTTTTTGTTTTTGTATAGTTTTATATAATGTCCCCCCATATTAAAATAACTTATGTGTAAAGCTTTAAATAATATAACGTGCGTATTAAGTAGTGTTGTGGTCTATACACACAGAGACAGATACACACACATTCACACGCGTTATAAGTTTTTAAAGACAATTATTACGGAGTACATTTTTCAATTCAAGATTTTGTAGTTAAATGAAATGTATGCAAATCAAAGTTCATTAATGTTTTTAAATTTTATATCCTCGAATGATGGATTCAGTTTACAAAAGCACTAAAATCATACTAGTATACTCAGGGACGGATCCAGGATTTTGGGTCAAGGGGGGCAAAATTTTTCGTTAGTATAAGGGGTGAAAATTTTTTTCGTTAGTGTAGTGGGACGAAATTTTTTCCTCTAGTGTAGCGGGGCAAAATTTTTCACTACTGTAGGATTATGCGGCTATTTTTATTAAAAAAATGACATTAATACATATATATCCCCCAACGACATATAAATCTATTACATTCTAAATTTAGACAATGACAAAGACATCAACCAATACATTTTTAATAACTTCTATATTGTTTAATCTTATGAACCGGTTATTGAATTGTAATTTTTGTCCATCAAGGAGGGTGTTCGTGAGTCATGACTCATGAGAAGTTTTCTTAATATTACAATAGTAGTATGTATGAGATTATTATTTTTAGAATAATATGCACCACATACACACACTATATGGTGCATATTATATTTCAATATTTGTATTAATGCTATAATAATTTAAATTTTATTATCTATGCAATAAATTATTTTTAGAAAGCAAGAAGTAAATGAATTATGTAATTTAATGTCAATAAATATTTATATTTTGGATTCATTTCACGTGATCTAAAAACTGTGTAATTAGTGTGTCTGGTATTTAATATTGTTTGATATATATTTTACAAAATTGAGTACTTGTTATCTAATAAAGATAATTACACATTACAAAACTAGGAATTCTTATATAATAAGTATCCTAAATCTTAAACAACGAGTTATGTAAATTATATTAGATGTTCTTTCTTTTAAATATCCAATTAAGTATTACATTATGTAAGACTATATATTAATTTTGAAAATTAAAAGCTAAGGGGGGCGAATCTAATTAAATTATGAAAGTTTTATGAATATATTATATATATGGTAGAAATTTTTCAAAGTCCAAGGGGGGCGGTCGCCCCCCGCGCCCCCCCCCCCCCCCCCCCCCCCCCCCTAAATCCATCCCTGAGTATACTACATGTCTACATCAAAATGAGTTTTACATTTTCGAGACACTTCTTATAAGTTATATACGTAGTATACACTCCCTCCGTCCCCTTTTAAGTGTCCCGTTTTACCCTATTGGGATGTCCATATTTAATTGTCTCAAACCTTATTTGGTAAAGTTTGTGTGGCTCAAAATCATTCTTACTTTATCAATTAATATCAACCACACAAACCCATTTTTCTTAAAACTCGTGTCACCCTCTTCCGGGACATTTAAAAGGGGACGGAGGGAGTATATAATACTCCGTAGAACATACTGATCTATTTGGCCGGTCACTCTAATCAGATGTGAACTAGAGCAGCTTGTTCAAATGTGATCTTATATGGAACACCCATCTTTATATGATATAGTTTGGTTGATATGGAATTGATAATATAATTATATACTGTAGTATGTTAATAATAGTATATTATCCCCTTAAAAAGAAATAGTATATTATGTTTTTATATGATATGCGGTATACATTAGAATATGAACTCATCACTTTTTTTGGCTAGACGAATCGAAGTTGGAGATTGATGTCTATGTTAAGAGCTACTGTTTGAGTTATAGACTATTATTTGGAATTAAATTTTGAAGTGATGAATCTAACTAAGTAGACTTGCATGACAAAAAGAGCTGAAATGGTGTGTGAAGAATGTAAAATTACGTTACATATATATGGATTATCAATAGAAAAAGTTTATTATAATGGATTAATGGTTTTATATTTTAATAAATATTAATAGAAACTGAATTCAGAGATAGCAAACTGCAAACGGGCGGTTAACATTGCTTTGTTTTAACTTGTACTTAAAGACATGAGAGTGATTTCAACTAACCACACCAAAGATAGCTTTGACAGTTCATATATTTTGGTGACAACTCTGGTACCTTTTAAAAAAATGGGGTACCGTGCCTACCATCCATTTGATTGGACCACATCACTTTATCTTTTTTAACTTAGGTTTAAATAATTCAATTGCAACATTCTCATTGGTCCATGTGGACAAATGTATGGTACTTTAATTTATGGGTACCATAAAATCTACCATTTTTTATTGGAGTGAAACTATCTAATCTAAATAAGCTAAATTCAGCTATCTATCCCAACAATGTTACTTTTGAATTGAAATGATGTGCCAAACATAGTCTAAGTCACTATATATTGTTATCATTCCATAAACTAGTCAATTCACATGTGTGTTGCATACTTGCATGGATGAAACGAATGAAGTTAAGAGTCTATATATTGGTAAGTCCTGTTTTCACCCGATTGATCTTATTAGTCAGTTTTTTTATCATACACATAACTGTCTATTTCGTACGATGAATGGTGTAATAATTAAAATAAGTAAGGTTGAAGTTGTTTACCAGACTTAATGACTCATTTTGCTTAAGATAATCTTTTACACCATTTTCATATAATTCTTTCTTCATTTTGTTAATAACATATCTGTGTATTTCATAATTCAGGAGATTAAGCAACTTCACCTAGTATTTCACTAATTTCAATTGGTTTAGTCAATTTTAGTGTTATCAAGCAAGTTCTAACTTATTTGTGAAAACAAATTCATTTCATGAATAATGTGAATATACAAACTTGTTTTTTCAAAATTAAAACATGATATAAAGATGTATGCCAAGTACAGACACAATATTTGATGAGATATACTAATTAATATATACTTCGTATCATTTTATGATGTAATACTACGTATTATTTATTAGTGATAATTATGATCAATGACTACTGCAATTACTACTTTATGCATTGTTTTAACTATCATTTTATGGGAGTTTATTATGCTTTATAATTTCTAAATATGTCTCATCTAGTGATCATAAGTGAAAATATTTACTTTATAATATCTCACTTCATGACTTCATCCATATCACAATATTCATTTTAAGGACTACAACTATACAGCAAAGAATCTTTATCGATTAATCACAACCCATAATGGAAATGGTAATATTTTTACTTCAGAAGAAGATGTTAGAATAATATCTTACTCGTTTTCATTATCTATTTATGTAGGTTATGTAATATTTTCACTTAAAAAATATATTCTTAACAATTATGTCAATTATCCTATCAAATGTTGCATACAAAAATGTTATATGAAAACAGATACATCTAATATCTTTATTTGTATAAATACTTTGTGAAGACACGGGGTTCCATCCTAAAAGGTCAACTTGATAGGAAGAGTAGACCATGTGTTAATATAACACTTTGTTCATCCAAAACTTTCCGGTGTGGGACATTTAACACCCCTCCTCACGACCAGACACTTCGTTTGAATCGTGCAATCATTAATTTTTTTTTCATCGGTCCGTTTTTTTCATCCGGACGTTTTTATAATCATGTCATCATTTTTCATAAGGGGTCCCACACCATGGATCGATTTGGCTATGATATCATGTCAAGACACGGGGTTCCATCCTAAAAGGTCAACCTGATAGGAGGAGTAGCCCATGTGTTAATATAATACTTTGTTCATCCAAAGCGTTCCGCTGTGGGACATTTAACATACTTTTAAAATATTGGAATGCTCTACATTTTTTATATTTTAAATTAGAATATTTTATCATCATCATCACCTCAGTGTCGCAAAGACTCCCACCTTTTTAAATTAGAATAATTTATACACTAAAAAATTACTCCGTAGAATTTTTTTGTTTTTCTAACTGGTTTTATCATAATGTTTTTTAATTAATTAATTCTGCATTTTTATGTGTATAATGTTTTTGTAGTTCTTTTTCTTATATTTAATTTCTTTATTTTCACTTTCTAATGTTTATTTGTAATTTTTAAATATCAATTAAATTTGTAATCGCCTTGATTGTTACTAACTAGAATAATTACTAACAAAATTCACTTCTTTTGCCTCCAAGTAGATTTCTTTTTGAATTTCCACCATATTTTCTTTATATATATAGAAAAAGATAAAAATAGATAGTTTTTTGTGTGGTGACACGTGGGAATTTTGAAGTACTAGAGAAATAAAACTCATACGAATTAAGGATGTTTTCTTTTGGACTGAAATTTGCTGGTCTGGTCTGGTCTGGTTTGTTTAAGGCTGGTCTGGTCTGGTCTGTTTAAGTCTGGTCTGGTATGGTCTGGTCGGAACTGGTCTGGTCTGGTCTGGTAAACGTCTGGTCTCTGTGTATTTTATAACTACGGAAGTCTGGTCTGGTCTGTTTAAGTCTGGTCTGGTCTGGTCTGATCTGTTTAAGTCTGGTCTGGTCTGGTCTGTTTAAGTCTGGTCTGGTCTGATCTGGGACTGAAAACAGTCCAAAAGAAAACATCCTAAGTCTGCTAATACGAAATACTACTCGTATTTAATAGAAATAATTAAAATGAATTAGCAGGCCAGTTTTGGTGTGTTTCATGTTTGCAATTCCGTTCGAATTTAGAATGATGACGTTTCACCAGAATTCTATGAGCCTGCTAGTACAGTCGGTGGTTCCTTCCGACCCGGCATTGATTATTCCCTATGATCCTTTGGGTTTGGGATCGTTAAAATATACGGAGTATGACCTAATTTTGCCGACACTATATAGGAGTATGACATTTCCTCTCGCACCAAGAAGATTATTTTACAATATTGTATTATAATTAAAATTGTATGATATTCTCAAGTTACTATACATTGGCCATGTAGATAATTACAACATTGTTATAGAATTATAGAATAAATAAAATTTAAGTAAAAGATAAAATAATGATTTGGACTAGTCCATGCATAATAGATATCACACCCTGATTTTTTATGAGTATGCTAACAATCTTATTTTTATGAGTATCGTAACAATCACCTTGCTTTAGTTACCCTCAGATGTCATCTTTAATAAACTGCAAAGGTGTTTTCTGCCGTTACCCCATCTTTGGATGGTTTGCCACTAGGTTCTAAAAAAAATTACTTTCAGATGTAGCAGTTTGCAAGACATGTAAAATTAGGGTGTTTTGATTAGATTAAACTTTCTTGGTTTAATCTAGTCTGGTTTATGGCCTGTTTAAGTTAGATCTGGCTTGGTCTAATAGATATTTGATTTATATAATCTATATTGTCTAAATCTTGTCCAATCTTGTATGATCTTGTATGATCTGATTTGATCTAATTTGTTTAAGTTTTGTTTAATATAAGACTAAAATAAATCCAACTGAAAACATACTAGGTGGTACTTGGGCACTGAGTTAAAAATAGTTGAACGGCCAAATCACCAAAATGGTATTGTGAGTGAGTATAATATTATGAACCTCTTCTAGTCTACTTTGCTACTGCTATCTACCAACACTTGCTCCTTCTATGGGCTTGTCCGATCAACGTTGCGCTTGGCACGAGCCGGGGCTTAGTAGCGCACGATGCCAAGGTCGGCCGCAAAGCATAGGATGAGCTACAGGGGCCGGCTTAACTCCTTGTTCCTAACCTCAAAACGTCTGTGGGTCGTAGTTAGTATATATAGCCCCGAAGACAGGAGCGTCGTCATTTGTGATGTGATGAGGATGCTGATTCGCTAGCAAGGGAAAATCATAGCAAAATACCACACTTTCTTTCTTTGTCTCCTCCTCTTCTTCCCACTTCTTACCCTTTATTAATTACTTTTTTCCGCCGCTACCTACTTTGAGAAGTGAAAATATGTGATATATGGATGTGTATAGGTAATAATAGGTTATTGACCGGGTGTTTTTTGTTTTTGTGAGTGGGTTTTATTTTTGGAGACTGTGGGAAATGGGTCAAAATTTTCTTTTTTCCCTTGTTTTGTGGCATTTTGTTTTGGGGAGCTGAGATGGGGAAATGGGCGTGATTTGCTTTTGTAAGGATTTCTAAATATCTGCTTTGACTTTTATTATACTACCTCCGTCCCAAGTTGAGTTGCAATTTTGACTTTTCTTGGTCAAACAGATTCGTTTTGTTCGCTTAATTAGGTTGTCAATTTTTAATTATATTCCATTTTGGAGTTTACACCTTTGAAGAGATTTTAATGTAATTTATGAATATGTAAATTTTAATTATTAAAAATTGAATTCATTATCAATAAGAACGTTTGACTTTTATAATCGGTTGACCAAAAAATGTTGACTTTGCAAAACAATTTGGGATGAAGGGAGTATAATTATACTACCTCGATCCGTATACTGCTCCGTAGTATTTACTATCTTTTCAACTTGTATAATTTTGATGTATTAAAACTGTTTAATTAACAATGCTACAAATGTATGGGCCGGGTTAAAACTAACAGATCATTTTTAAGAACCACGTTACCATTCCCTTCAAACTTAAATGATACTACCACTACCAAAAAAAATCGCCAGAGGGTCGGATTTTGGCACGGAGAGCTTCATTGAAATCCCAGACTAGCGCTGTTGGCTCGGATTTGGCACGGAAACGAAATCCGTCCCACCTGGCTCGTGCCAAATGGTTTGGCGCGGCTAATTGCATCCGAGCCAAGGCTTGTCGCGGATTTAGACACGGAATAATCCGGGCTAACCTACCTGATAATTCACAACCATTTTGGCTCGGATTTCAATAGGCACGGATATTGGCTCGTCATCTACCGGGTCACCCGAATTTTTACCCGGGTATTTTGGCACGGAAACTCTCGAGCCAAATTATGACACTGCAATTTAGATATTTTGAGAGGATTCTTGATACGGCTAACTCCGTGCCAAATTTTAATTTATAAAAAAAATGTACACCATACATATGTACGGGATACCGTACATATGTACGGTGTACATTTTTTTAAAATTAAAATTGTTATAAGCAGCATAACATTAAAACAGAAGCATAGACATACGAACATCACAAGCAATATAGAGCAAATTAAAAGGCATATATAACAAGAAAATGTAAAATTATTACAGCAGTACAGGCAGATAAACCACTGCCGAATAAGATGTCAAAATGGCAAACAAATTGCCAGAAGATGTCCAGAACATGCAATAAAATTAAAAGTGTTTGTTCATTACACAAAGATGTCTTCCAGCCGCACTTCAAGAGTATCATTGAGATTCATTTGGATAGAGGTCGGGGTCGAAAAGGCGAGAAATCTGGCATCGGGACATTAGGGTTCAAGCTACGGACTTGTTCCATGTACGTCGTAAACACGGAAGTCATCTTCTCCATCTGGCTTTGCCACTGCTTCTCCTGCTGCACAAATCGGGCCTCCAGCTGGTCCTTGATGCGGGAATCTATTTCCTGCTGAGTCGGCCCCGATATTCTGCTGGAGCATTCAACGTCTTCCATCGACTCGGCTTCAGATCCCGTCCCAAACCGCCTGCCTTTGTACAGCGGGACCACCTTACAGAACAGCTCGGAGTCATCCTCATCATAAGACTTCCCTTGTGATTCAGCCAGCGCCTTCATTTCACTATACTTTTGCTGCACAAACAGAAAATTATTGTTAAAATATATTTCTTCTATAATAACATTATAATTAAAACATATAACAAAAGTATATGTTTCTTTACCTTTGTTTCAACAACACGTGGTGGGGGGTCACCCGACTTCGGGACATACACCTTATCGAACACTTCGATCTTCAACGGAGCCCTATTCAACTGCTTAGTCTACAGATTTATAAGTAAAAAATATGATTAAAAGTAAAAACAATGATCATTGAATTATAATTCAAAATAATAACAGAAACTTACCAGCCTTTCAACATGCTTCGTCACCGGTATCCTGCCACCGCGATACTGTGATTCTTTTCCCGCTTTAGAGTTTCGGTTCTTCTTCCCAACTTGGCTCTTCTTCTTAAAAGCATCAGAGGCCCAATACTCTTGCAACAACTTCCAATCTCCGTCACCAATCCAGTCAGGCTTCTTGTTGTCCCGCCTAGCCCTACCAATGTTCTTGCTCAACCATTCAGAGGCCCGAGACTTGAACTTCTTTTTCATTTTGGTATTAAAGCAGGCATCCCACTCATACTTCCTCTGAATAAACAAAACAAAAAAATGAGCAACATCAGAACTCTCGAACTGTCTACAATCAATCTAAAATGACAGTGCTTACACAATAAGAACCTATAACATACCTGAAACAGTTTCCATCAACGGTTTCGTTGATCAGCATCCGCATTCATAAAAGAACGCCATGGACCGTGGAAATTGTTAGTCAGGATTGAAATGATGTTGTTCAGGACAGTAGGGTTGCTGTATCATAAAACCAAACAAAAATAATGTATATGAAGAAATATTCTATGTACAATTACATTAGGCAGTATTACTAAACCTTCTCATTTCAAAGGGTGAAATGAAGGTCTTTGTCTGAACAGAATCATTAGGGGTAGCAGAATCAGAACCATTTGTATGTTCATCAGAAAGGTGTCGGGATTGGACAGACTCATGTGAATCAGCTGGAGGAGAGTTCTGCTCAAGGCGGTTCATGACTGGGCTCCCTCCACCTCCCCGACCTCCGCGGGAGGAGGTAAAGGAACTGAATGAACCTCTACGGACAGACATTCTATTGAAACACATAGCAATTTTATAAAAACAGACTAGTGAAACAGTTAGGCTATAACCAAATGCATACAAAATAGAAGTAAAGATTTAATAATATAAACAGATTGTTATACCTCGTGAAACAGTTGAGCAATTTTATAAAAACTGAAACAGTTAGGCTATAATCAAATGCATACAAAATAGAAGTAAAGATTTAATAATATAAACAGATTGTTATACCTAGTTATATAAGGAAGTAATACACAGATTGTCAAACTGCCAGATTAATTACCAAGTTAAAATTCCACATAATGTATATCAGTTTTACAGCTTTCATAATTATATAATTGGTTTAACATTATTTATGGTTAATTTCAGAGTTTGGCACTCAGAGGTATATAAGAGTTTGGTATTTATATACTTTGTTAATAAAAACGAAGTTTATGATACTGTATGGACAAGATGATTACAATACTTCATAACTACCACCTCGTTTATAATACAAATTTATAATATATATAAATATCACATTCATATTTATTCTACTTCGTTCATAATATTAATTTATAAACACTTCTTTCATATAAATTTATAAATACTTCATAACAGGCGGCCTTCATATTTTTCAGTTTATTATAATAGCTCGCTTCTAATTAAAAAAAATATACAAACAAAAAATATATGAACAAAAATATATATTACTTTGTTCGTAATTATAAATACAACTGTTATAATTTCTATTGCTAATAATACTTCGTTTCAAAATTAAAAAAAAAAACTCTTTAATACTATAGAAATCATTTTGTCATAAATTTATATAGATGATAATAATTCATAAATAGTTTATAACAAATCATTTACAAACTATTTTTTTTGAAAATAATGTTTTAAAATAACGACTTTATATTAAACTTAAAATAACAATACGTTTAAATAAAATTTATATGAAAATCCGTAAACAAGGAGTACTTAATGGGACATGACCTGGATGCAGAGCGAAGACGAAGGCCGGTGAGGGAGTAACAAACGTCGTCGTGGCCGGAGATGGCTAGAAACACGGCATGCGGGAGGGGGAGGCGGCTTCCTTAGCGCCAAGCGTCGTCGGTGAAAGCGTCGTGCTGGACGGACTATGATGTGGCCGGAGTATGTGGTGGACTGAGTAAGTGGTGAAGCAGAGTCAGTGGTGACCGGACTTCGTGGTGGGAGATGGGGGGTAAGTAAATAGTGGCCGGACTACGTGGTGGAAGTGGAGGGGAAGGAAGGGTAAGTGGTGGCCGGAGTTCGTACTCAGCGGAAGAAGCAGAGGCGGAGAGGGGAGGCTGAACAAATGGGCTAGGGTTTGGACGAAATCGGCAAAGGGAAGTTTATATACCTCGATGTTTGGCGCGGCCATATCCGTCGCACAATCAGAGCCACACCCGTTCTAGATATTTCGCATATGTGGGCGGTGTTGGCGCCGACATGCGACGGATAAATCCGTCCCTAAAGCGCTTCGAAAATCAAAAAATCGGTGGGGGTAAATTAATTTGAATTTGAAAAGGCACGGCACTTTCCGTCCCAACTTCAATGCCAAGGACGTTCTAGATTAATCCTGATTAATCTTCCCGTTTGGAGACGCTATGGGTCGGATATATCCGTCCCAATTGCGCACAAAACAAGAAGAGACCGGCGGGGATAATAAATTTCAAATTTGAGAAGGACGAGGCACGGAATTTGCCGTGCCAAACTGAAAAGTCGTCTGAAACTATGTGCGGTCAGTAATTATTATGTCAGACTGGTTTTGTCTCGGATTTGGAGGGGATTTCTCCCTGCCTATTGCGTATATTGCTGAAGAAATAAGTTTTTGAGACGGAATTAGCCCATCCAAATCCTTGCCATTTGTTCAGCTTCTAGTATAAATATGGCTTGTTATAGAAGTGTAAAAATAGTTAATAAGTGAGAAATTAGAAAAAACTTTATTATGGAAAAATCTGAAGGTTCAAGTGATAAAAAAATATGGGGATGTGATTTTGATAAGTTGGGGAAAAAAATTGATACGATAGGGGAAATACTTAAGTTAATGAAGCCTGTTGATGATGCTGCAGCTGAAAAAATTAATCAATTGTGGAAAAGGGGAAGTGAAGTGAAGGCTAAAAGTGAAGATTCTGAAGTGAAGACTAAAAGTGAAGATGATGGTAGGAAGACACTTTGAAGAATCAAATAAGTGTATCATTTTACTATGTACTGTTATTATCATTATCATGTATGGTTTGCTTATGTAATTTTATTATCGTGTATCGTTTGAGTTTTCAGTAATTTTAGTCTGTTTTGACTAAAATTAATGTAATAAAAATGTCCGCTTTTGGCCTAATAAAATCGGTTTGCGTTTCTTTATTGAAATTGTTTTTTCAACTTCACCGTAGTAAAAACATGTACATTTGCTTAATAAAAATGTGCATTTAAACATTTTAATTTGATTAAATAGATGAGAAATTATCTACGAAATTGCATTTTAAAATAACTCAGAAACAATTTAGACTAGAAATTGAATTATTCAGAAACAACATAGACTAAAATAACTTAGAATAGACACAATATACTTTCATTAAATAAACCAAATAAAGCACATCAATTAGAATAAAGCAATTAGAAATGAGAATCATGACACCAAATATTAGACTACAAATTCAATTAATTGGAATAAGTCATGAAAATAAAGCAATTCATTCTTCTTCTTCTTCGGAGTCAATCCGGTCAACATACTCATCATCATCAGTATCTTCCGTTTGAAAGTTCCATTCTTCTTCTTCATATTCAGTTCCCTCGTTCGGACCATCGTTGGCGTCATTGGGGTCAAGCTCAATTTCTGCTCCAGAAGAATCTTTCAAGAAGATATCCTCCTCAATAATGTCTGGAACTGGGGCTTGGAAAAACTCTTGTTGGTAAACATCAATATCAATGTTTTTTTGTACCGCGTGAGAAACAACTTTTCTCGGTCTAATAGTGCAAGCACTTACCCAGCCGGTGCGTTTGATGCGTGTCGACGGATATTCCGCGTAATACACCTGGGCAGCCTGTTGAGCTAATATGAAAGGTTCATTCTTCGGATACACACGCCTGTGATTAACATCCACCAAGTTATGTTTGTGATCCTTTTTCACCCCCCTCACTGGATCCACCCAAGTGCATTTGAATAATACACACGATAACTTGTTGTGGCCAGTGAATTTCATTTCCAGTATTTCATCCACATATCCAAAAAAACTAGTCTCCGAATTGTCATAACTACAAGTCGACACGCTCACACCACTGTTCATAGTGGGTTTATTGTCTCCGTAAGCACGTGTATGATATTTGTAGCCATTGACAAAATATATAGACCAACACCTCACTAGTGTTTCAGGACCCCATGCTAATGACTCCAAGAAAGGATCAACGGGAGAATTTTCAGCTTCACGGAGTATCTGCAAATGTCATTTAGTTGTTCAGTAATGAATACTATAGAATTGATACTTGCAATTAAAAAACCTTATTGATTTACCGTAGTTTTGAACCATCTTGCAAAATCAGTGTCGATCGTCGCATCAATGACCTCATTGGAATAACCAGCTAGAGAAAGCATTTCTCTGTAATCACTGCATTTTTTTATAAGAAAATGAAATGGTTAGAGTGTTTGTTAGTGTGGGAAATAACTTATTACGATGTTCGCTAATATTGACTTACTTGTAATACGGAATAACTTCCGGGCAGTTCATCAGAATGTAAGTTTGTGCAATTCGAAACTCGTCTCCAACAACACGACGGTGTGTCCTTCTACCATATCCTTTGCCCGGATAGTTGAAGATGGAAACTATTTGCTCATACAATGCTGGATCAACATTATCATTTCTGACAGGCCTTTTTCGCTTAGTCATGATTTCTCTTTCAAAATAGAAGGAAGATGACATTCATGTTATTTCCATGTTTATGTTTGTGCTTTTGATTAGTTTTGAGTGATTATTACTCTAGAAATTACACACTTTTGGTGTAATAGTTTAGTTTGTAAAATGTTTGTAAATTGTTTAGATTAGATTTGTTCTGAGCTCAAACAGGTCCAAGACCACTCTAGGGACCATTGGTGAACATCACAAGTGGAAGGAAGGCGCAAAAATTCCAAAACAAAATGAAGATCCTGATTTTTGGTATTGTACCCGGTCGAGTATACCCTATACTCGATCGGGTAAGTTGCTGAAAAGTCAAATCGAACCAACCCGGGAACAAGGCAACATGCAGGAAGATTTTTAACTCGATCGCGTATCCATACCCGATCGGGTAGCCGACATACCCGATCGGGTATGACCCCAGATTTTCAGTTTCGAGGAAACTAACCCTTACCCGATCGGTCGAGCTGAAAACCCGATCGGGTACACGACCCTGCAGGCCTAAAAAGCCTATAAATACACCCCATTTCCTCCACAAGAGAGGTACCAATTCCTATATACTTCTAAGCTCAGTTTAGACAAGTTCTTTCTTTATATTTTTATCATGTTTAGTCTCCAAATGAGGAGCTAAACTCTTCCATCTTGGTTTTGCTACTTTGAAGCTTAATGAATTGTAAGTTGTGAGTTATTTTCTTTAATCTTCTTCCTTGAATATTAATTAATTCCTATTCCTATTACATATTAATATTTTGAGCAATACTTAAAGGATCAACTAGTTTTGTTTCATATATTAATTAATACTAGAATCGGTCGATTAATACGCTTGTTATTAACTCGGTCCTTTCACGGTAGTAAACTTGGGTTGTTAATGCATGCGTCTCATGGTTAATAAGCCAAGGGGAATTAATTATATTGATTAAACCAATAAACCGCTTGTGTTGAGGTTATCAATCTTAATCATTTTCATCTTGATTTTATTGCTACTATCAAGTAAATATACGGCGCGTGTTCTATATTAACTCGGTAGTAAGTTTTATTAATGAACGCGTCTCGTTATTAATAACTACCCTCGATGAATTGGATATACTCCTCGATTGAGTATTCGAGAGGAAGATAGTTAAAGATATAACCGGGATCGACGAACATTTCATTAAGTGGATAAAAGCAAAGCCAAGTCTTCTTCTCATTAATTAAACCACATAACTCGTTCATCTTTGTGTTTCAATTTAATTTAAGTTCATAAACCAATCATAAAAACCCCCCTTGTTACTTATTTCTAATTCTATAAAAAGAGAAGTGTTCCTTTCCCTGTGGATACGAACCTTACTTCACTATACTACGTATTTGTGTTGTATTGATTATTATTTTGAGTGCACATCACGACAAGTGCACGTCAAATTTGGCGCCGTTGCCGGGGATTGGCAATTATTTTTCTTTTTATTTTATTTCAAGAAAAAATCAAAAAAAAAAATAATTAACCAAAAATATAAAGAGTTCTTATTTTTCTATTTCTGAGCTTTGTGAAGTATATGGTCCGATACCGTTCTATAAACGAAATCACTTATCAAGCAAACCCCGAAATAGAACAAGCCTTCGAGAGGTTGAGAAATTTAATTCCGCACATACCCTCGGAGGAAACCTCAAACGCTAGCTCCAGTTCTAGCGAATCTGAAGAGCCAATCACTATGGCTCAAGAAACAAGAACCTTGAGGGAGCTCACAGCTCCGAACTTGAATCAACAACCGTTATGTATTACCTTCCCTACACTCAACGAGGGTAATACGTTTGAGCTAAAATCTGGGCTCATTCATCTTTTGCCATCCTTCCATGGCTTAAGAGGGGAAGATCCAAATAAACACCTCTCGGAATTCCATGTCGTATGCACAAGCATGTGTCCTAATGGAGTCACCGAAGAGCAAATCAAACTGCGGGCTTTCCCATTCTCACTCAAGGACACCGCAAAGGATTGGCTGTTCTATCTTCCTTCGGGAAGTATAGACACATGGGCGGCAATGAAAAAGGCTTTCCTTGAAAGGTACTATCCCGCCTCTGTCTCCTCATCTCTAAAAAAGCAAATCAGCAATGTGGAGCAAAATGACGATGAATCGTTCTATGAATATTGGGAACGATTCAAGAAACTTTGTGCAAGCTGTCCGTATCATGGCTATTCGGAGCAAGACCTCATCCTATACTTTTATGATGGTCTTTGCAATGATGATAGACGAATGATTAATGCCGCATGTGGAGGAGGAATCGTTAACAAGACTCCCTCTCAAGCTATGAATCTTATCTCGGAGTTGGCCGAGAATTGTAGATATCACAACGGGCGGACATCAACAAAAAGAGTTATGGCGGCCGAATCAACATCGTCTCTAGAAAGTCAAGTTGCCGGCTTGACTTCTTTGGTTAAGGATTTCCTTTTAAATTCCAAAACCCAAGAAGTCAAGGTCTGCGGCATCTGCACACAACAAGGCCATCCCACCGATGCATGCCCGAGCCTTCAAGAAGAAAACCCCGAGCAAGTCAACGCTTTGGGGTTCCCAAACCACAAGAGGTATGATTCCTATGGCAATACTTATCATCCCGGGTTTAGAGATCACCCCAATCTTCGTTATGGGAATCCGCAAGGAAACCCACCGCAAAATAACCCACCACAAAACCAATTTTCTCAAAAACAACCATACTCTAAACCCCAAGGCCAAGGCTCAACTATGTCCACCGAAGACATGATCCGAGCACTTACCTCAAATGTCTCAACCATGCAACAAAACATGGTTCAATTCCAACATGAGACAAAATCAAGCATCCAAAACCTCGAAAATCAAATGAGCCAAATCTCAAGTGCCGTGAGTAGGCTTGAAGCCAAGGATTCAACAAAGCTTCCATCTCAAACGGAGCCGAATCCTAGACAACAAGCCCATGCGGTAACATTGAGAAGTGGAAAAGAGTTGGTAATTGCCAAGGAGAAAGCCAAAAGCCACATTGGCGAAGAAGAAGAAGAGGAGATTCTAGACAAAGCTCAACCGGAAGAGGAAGAGGTTCACATACCGACTCCAACACCGGCCATCCAAGAAGTTGAAGCCCCGTTTCCCGAAGCTCTGAGGGAAACACGGAAGGTGGAGAAAGACAAAGATATCTATGAGACTTTCTCCAAATGTGAGGTAAATATTCCCCTCCTTAACTTAATAAAAGGTGTCCCTAGATTTGCAAAATTTTTCAAAGAGCTTTGTACAATAAAGAGAAAACATAGACTCAATGGAAAACAAAAAGTCCAGGTTAGTGAACGTGTTTCTGCGGTCTTTCAAAAAAAACTCCCAAAGAAATACAATGACCCGGGCATGTTCACTATACCCTGTAAGTTGGGGGGGTACTACGTTTTCAAAGGCCATGTTAGACTTGGGGGCATCAATTAATGTCATCCCTTACTCCTTGTATAAATCACTTGAACTTGGCCCTCTAAATGAAACCGGAGTAGTTATTCAACTTGCGGATAGATCAAATGCCTACCCTAAAGGTATTGTCGAAGACGTACTAGTTATGGTAGATAATTTGATCTTTCCCGCTGACTTTTATGTTTTGGAAATGGAAAGTGATAAGAATGCGGTTCCTATCCTTTTAGGAAGGCCATTTCTAAAGACCGCTAGAGCTAAAATTGATGTTTTTAGCAGATCTTTAACAATGGAATTTGATGGAGATAAAGTTGAGTTCAACATTTATGACTCCATGAAATACCCAAATGAAAATCATTCCCTATTTGCCATTGATATTATTGATCCTCTTGTACAAGATACTTTTGAAATAAATGGAGAGGACGAATTATTGAGCGTAATTGAAAACGATTTCGGGGAAAATTCTTTAGAACTTGCCTTGACTCCCAATATGCAAACCATGATGGTGGAATTGGATAATCACTTCCAACTTCCACTCATGCCACCGGGGTCAAGAGCATTTCCACTAACCATCCCCGAAGAGAAGCCTTTACCTTCCATTGTGCAGGCCCCCGATGTTGAGATAAAGCCACTACCAAAACATTTGAAATATGTGTTTTTGGGCGAAAAAGAAACTTTGTCGGTCATAATCTCAAACAAATTGACCGGAGATCAAGAAGAAAAATTGATTGCGGTGCTTAAAGAGCACAAACTTGCAATTGGATGGACTATAGCCGACATCAAAGGCATTAGCCCATCTACATGCATGCACCGCATTTTGATGGAGGATGACGCAAAACCGGTACGCCAACCACAACGAAGATTGAACCCACCTATGATGGAGGTGGTAAAAAAGGAGGTCATCAAGCTGCTCCAAATGGGGATAATTTTCCCCATATCCGATAGCAAATGGGTTAGTCCAACCCAAGTTGTTCCCAAGAAGACCGGAGTCACGGTGGTGGAGAACAAGCATGGAGAACTTATGCCCACCCGAATCCAAAATGGATGGAGGGTATGTATTGATTACCGTCGCCTCAACGCGGTAACTAGAAAGGATTTCTTTCCTTTACCCTTCATTGACCAAATGCTTGAGAGACTTGCGGGGCATAAGTTCTATTGCTTCCTTGATGGCTACTCCGGGTATTTTCAAGTACCCATAGCCCCTGAAGATCAAGAGAAGACAACATTCACTTGTCCATTTGGCACTTTTGCCTATCGACGTATGCCATTCGGACTTTGCAACGCACCCGCCACCTTCCAAAGATGCATGATGAGCATATTCTCCGAGTATGTTGAGCTATTTATGGAAGTTTTTATGGATGACTTCACAATCCATGGAGACTCGTTTGATTCATGCTTATTTCATCTCTCTCTTGTACTCAAAAGTTGTTTAGAATCAAACCTTGTTTTGAATTCTGAAAAATGCCACTTCATGGTGGAAGAAGGAATTGTTCTAGGCCATGTGATCTCATCCAAAGGGATATAGGTTGACAAGGCCAAAATTGAAGTCATCCAATCACTCCCTTATCCTACCACCGTTAGGGAGATACGGTCATTCCTTGGACATGCAGGATTCTACCGAAGATTCATCAAAGATTTCTCAAAGATTGCATCTCCTTTATGCACTCTTTTGCAAAAGGAGGTGGAATTCATTTTCTCCGAGGAATGCAAGAAGGCCTTTAATACGTTAAAGGAAAAGCTAGTAACTGCACCCATCATCCAAGCCCCCGATTGGTCTCTTCCATTTGAGATCATGTGTGATGCTAGCGACTATGCGGTCGGAGCCGTTTTGGGACAAAAGGTGGGAAGGGCATCTCATGTGATCTACTATGCATCCACCACTCTCAATGATGCTCAACGCAACTACGCCACCACCGAAAAAGAAATGTTGGCCGTCGTCTACGCACTTGAAAAATTCAGGTCATACTTACTTGGAACCAAAGTGATCATTTACACCGATCATGCGGCTCTTAGATTCTTGATGACAAAGAAGGAGGCCAAACCAAGGTTGATTCGGTGGATACTACTCTTAAGCGAGTTTGATGTTGAGATCAAGGACAAAAAAGGCATGGAAAACTTGGTGGCCGACCACTTGAGCCGTTTAGTCCTTGATGAAGGAAATGATCATATCAAAGAGGATATCCGAGGGGAATTTCCCGATGAGACTCTTTCTTCTCTTAAGGAAATTCGCCCTTGGTACGCTCACATTGTTAATTTCCTTGTTCTAAACAGGTTTCCACCAAGCTTCTCTAAAGCTCAAAGAGAGAAACTCCAACACGATGCAAAACAATACGTATGGGACGAACCATACTTGTGGAAACATTGCAAAGATCAAGTCATTAGAAGATGCATCCCCGAAACAGAGATAGCATCCATTCTTGCCTTTTGTCACTCACACGCATGTGGTGGCCACTTTGGGGGAAAGCGAACGGCCATGAAGGTACTTGAATGCGGTTTCTGGTGGCCAAGTTTATTCCGAGATGCCCATGTCTTTTGTCAATCTTGTGACAATTGCCAACACATGGGAAACATCTCTCGAAAACATGAGATGCCAAAAGTTCCTATGCTCTATGTGGAGATATTTGATGTTTGGGGAATAGATTTCATGGGACCCTTTCCTAATTCCCACGGAAATCTATACATTCTCTTGGCGGTGGACTACGTTTCAAAATGGGTGGAAGCAAAAGCCACGAAGACCGATGATGCCAAAGTAGTTGCGGACTTTCTCAAAACCCGCATCTTCTCAAGGTTTGGAATCCCACGCATTTTGATAAGCGATAGGGGCACACACTTCTACAACAAAACTGTGAGCGCCTTGTTAAAGAAATATGGCGTCACTCACAAGCTCTCCACCGCCTATCATCCACAAACAAACGGACAAGCTGAGGTCTCAAACAGGGAGTTGAAGTCTATACTCCAAAAGACGGTGAATCCTAACCGAAAAGATTGGAGTCTTCGCATGGATGATGCCTTGTGGGCATATAGAACCGCTTTCAAAACACCAATTGGAATGTCCCCCTATAGACTTGTGTTCGGGAAGGCTTGTCACCTCCCGGTCGAACTCGAACATAAGTCTTATTGGGCAGTAAAAACATTCAATCTTGACATGGAGCAAGCGGGGATGAAAAGAAAACTACAACTCCAAGAGCTAGAGGAACTTCGACTTGAATCATATGAGAATGCCGCTATCTACAAGGAAAAGACGAAGGTATGGCATGATAAAATGATTATAAGAAAAGACTTCCAAATTGGAGATAAAGTCCTTCTATTCCGATCACGCCTTCGTCTTTTCCCCGGTAAACTGAGATCACGATGGGAATGACCATTTGAAGTGGTCAAAATCTACTCACACGGAGCGGTTGAGATCAAAAGCCTTGACACCGATAAAATCTTCAAGGTTAACGGACATCAACTCAAACCATTCCTTGAGGGCTTCCAAAAAGAAAGCGTTGAATGCATGGATCTCTTCGATCCATGAAGGATGAATAAAGCTATGGCGTCGTGCCACGACGTTAACTAAGGCGCTTCTTGGGAGGCAACCCAAGCAAAGGTACGCATTTTTGTGTTTGTTTTCGAATGTCAACTTTTGGGAGAATGGGAGGAAATTCTCAAAAAGAAAATAAGGGGAAAATAATATTTTCAAGGCCTGGGGAAACCCCCGATCGGTCATCATCAGTTACCCGGTCAGATCCATGCCGAAAAAGGAATTAAAATGGACCAAACAAAATTCCAGGCTAATGTACCCGGTCGAGTAACAGCCTTACTCGGTCGGGTATAGGGTAAAATGGCACAATTTGGGATCGAGTACCCCATACTCGATCAGCCAAAGGAAGAAAAAATAATCGAATACCCGATCGCGTATACCTCATACTCGATCGGGTAATCGACCCCTGGAGCAAATTTTAAAAATCCGCCAAATACCCGATCGAGTAAATTAATATACTCGATCGAGTATATTTCAAGAAAAACCTACGGCGGCCAAAATTCGATCGAGTATACCCCATACTCGACCGAATACACAAACCTGGAACCAAATTTTTTAAAAAAGGGGTATACCCGATCGAGTATATTAATATACTCGATCGAGTATATTTCAAGAAAATCCTACGGCGGACAAAACTCGATCGAGTACGGGGTATACTCGATCGAGCCCGATCCCGAAACAAGAACAAACCGAGGTATACCCGATCGAGTAATCGGGGTACCCGATCGGGTATACGAGTTTTAAGTCCGAATCAGAAGCCAAAATCAACCATTCTTCTTCCCCAAAATCCCAAAATTCGAACCCCTTCTCCCAAATCTTCCATTTTCACACCTTCAAGCTTCGATTACTCTCTCATATCTCAACCAAATCCATCCAAACCACCACCAAAACGATCCCTACACTCTCCTCTACAACCTCATACCCATTAATCCCTCTCTCTCTCTCCATTTCCAAAATCCGAAAACCCTACCTCCTAGACCCCAAGTCCGAACTCAAGCTCCCTTTTTGCTCAAAAATGGCACCAAAGAGGAACCAACCGGAGAGCTCTAACTCAAGGGGACCTATCCGAGGCTATGAGGATGTTCACTTTGGCCCGGGGGATCATCGGAAGCGATTTGTGGCCGTTCTCAAAAGGCAAGTTATCCCGTCTCGTTTCTTATGCCATGACGCTCTTACTTCTCTTGGTTTGTTAGATGGTATGAGAGAACTATTTGATGAATTGCATATGGGCTTGATTTTTAACTTGCAATATAATTGTAATGAAAGAGTCATCTATGAATTTTTGAGTTCGGCCAAGTTTGTGTTGGATGAAAATCATTTCTATGATGATACACTCTCGTTTCGGTTGATGAACACCGACTACACTATAACGAGACGTGATTTTGCCGAACACTTTGGGCTCCGATTCCCACATGAAAGGGAAATTCCGGATAACACTATGGATGCATATAATCTTTGGGGCAAAATGACCGGAGAACGGAATTTTAGCACGTCCCAACTTTACATAAGTCACGTGCAACATCCCCTTCTCCGGATTTTCCTCAAATTCTTGTGCAACTCTTTGCTCGGCCGCCCCAACAACCATCACACTCGGATAGGGGATGTGGCCATTCTCACTCTTGCTCTTTTCCGCAATCCCGTTGAGTTCAACATTTGCAACTTGATTTGGGATCATCTACAAAAGGCTATCACGAAAGGGGGGAACATTGTTGTAGGGGGTGTTATCATGCATTTGGCTTCCAAGTTTGGCTATGTGGATAATGCCACAATCTCTAGAGACTCATTGATGCATCTTGGATGGTTGTCCAATGCACAATTAATCTCTTTGGGTAACAAAGACCACAACGGAAACCAAAAATATAAATGGCATATGAAGTACCCCGAACCGGTCAAATACTTCCCCCTCCCTTGCGATGAGTTACCTAGACTTAGGTATAAGATGGAACCCGCCCACATCCCACATTACCTCCTCCCCAACAACATTCCACCCCATCTCCAAGCCCAAGCCGACCAAGCCGAACAACCCAATCCCCAACCAGAGCAACCCGAGCATCAAGAGGGACACGACTATTTCCAACATGACATCCCCAACCCTCCCCACAATCCGCCACCACAAGACTTTTTCCAACAACTCTTGGAAGGTCAACAATCCCTCCTAGCCGGTTTCCAAACAATGAGCCTTGATTACACCAAAATGGGAGAGCAATTCACCCAACTTCAAGGAGAAATAGGCCATTACCGGAATGAGCAACAAGCAAGAGAACGGCAATTTGATGCTTACCGGGAGGAGCAACGGTTGGCTTTTCAAAGGATGGAGGAACAAAGGGCGGCCGACATGCAAAGGTATGAAGAAGACTACCGGAGGATGTATGGGCCGACATATTCATACATGTCTCAACTTGGCGGGTTTGCCTCCATGGCCTCACCTCCACCGGCACCTTCTTGGTACAACCCCTCCGATTGGGGTAATTTTGGCGGCTCGAGTTCCGGCGGTGGTGGCTATGATGGCGGGGATACTACCATGGGCGAGGGGGGCGGTGATGACATACACGGGAGCGGTTTTGGAGGAAGCTATTACGGAGGAGAAGGCGGGCACTAGGGATAGTGCCATGTTTCAAGTGTGGGGGAGGAAGATTTATCTTGTGGTATGTACACTCCTTTATTTCTACCTTGTACTAAGCATTATTTTCTTGTATTAGTTTTACACAAAAAAAAAAGGGGGGGTATAATAAAAGAAATGAAATGCTAGTTAGGTTGAAAACCCAAAAGGGCAATCTAAGCAACAAGGGCTTACACAAAAAAAAAATGAGTGAGTGGAAAGAGAAGGAAAAGAAAAGAGATGCTAGGATGAAAACCTGAAAAGGCTCCTAGGCAAAATGAGAGATAAGAGAGAAATTTGTGTTCTGCAGGACATCATCTCTTGGAGAAGAGGAAGAGAAGAGAAAGAGAAGAGAAGAGAAAGAGAAGAGAAGAGGAAAGAAGAAGAAATAAAGGGCATAGAGGACTAACAAACCCAAGAGAAATGTTGTTCTATGAACTAATTTACCTTGGTGGTCTTATGCTCTTTCTTACTATTCTTGAAACTTATGATCTTTGATTGAACATTGTGTAAACATTTGGTTTTACTCGAGGTCGAGTAAAGAAACTAAGTGTGGGGGAGTTGACATTCATGTTATTTCCATGTTTATGTTTGTGCTTTTGATTAGTTTTGAGTGATTATTACTCTAGAAATTACACACTTTGGTGTAATAGTTTAGTTTGTAAAATGTTTGTAAATTGTTTAGATTAGATTTGTTCTGAGCTCAAACAGGTCCAAGACCACTCTAGGGACCATTGGTGAACATCACAAGTGGAAGGAAGGTGCAAAAATTCCAAAACAAAATGAAGATCCTGATTTTTGGTATTGTACCCGGTCGAGTATACCCTATACTCGATCGGGTAAGTTGCTGAAAAGTCAAATCGAACCAACCCGGGAACAAGGCAACATGCAGGAAGATTTTTAACTCGATCGCGTATCCATACCCGATCGGGTAGCCGACATACCCGATCGGGTATGACCCCAGATTTTCAGTTTCGAGGAAACTAACCCTTACCCGATCGGTCGAGCTGAAAACCCGATCGGGTACACGACCCTGCAGGCCTAAAAAGCCTATAAATACACCCCATTTCCTCCACAAGAGAGGTACCAATTCCTATATACTTCTAAGCTCAGTTTAGACAAGTTCTTTCTTTATATTTTTATCATGTTTAGTCTCCAAATGAGGAGCTAAACTCTTCCATCTTGGTTTTGCTACTTTGAAGCTTAATGAATTGTAAGTTGTGAGTTATTTTCTTTAATCTTCTTCCTTGAATATTAATTAATTCCTATTCCTATTACATATTAATATTTTGAGCAATACTTAAAGGATCAACTAGTTTTGTTTCATATATTAATTAATACTAGAATCGGTCGATTAATACGCTTGTTATTAACTCGGTCCTTTCACGGTAGTAAACTTGGGTTGTTAATGCATGCGTCTCATGGTTAATAAGCCAAGGGGAATTAATTATATTGATTAAACCAATAAACCGCTTGTGTTGAGGTTATCAATCTTAATCATTTTCATCTTGATTTTATTGCTACTATCAAGTAAATATACGGCGCGTGTTCTATATTAACTCGGTAGTAAGTTTTATTAATGAACGCGTCTCGTTATTAATAACTACCCTCGATGAATTGGATATACTCCTCGATTGAGTATTCGAGAGGAAGATAGTTAAAGATATAACCGGGATCGACGAACATTTCATTAAGTGGATAAAAGCAAAGCCAAGTCTTCTTCTCATTAATTAAACCACATAACTCGTTCATCTTTGTGTTTCAATTTAATTTAAGTTCATAAACCAATCATAAAAACCCCCCTTGTTACTTATTTCTAATTCTATAAAAAGAGAAGTGTTCCTTTCCCTGTGGATACGAACCTTACTTCACTATACTATGTATTTGTGTTGTATTGATTATTATTTTGAGTGCACATCACGACAAGTGCACGTCAGAAGAGAATGTGGAAACTTCTTCTGTAAGGTATGCTTGGCATATAGATGCTCCAACGTGTGCTTTATTTGTCACCTTCTTTTTCAGTTCTCGCAAAAACCTAAGACATATTTTACCAAATATTAAAAGATTATTTTATATTAATATAAACAATATATGAAACCATTTACAAAATGCATAATAATTTTACCTCTCAAATCCATACATCCATCTATACCAACTTGGCCCTGCGGTCATTGCTTCAAATGGAAGATGGACAAGTAGATGCTCCATTCCATCGAAAAAGGATGGAGGAAAGATCTTTTCCAAATTGCACAAAATAGTGGGAACGTTACGGTGAAGATCCTGAATTGCTTGTATGTCTAGCACCGGTGAGCATACCAACTGAAATAATTGAGAAACATCACAAATACATGCCCACACATTATTCGGGAGATTTTCCTTCAATGCAATGGGAAGGAGGCGTTGCATCATGACATGGCAGTCATGACTCTTCATGCTCTTCATTACCAAATTTTCCAAGTCAACACATCTATTAAAGTTAGAAGTGTATCCATCAGGGAATCGTAGCTTGATGAGCCACTCCAATATGCATTTCTTCTGCTCGTCCGAGAGCTGATAAACTGCTTTCTTGAATGGACCGACATACTCAGGGCCCATAGCAATTTCCGGTCTATCACAAAACAGAGCTACATCTTTCCTTGATGAAAGGCCATCCTTAGTCTTTCCCTTGAAGTTCATAACCGTGTTAAAAATGTTATCGAAAACATTTTTCTCAATATGCATTACATCCAAATTATGCCTAATCAGAAGATCCTTCCAATATGGCAAATCCCAGAAAATGCTTTTCTTTGTCCACTTATGATAAATGCGATATCCATCTGGATACTCAAGAGGCTCGTCAATGGCAGAAGGGATGTTTCGAACACGATCATAAATCTGATATCCTGTTAAAATCGAAGGTGGGGGATCGCGGTCCTTGCGACCCTTGATGAATGACTTCTTATCCTTTCGATACGGATGATTAGGTGGGAGAAATTTCCTGTGACAGTCAAAGTAGGATGCTTTTCGACTATTCTTTAGCCAAAATGCATTTGATTTTTCCATACAAACAGGGCAACCCATAAGGCCTGCAGTACTCCATCCAGAGAGCATTCTGTATGCTGGAAAATCACTAATGGTCCACATAATCGCAGCTTTCATATTAAATATTTGATCCCTCGAAACATCATATGTAGGAACACCAACTTCCCACAAATGTTTCAGCTCTTCAATCAATGGCTGCAAATACACATCAATTCTTTTTTTTGGATTACCAGGACCTGGATACATTAATGATAAAAACATAAAATGATTTTTCATACACATGTCCGGGGGGAAGTTATATGGGGTAATGATAATTGGCCAACATGAGAACTGGCCTCCAAATTGACTGTACGGAGCAAAACCATCAGAACATAACCCAAGTCTAACATTGCGCGGCTCAAAAGCAAATTGAGGATAACACCTGTCAAAATGCTTCCACGCTGCAGAATCTGATGGATGACACATTAACCCTTCTTCAGTGTCATGCTCTACATGTCACGTCATGTGTTTCGCGGTAGCGCTTGAGGCATATAATCTCTGCAAACGTGGTGCTAAAGGAAGATATATCAACTTCGATGCTGCAGATCTTTTTCGGGCTTTTCGAGTCATACCTGATATGGGCTTGTACCTATCCGCATTACAAAACTTACACCGGATAAGTGTTTCGTCATTCTTCCAAAACAACATACATCCTCCAGGGCATGCGTGGATTTTGATCATAGGGAGACCTAACTCAGAAACAAACTTTTTCATGTTGTAGTAACTATCGGGAAGACAATGATCACGAGGTAGCATACTACCAACTGAGTCTAATATTTTGGACATGCAGCTTTCAGAGAGGTTATATTCTGACTTTATGTTAAGAAATTCAGAAACTGCTGATAATTGTGAATGATCATAACAGTCAGAATATAAAGGCTGGTCCGCACTTTTGAGCACTTCTTGAAATCTAGTGCCTAACACATCCACATCATAATATGATGAGCTTGGTCCTTCGTTCACATTATTGTGTGCGTTGAAATCACTATCCGTGTGGATATTTGGAAACGTAGAAGGACCAGCCAAATCATAAAGCATTTTTTGCTCCCATACCATTTCTTCATAATTTCCCCAATTAGCCATCTCATCGGGAACATACCTCGACGTTCCTACGTTTTGCGGCAACAACTCTGGCTCAATTGGTTCTCCTTGAGCAGTCCAGTTGTAATAGTTTTCAACAAAACCATGCGTATATAAATGCCAACAAACCTCACCACCTTCAACAAATTTGTTATTTTTACACTCTGTACAAGGACATCTTATTTTACTTCCATCAGCATAGCGTGTTTGCCCTTGTGCGAATCTAATAAATTCGTTAACTCCATTTTCAAACACTTTTTTCAATCCTCTACCATTTTCCTTGTAGCGGTCATACATCCAACTTCTAGTTTGTCTATTCATTGTGCCTGAATATTAAAAAATATCTTAATGAACTTTTTTTGACAGTATATCTTAACGAAATTAATTTATTAAATTTATAAGCTAATGTCTCACGTTTTAAAGCTAACACTTGAATTCAATCAAAATAATTAAGACAAATTAAATAATACTGATAACAACTCGTAATATGGATATGATCAAATTAATTTAAAAGCACAATGGTCGAAATTTACATACCTTAAGTACAACGATGATACCAAGTAATATAAAGTAAGAAATCCAAATAGAAAACCTCCAGATATCAAGTAATATAACTTCCAACTTCTATCCAGAATTCATCATACACAAAGATCGAAGACATCATTTTCTGAGATGTAGTTTGCTTCACATCCCAACTTGGTATATTTGTAGATTTAGTAGGCACAGAAATTGGGACGGAAATATCCCAGCCAAAATGTGCATAACGAAATCTGCTCAAGGCGACGGTTTTTGGGACGGCCAAATTCCGGTCAAACTAACTGTTACATTTTGGCACTACGTTTGGGACGGATACCAGCCAGCCAACGTAACAGCTAGATTTTGGCACGGAAATAGGGACGGACATCAGAACAACTAAATATGATACGGGGTTGTCTCGGCGTTTGGCACGGATATATGCCGGGCCATTTTTAAAAAAAAAACGTCTGTCCTTGGGACGGATACTCTTCCCTGCCATATTGTCACGGCATTTGGCACGTATATTAACACAGGCCAACTACGTGACAGTTTTTTCGGTCTTGTCACGGATGTAGGGTCGCAAATTCCGAGCCAAACATATTGGCACGGATAATTCCGTGCCATTGTCTAATAAATCGACTTGACCAGCATTCCGTTCCCAAATCCGCGCCAAAATTGTCTCGGATTGTTTCCGTGCCAAAATCCGTATCTATAACGAGTTTTTTGGTAGTGTACACTACTACAGCCAAAAAAATATTTAGCCTCAAACGATGAGACGTATTATAGCAAGTTACCCACACAGAATCATACGGAGTATTATGTACTCTGTATCATTTAAAAAAATTAATTTGTGTAACTAAATACTCACACATGATATGCATAGTTATTTAATGTGTTGATATATAAAATAGTAACTTTAGTTATTTAATGTGTGGTAAAAATACTAACTTTGTTGTAGTATTCACATTCTATCCTTTCATCAACTCGCAAGTCCATGGCTTCCCGCCTTCCCCATATATCCAATCAAGAACGAAAAGAAAAATGAAAAAAAAGGGAGTAATATATACGAAGTACTAAGCAAATAGGCAAACAAATGAGCTACGTTGAATTGGTATATACTTCCTTCGTTCTTTAATTTTTGCAACATTGTGATTTTTGCACTATTCACGGACCTTACGTTGACCACAATTTTCTACTAATATACATAATCAAATTATTACGTATAAAATGTTATTGAATTCCTATCGATGTGAATGTTCAAAATATCAACTTTTTATAATGTTTACTAATACATAATTAAATATAATTACAGTCAAAATTGTGGTTGGCAAACGTAAAAGTTTAACTGTTGCAAGAATTAAAGAATGGAGGATAATATGTTGATGCATCATATCCAATATCATTCACCTTATTGTTTGGATTTTCGTCTATGTAGTTTCTATCACTATCTCATGAACACGCATGATGACCAAATCCAATAGTTATGTTACGTTGGATAGCCGAACGGCCCGAACTAATACTCTTTGAGTTCTTGCATGCCATGCATATATATATATAGAGAGAAGTGATCCTGTCCAGCAAATTTCTGTCCGAACAGTGTCCGAACATGGTCATTTGGGGCACTTTCCGGTGGAATTGTTTGATGAAATTTTTTGAGCAAGTTCCTCACCAAGTCTAGTTTGTTCATACCAAATTTCAGCTCAAAATTCGATCGGGAAGGCAGTCAAATCATTTTGTTTAAGTTGACTGCGCCTAAATATACATATAAAACGCAGTCAACTTCAAAAAATGATTTGAATGCCTTCCCGATCGAATTTTGAGCTGCAATTTGGTATGGACAAACTAGACTTAGTGAGTAACATGCTCAAAAGATTTCATCAAAAAATTCCACCGGGAAGGGCCCCAAATGGCCATGTTCGGACGGAGACTTCTGTCCGAACGTGGGGACCTGAACATTTCCGTATATATATATGTGTGTATATATATATATGTGTGTGTGTGTGTGTGTATATATATATATATACTCCATATATATATATATATATATATGTGTGTGTGTGTGTGTGCCAAGTGCGGTGTAAAATTTGAGGTGATCATATCATATTGGCATAGGAGGGTCTATGTATAGGTAATGGTAGGCTGAACCCATGTAAATTTATTTTTTTCAAATTGTTAGTGTAAGTTTTTCATTTTTCATATCACATTTCCAAAATTGGTAACACATTGTTATATTTCAATATCGGTACTATATTGGAGGGAATAAAAATATGATTTTCCTTTTATTTTTTAAATAACTAAACAGGTAGTCGGTACTATATTGGCGGAAAGTCTATAAAGTTGATATTATTTTGAAATAAGTGATAGTTGAGATTATTATGAGTAGACCATCTATAGTTTGGATTATTATTACTATTATCATTTTTGCAATGTACAATAATGGGGTCGAGGATCAACTGGGAGATGAATTATGTGGGAATCTATAAGATTGGTAACATTAAAATCACTTATAAAGGTAATACAAAAATTGAAGTTATACAAATACCTTTATAAGGAGAATGCGTCGGCGACCATGAATTAGACCACTTGCATTATACATCAATTTATTATAATTAATTTATTAACATCATAAGGGAGAGTGCATCAATGACCACTTGAGTTAGACCACTTGCATTACGCATAAATTAATTAATTTATTAGCATCATAAGGGAGAGTGCGTCGACGATCATTTGAGCTGGACCACTCGCATTACACATAAATTTATCAACACCACTAATAAAGGTTAATTATAATTAATCTGAAAAGAGGATTTAAGATGTTTTCTTTTGGACTGAAATTTGCTGGTCTGGTCTGATCTGGTTCGGTCCGATCTGGTAAATTCATGGTCTCTGTGTACATTATGACTACGGAAGTCTGGTCTGATCTGATCTGATCTAATCTGGTCTGTTCTGATCTGGTCTGATCTAGTCTGTGACTGAAACAGTCCAAAAGAAAACATCTTTAATATGAAAGAGGGACTAGCCCTTTTAAAAATAGGAGTATACATAACTACATAAGCATAAGATGAGTTGAGTGATGGGGTAATCTGATCTATTTCCCTGAAATTAGGGGGACCTAAAGTGTCAAATAGTTGGGGCACTGTGTCTATATAAAAGCGGACGAGGACAATGCATTCTCCCATGCAAATGTCTTCCTCACCTCCAACACTCCCTCTCTAGTGTTTCTCAATCAAAACCCAATCCCCCACCCTTCTTGCCTCCTTCTCCTCCCTCTGTCCACAACCTGTCTCTCCCTCCCTCCCTTTAAATCCCAGCAATCTCCTACCCAGATTCCAGCCCAGTCCAGCCCATTTATTCCCAGCTAGCTACTTACTTGGAATACATAATTATTAATACCATCAATAATAGTAACAACAACTAACATAACACAGCTAGCTAGCTTGTAGTGATCGATCCCAGCCCCCATTTGAATTTCTTCCTGTCGGAAAAACAAGATACGGTTAAGGTAAGGTTTTCTCCTGAACAATGTCGGCGAGCCGGAGGTCACGTTCGCGAGTGCCGGAAATGTCGAGGATAACTGAAGACCAGGTTGCCGACCTCGTCTCCAACTTGCAGCGCCTCCTCCCTGAGATCCGTAACGGCCGTTCCGACAGGGTACGTCTGTCATTTCCCAACAAACTTTTACTATTCCCGCATTTTTGTTTTTATATCAAGATCACCGGTATTTTCGGGTCAACTATATATGAACCGCCAAAACTCTACTCAGAGTATTTTTTTACTTATTTTTCGTTCTCCAATTTGTTGTTTCCATTTTATAAATTTAAACATTTCCATTTTAGAAATTTAAATATCGTGTTGCATCAAATACCTTGTGGTCTAACGATCATTGTGATTGAGTCACATATAACATAGAACATATAATATAATAGGTTAGGAAACTTTGTCAAAAAAGAAAATTAAACTCAGATTGCAAATATTAATCCGACCGATATAATGGAGTATACGTGTATAACATCACATATTTACTTTTTTTTTAAAATATGGAAAATGATTTTTCCAATTTAAGAAGAAAATCATAGACATGTCTCGTTTTACTTGTTTCTCCACATTTTTCTGGTGTATTTTTTATGTTATCCATTTTCATTTTTGTTTCCATTTTCTAAATCTGAACACACTTTCAAACTATAAATATGCTCGATACACTATGAGCCCGTTTGGATGCTGGTATTTTGATCACTCTAAACCGTCGAAATTTTATAACCGGAAACGCTGCATGATGCAGCGTTTTGGCATCCCAACCGCCATTAAACAAACAAGTCCTATCACAACACGTATTTCCGTTTTGAAGTACATAACAAGAAACACGCCCTGTTTTTCTTTTTTTTTTTGAAAAATGGCTTCTCTAACTTATTAAGAAGAAAAAAGAAACACGCCTTTTTTTTAATAAAGTGACTCGTTTTTATTAAATGACGGTGTCTCGTATTTCATGATTGACGGTGTATCACACCTGGATACATAGTGATACAACCAGTCAAACTCATAGTCACAGTACTATTCCGGCCTCATAATATCATCATCATCATCGTATATGCCCAGAAAATAAAAATGGTACATACAGATCATTCGATCTGCAGGTTAAACCACCTCATTCAATGCATGTCTTGTGGTGGTGCACCACTTCTAATTTGTTTAATTCAATTGCTATTAACTCTCTCTATATATAAATATACACATTCATGATTGATACTACCTCCGTCCCTTAAAATTTTGTCAAGTTTGACCGGCACGGGGATTAATAAAGTAAAAGCTATGTGGTTGAGAATTGTGCAGAGGAGAGAGAATTAACTGGAACCACAAATTATTTACTTAAAAGGGAAAGTGGCAAAATTAATGGGATATCCAAAAAAGGGAAGTTGACAAGATTTTAAGGGACGGAAGGAGTATGTAAGGAGTATATAGATATTGAGGAGTAAAATACTCCTTATCAAATTGATTTACGAAATAATTTTTTGATAATAAAAATTTATATTTTGAGACGGTACATTAAATTTTTTATAAAGTTGTAAAATTTAAATTAAATATAATTAAAATTTATATACTCCCTCCGTAACAGAGAGAATGACGGAAGAGTGCATGTTTTGGGAGAACCATTCCAAAAAGTGTAGAAACTTAGAGAGAATGACGGAAGAGTGCATGTTTTGGGAGAACCATTCCAAAAAGTGTAGAAACTTAAACAAGATAATAAATCGTGGGACCCTCAACAAAAAAATCACTTCAATTTTAAAACATTTGTAACTTTTTCATTTCTTTTCGGTTTTATATAAAAAAATATCAAAATTCTTAATTTTTTATGATTTTTCATATGACATCAATATCACCTATATAAAAAAATCAAAAAAAAAATCGAACTAATGGATTTTTTTGGACCTACAATGCTATCTTTATTTTATTAATAAAAAATATTTTTAAAAACCAGCCAATCTAGCCATTTCAACCATAAATTCATAAATTTCAACAGAATCAATCGATTTTGTCAATTTCAATGTTACCATACATGCTTTAACCGTGAGATCTTAATTTTAATATTTCAATCTCATTTTGATCACTTGTAACTAAAAGAAATTTCAGATCCAAAAGGTTTTCAATTTTTAAAAATACTTTATATATACAATATTGATGTCATATGAAAGATAATAAAAAGTTATGAAATTTGATATATTTTTTTATAAAAAATGAAAAACAAATGAAAAAGTTACAAAGTTTTAAAACAAAGAAGGGATTTATAATTTAAGTTGAGAAAATGATTTTGCAAAACTTACACTTTTTGGAATGGAATGTGAGAAACATGCACTGAATTGTCAAACACCCTCCGTAACAGTCATATCTTCTCACTTTCCTTTTTTGGCCGTAACACTCATATCTTACCATTTCTAAATCTTCCTATTATACTCTCAATAATTTTGAAAATAACATATTATCACACCTACTTTTTTTGGATTTATCCTTCATTCCATCACACTATTTCATTATCAATAATTTATATTCTCTTTCATCATTCTTAATTTCACCTACTTTTAAACGGGAAAATATATGTGATACGGAAGTAGTACTACTTAAATGAATAAAATCAAACTACTTCACAAAAATTGATTTTTCAAATCAATTTGCAATATTATATTGAGTATAATACCTCATTATATACTCCGTATTTATGAATGGCATGGGTGAGCCCCTCATTATCACCACGTGCCTGCGTCTCCTCCGCCCATACGGATCCGGTTGTTTGACTAGCTGGACACCTTGCTACAAAATGTCTTCCTGCTTCATCTCACTGCCACTGTTCCAAAAAATTCGTTGACTTTAATGCCACCGAGGATCTATATTACTCTTCCTCCCATACAAAAATCGTGAAATAAACTTAGTCATATATATTTTGGGAGGTTTATATTCTTATATTTTTTAATAAGACTATAAATACTATTACGAAAAAACATAACTATAATACGTAGTAATATTTTGTAATTTTAACCGTGTTTTAATTTTATTTCGAGCAATTCCATTTTCGAGATTCCCCTGATTAGCCAATAAGTCGTATATATCGCTCCTTTTCCTAAGATATTTTTTAAACACGGAGTAAAACTTATGGATAACAGTGTAACTAAAATTACTATTAGTATAGCGCCATTTCAACTTCATCAGTGTAAAGCACAATGGTAATCATGGTTAATAAAAGTTACATACTTGACATATGTGGTGTTTGAACTTTTTAAAATATATTTCCTTCGTCCCAAATTATTTTGTAAAATCAACAATTTTTTGTTAACCAATAATAACGTAGTAGACTAGTAGTCCGTATTTGATGTATCAAGTGGAAATACTTAACTTTGTCAAGTTTATAAAATACGCTCGTTTCAAAACATACTAGCTCCTTCCATTCCAGAAAGTAACTAAACTATGTTTTCGGTTTTCTTATCCGTCTATCACGTTTAAAAGAATATAAAAAAAGTGTGATTGAAATTTTTACATAAGACGCAATATAATGAGTATTAAACATACTTGCTTTTAAAAGTGGAAAAGTTTTATTTAACCATCTTTGACTTTTCCGGTCAAAGTTGATAAACTTTGATCCATTATATTAACTAATATATTAATGTGAAACTTGATAAATTTATACTTTATGATAGTGATGTGAACAAAGAACATTTTCATATTATTTTCATATTATCGGTCAAAGATGAATATTATTCACTTGGAAAATAGTGGTTGGCTAATTTAAAAAGGACGGAGAGTATATGATAACATTTTTTTTTTGATAAAAACATTGCATTTGCCCTAGTTTTATTTGCGTGCATGTCCTTGGAAAGGGTTTAAAAGCATGCATTTTTGTGTATGTAGATAATTAAAGCACGTACATTTGCATGTTGACATGCATGTTTACGTGAAGATATTGGTGGAGCTAATAGTTTAGTTAGCATTATATTGATGTTGAATATACATAAGTAGTACTTACTTTTTTGGTAATTGTATTATAAGATAATAATGTACTTACTAAATTCATGTGTATATGATTTAAAACGAAACGTACAGGTTTCAGCAGCGAAGGTGTTGCAGGAGACATGTAACTACATAAGAAGCTTGCACAGGGAAGTGGATGGGTTGAGTGATAGGTTAGCCCAGCTCTTGGAGTCCATGGATGGAGATACTGCTCAAGCCGCTCTTATTAGAAACTTACTTATGCAATAATTATTCATCATTCATTTTTAATTATTTAATTTCCTTATTGTTGTTTCCCGATCAAATGGCCCGCTAATTTGCTATGATTATTGATTAATTATTATTAAGTAGAATTACATATATCATGTAGCTTAATTGATCGATTAATTAATTATGAGCTTTATTTGATCTTGATCCTCGAACAGCTAGCTAGCTATAAACTCTCTCCATCTCACTAAAATCTTCCTGCTTTCCTTTTTTAGAAGTCCAAAATGAAGTTCTTATTTCCCTAAATGGAAAATTATCCTACATCTAAATAGTGTCGTGCAAAACAGTGTCAAAACAATATTTTATCCCTGATAAGTTTATTTCCTTAATATGTGTGTATAGGTAGGTCAAACTAAGAACATCTTAGCGGAACGAAGTCCTATATATACAAAAATGATCTTTGTACTCACTCTTATACCCACTTTTGTACCCATCTATGTTTGTAAAGGTATTTTTTTGTCTGTGAACTCCGGTTCATAGACAATATTTTGCACAGACAAAATATTTTGTACCCAATATTTTGCACAGACAAAAAATCTTTGCACCCAATATTTTGTCTGTGCAAAATATTGGTTCACAGACAAAAAAACTTCACAAACATGATGAGTATACTAAAATATCAACTATTAGTATTATAACAATAGAATTAAATGTATGTACACTTGTTTAACTTAATCAAACCATAAATATTAAATGGCAATATCTTGCAAATCATAATAAATCTAGTATCAAACATTAGTTTTCTAGAATTAAGAATTAATAACTAAATAATGATTAATAAATAAAATAACAAGTTCTAAACAGTTCGGTTTATTCGGATCGATTTTGAGATGTGAAAACCAAAACCGAAACCAAACAACTACGGTTCGGTTTTTTAAGTTCAGTTTTTTAAGTTCGGTTTTCGTTTTTTTGCGGTTCGGTTGTTTTGGTTGCGGTCCGGGTTTTTTTCGATTTGGTTTTCAGTTTCTCCGACCCACCCCTAAAACCAAATGATGAGCATTTTTCACAAAGTCATTCCATAATATATTTTATTGGGAAAAGTACGGAAAATGTACTTGTGGTTGGGCCTGTTTTCAGATAGGGTCATGTGCATGTTTCATTCTTTATCAAAGTGATTCATGTGTTTGAATTCCGTTATCACAACAGGATCACGCCGTTAAAAACATCTGAAAAAGACTGTTAAAGGTAACTCCGATTTTCAAAAGTGCCCAGAAAATTATAAGAAAAATACCGAAAGGTACGGTGGACAAATCAAGATGACCTCCAAACCACCTTCGCCTTTGGATTTTTTCAGATCTGTTTGAATTATATTTTAAAAATGATTTCGCTAATATAACTTTTCCGGTGGACTTTTCGATGACAAGGGTGGCTGAAAGAAAAAGAAAGATGGCCTAGCGGTCGTCTTATTGAGCTGCATCTTCGGTATTTTTCTTTTAATTTTTCAGGCACTTTTGAAAATTGGAGTTACTTTTAAGTTTTAACGGTCTATTTCAGACGTTTTTAACGACGTGACCCTCTTGTAATAACGGAATTTAAACACATGAACCACTTTGATAAAGAATGAAACACATGACCCTATCTGAAAACGGGCCCAACCACAAGTACATTTTCCGTACTTTTCCCTATTTTTTTAAACATTTTAATAGTAAATGGTACGGAGTATTATATACATAAACTGTGTGATTTTACATATATAAAAAATATGAAATAATGGAAATTAAATGTATAAATAACCTAACTTGAATGGTACGAATGGATTCCTTATATTGTCCAATTTCACACACATATATATTTGCATGTCACACTAATGAATAAAAATTCAACATAATATTCTTCAAAAAAAAAAAATTCAACATAATAAGTTGCCGTTAAATAACTAACGGCTGAGAGACATTTTTAACCTTTGGATTGTAAAATTAAAGTACAATACATTTAATTAAATGTACAAGTTTACTGTGCCGTCTGTGCATGCAACAATTGCCGCAATTGAAGGATAAGCCACAGATCAGATTCATATTTATAAGTTTTAAGGATTAAGGATATACGAGTAAGTTTTTAGGATATACGATCGAGTAATATGATATGCTCAGTCCTTTATTTACTTCTCTACGAAAGATCAGAGCACTATTTTATAAAACGAATTTAATTTTTATGCATGCATGCACGTTTCAGAAGAACAAAAAAATCATGAACATATGTTGAACATAGTTTAATTAAAATAATTGTTTCGGGATAGTTTTTTTTATGGACAATTGTTTCGGGATAGTTAAAAGATGTAATAAAATCAAAATAATTGTTTCTTTTCATGTCATTTCTAAATGGGTTTTTCCATCTTTTGACAACATGAGTTTTTCCATCAAATGACATGCAAAAGTCTTGTTCTCTTCGTCCGGACTCTACGGTCTACACAACTTTTAGTGTAGAGAGAACATATGGGTCATCATCATAAGAGTAGAGAGAAATGACATGCTAAAAAAATAAGTACAATAATTCTCGTCTATTATTCTCCGATTTAATATTTTAATTTTTATATTTAATTTTTATCACATTTGAGTTTTTTTGTGACTTTATAAACCATTTAATATAGTTTCTGAATATGTAAATTTTATTTTAATAAACAAATTTAATAACCAAGAGAGATTATATCTACTAATTTTATGGTTAGTCAAATTAAACATCGTAAATCGTGTGGGAGCATTTCTACGAGACGAAGAGAGCATGGGCGGATCTATGTTGGGGCAGGGGTGGGCTCCAGCCCAGCCCAACCCAATTTATTTTTATTATTATAGGTATAAGTTTAATTTCCAGCCCACCTCAAAACTAATGTCTAGCCCAGCCCAAGCCTACCAACTTTGTAATTCTATTTGATTATTAATTGCATTTTTTCAGTAGATAGTAAAATAGTTTTTATTTATTATTATAAATTTATAATGATTAAAGATAGAATTAAAGATTATAAAATGATTTATTTATAATGCAATTAAAGAATAGAAAACGATGTATTTACTATTTAGGCATGTAAGAATGGATTCAAAATCTCAATTCAATTTTAAAATTGGGAATACTTATTAGTTTTATGTACATCGACTATTTTTACTTATTAGTTTTATACTTTTATAGAAGTATTTTAATTCATATCAATAAATACTAAAATCTTTAATAATCAATAATAAAATTATAAATCACACTAAAAACGTTTAAATTTTAGATATGTTACCTCTGTCTCGTTTTATTTAGCCATTTTTGACTCTTTACTCAAAGATGGTAAACTTTGATCCATCATTTTAACTCATGTATTAATGTGAAACTTACTAAATTTATACTTTTATGATAAACTTTTTAACAAAGAACATTTCCATTTCATTTTCATATTATCAATTGTATTGTAAAAATATATAGTCATTCAGAGTTTAACTTCTTTGACTTGAAAAGTCAAATTAGTCTTAATAAAAGTCGGAGGTAGTATATAGTTTATTTCTATAATTTATAAGTTGTGAATATGCTCGAGTCCAGATCAAACTGAACATGACTATGCTCGAATTCAGCTTGAATAACTATTCAAACTCAAAAAAACAACGGCCGTTTTTTTTGTAAAAACAAACTATTTAAACTAAAATTTAGCCTGTGTTCGAGATTGAAGCTCGTTAAGCTTTGGTCATTAAATTAAATTCGAAATCATGATCGAACTCGAGTAGTTCGAAAAAAACTCAGTTCAATAATTATCAGTCCTAAGCTAAACCTTTTGTATGCAATAACGAAAATTTTTACTGCTTAGCCCACCCCACCCCTCATTCCTAAATCCGCCCCTGGAAGAGAGTAATAATAACATACTTAGAAGCTGTTCTCTTCGCCTGATCTGAATGTTTCTGATCTGAATTTTTTAAGTTCTGATATGATCTGATCTTAATTTTTTTGATCTGATCTGATCTGAATCTTTCTGATCTGATCTGATCTGATCTGAATCTTTCTGATCTGATCTGAATGTTTCTGATCTGGTCTGATCTGATCTGAATCTTTCTGATCTGATCTGATTTGAATGTTTCTATGATTATAATTATAATTATAATTATTATAATTTCAATTACAAATATAATTTAAATAAAATTATAATTATAATCGTAACTATAATAATAATAATAATAATTAAATTTAAATTTAAAATGAAAACAATTTATACCTATTACACTAATTATAAATATAGATATAATTATAACTGTAATTATATTTTTAATTATAATTACTTATATAATTATAATTGTAATTATAATTACAATATTTATCTCTATAATTGTAACTATAGTTCTCAATATTATTATAATTACTCCATAAAATAATTACAAAAGTAGTAGTAATAATAATAAAAATAATAATTATAATCATAAATTATAATTATAATATAATAATAATTATAATATAATTATAATTATTATAATTATAATTAATAATAATTATAATTATATTAACATTAATTAAAATATTATAATATAATAATATAACTATAACTATTATAATTATAATTAATAATAATTATATTTATATTAACATTAATTATAATATTATAATATAATAACAGTACTATAAATACAATTAATACTATCATAACGATATTATTATATTAATATTATTATTACAATATATTAATAATAATACGATTATTATTATTATTATTATTATTAGTATTACTATATTATTATAATATTATATTATAATTATAATTATAATCATAATTATAATAATGATTGTAATGATAATTATAATTATTATAATTATAATTAATTATAGATATAATTATAATAATTACAATTGATTATACTTATAATTATAAGAATTATAATTGTAAATATAATTATAATTACATATAATTATAATATAATATTATAATAATATTAATCATATTATTATTATTATTATTATTATTATTATTATATTGTAATAACAACAACAACAACAATAATAATAATAATAATCTTCTTAATAATTGCATTTATATTACTATTATTATATTAAAATATTATAACTATTATTAATATCTTATTTCTTTATCATATTATTATTAATATATTAATAATAATTATATAATAATAATAATCATAATATTAATAATAATAATAATTAATATAATAATAAAAGTGATAAATCATGTGTGAACTTTTCTGATCTGATCTGATCTGAATGTTTTTGATCTGATCTGAATGTTTCTGATCTGGTCTGATCTGATCTGAATCTTTCTGATCTGATCTGAATCTTTTTTATCTGATCTGATCTGAATCTTTCTGATCTGATCTGAATCTTTCTGATTTGATCTGATCTGATCTGAATTTTTCTGATCTGATCTGATCTGATCTGAATAAAATAAGAATAAGCAATAAGTAATAAGAATAAGACGAACAGAACAACACCTTAAGGAATACGATGTCCTAATTAACGATTGGCTAAAACATATAGCCTAGTTAGCATTCTTGAATACGGTTGGGGGCAATGGTTTTGACATAGTTTTTTCAATTCATAGAGTTTTGTATTTGGTCAAAGAGCGTATACTATACATGCCCATATTTAATAATTCATCCGTTCCTTTTTAATTGTAATAGTCCACTTTTCACGTTTGTCAATGCACATGTTTGACCATTAATATCTTTCATTTCTTATTAGTAAAAAATTTAAAAAATTCAGATTTTTATAATTTAGAATGAGAAGAATTTAACAATATTTTTTATAGATTTAATTTATAATACATTATTAAATAAAATATAGTCAAAGTAAAACATGTGAATAGTGTAAAAAGTCCAATGTTGCAATTAAAAGAGAAAGGAGGTAGTAATATCTCCCTCCGCTTAATCCCCTAGTTAAAAAATTGCACGATTTTTTAAACACTAATTAAATAAAATATTTGAGTAAAGTTTAATAAAGAACTTTGATACATAATAAGATGAGTGGTGATAAGTATTGATGGAATAAATTGTCCCAAGTAAAAAAAATAGAGCATACATAGTATTTAATCGAGGGAACCAAATCAGTGAAAATGATGAGCTTTTTGGATGAAACCATACCAACGAGTCAACGACGGCAGTAAACTTTTATTATATTTGTGTAGGAGAAGCTACGTGTACAAAGCCTATGAAGCTTTTAGGGAAAGTGTTAATGAAGACATGAGTTAGGAAGTACATATGTGTAAGAGAAGAGAGGAGTGTGATGTTCTCCTTTCTTCATTGAGTAACTAGTCCTTAATCAATCAATTTTTGCAAGGTAAGTACACATGTATAAGGTATGATATGAGCCTGAGTGTGTTTCCTCTTAACTTTTTACATAGGGTTAAATTGTATGAATATGCTGATAATTTATGAATATCCGGCTCTTGACAATACCTTATATCCAGACTAATATGAGTTTGAAGGAATATTCTCCATCAACTATAATGTTATAAATAGATATTTAATAATGGAAACCAAAATGTCATTTTTAGCTTAGGCATTAGGTACCAAATTAGCCCAAAGTAAGGCTAGTATTTGTTAGACAATAAATCAACAATATTTGTTGATTGATTTTGCATATAAGTTCACTTTTTATGTAGCTTTAGTTATTAACAATGCTCAAAACAATTGAGAAAAACTTACTTTATCAAAACTGAGTGAATTAGGCTCATCGCATAAAATTAAGATTATTAGTTGAAATTTTAGCTAAAATTTGGTATGAGTAAACTAAACTTGATAAATAAGATGCTCAACAAATTTATCAAAAAATTCCACCGGGAATCACCACAAATCGCGACGACCGGAGAGAGCTTTGTATATAAGAAAGTTTGATGATAAGAAACTCAAAACTTTACCGTTTTACTGTAACAAGGTGTCGGTTTATAGAACTTTCTTGGAAGCAAGATAAAATTCTGGGTAGTTGGTCATTCCTGAATCTCGCTTCAATATTGACTGTCAATCCACCTGGGAAGATCATCAAACACAGCGCGCCCAAATTTTGCCCTGATTATCTTCAGCTTCTTCTCCCTTGATTACGCGCATTCTCATTAAACTGCATTTGGATTAAAAAATCACCTTATTTGAACTAAATACATTTCGTATGAATCGGAATTGCTCATTCTGAAATAGGTCAACTTCACACGCATCTGGATGTTAAAAACTGCGCGTAGATTGATTGGATCAGGTGAAGGAGAAGTGGGCAGGGGGGCGGAGATTGATCGGATCGGGTGAAGGAGAAGTGGGAAGGGGGCGGAGATGATGGATGCGGTGTCGGTCAGGGTGCCGTATAAGAATTTAAAGCAGGAAGTGGAGCTGGTAGGGGTAGATGAGCTTCATCTGCGTCGGTTGCAGGTTGATTCGCCATCGTCACCTCCTAGGGATTCCAATGGCGACTCCACGGATTCGAATTCTCACCACCCGCCTGCAAACAGCAACCTGCTCACCCTGATCCTCAGTTGTACAGTTGCCGCCGGCGTCCAGTTTGGCTGGGCGCTACAACTTTCTCTCCTCACCCCTTATATTCAGGTATATACCGCCACATTGCTATTACAGTTTTGTGCATTGCTCAGTAGATTGTAGAGTTCAAGCTGTTGTTCTAGACTTCTAGGAATGTGTATTTGTATCAAATGTACATTAGGCTAGTAACCATTTTACGCTAAATTTCAAACTGTGGAATGAACAGATGTATGCCTCTGCGGAATTGCAGCTTGAACAGATAATATCATTTATTAGATTTATGGTCAGAGTCAACCTTGCTAGTGATTACTATATTGGGTACCCTGAATTGCAGAAAATAAAATCACAGATCTACATCCAGACCACAAAATCCTTTCCCTGGATCTTTTTATGTCCACAACATAGTAGTATCATTTTCAGATCCAATGTTTAGTGAGATTCCACATGCTGTGACCCCTAGAATCCAGGATTTCTGTAAAGGACCATTTAAGTTGGTCATAGGCTTGTTTGTACTGTCCAGCATGCTTATATTTGATGCTTCTGTTTGGCGCAGACTCTTGGAATACAACACGCCTTCTCTTCCTTTATTTGGCTATGTGGCCCAATTACAGGTCTTGTGGTAAGTTCTGATTCATATCTTTTTAACATTGATAGTTTGAAACTATCCTTCTGGAAGTTAGTTGAGAGAAAGATTTTCAATGTTAGGTTGGAAATGATGTGGTTAAAGACTTAAATATACTAGTCAGGATATACTGTTATTGTTGTTCTTATTGTTATCCCCCCCCCCCCCCCCCCCCGGTGAAAGCTCAATTAATTTGAATAACTTAATGAGTTCAATCATCTGAGAGTATGGTTGGAGTCTTGGAGAGACTCAGATTGAATTGCAAATCATATAATTATTAGCTAAAACTGGTATGTACTTTGTAATACTCCTTTAAAGAAAGAACTTTGTGGCTGATATTGTATCTATATTGATGAATAAATTTTAACAACACAATTTCATTTTCTTAATTCCCATGCCAAAAGCAAGTAGGAAGTTTAATATCGGTTGGAGGAGATATTTTATTAATCTGAAAAACGACAGTTAAATTGTCTGATCAGCCTAATAAGTCCATATGCTTCCATCATTATACCAAATGGGTCCTTAATCTCACTTTAGATATTAGATAATAAAACTGGTATACATAGTAAGGCCTCTTTCAAGTTTTACTGGGATGGCAAAACTCTATAACTGACATGGCATGTTGCCGTGTTTTACTTTTTATTAAAAGCATACATCAATTTAGTCGGGTACTCGGGTGAACTCGAACTTTTGGTACTTCTGAATTTCGCAGAGAACAAAGTTGATGACAGGTAAAATCTAAGAAAGTTTCAAACAACCTTTGTCTCTTTCAGGTGCAACCTTGTGTTGGAATATGGAGTGATAAGTGCTCCTCCAAATATGGCAGAAGACGACCTTTCATATTTGTTGGATCTCTCATGATATCCTTGGCTGTGAGCATTAAGTACTTGTGTTTATATTTAGTTTGTAACACTAACTTGTAATGCACTATTATAAATATATGAGCTAACCTGATATTGTGATGCAGGTCATAATAATTGGATTTTCTGCAGACATAGGATACATTTTAGGTGACACGCAAGAGCACTGCAGGTTGTCATTAATTCCTCTTTTTGTACGGCTCTAATTTTCGAGGACTAGATAGTATAATGTTTTGTAACCAGATTGTGACAATGCAGCACTTTCAAAGGTACTCGCACAAGGGCTGCTATTGTGTTCATTATTGGATTTTGGCTGTTGGATCTTGCAAACAATACTGTGCAGGTTAGTGCCAAGAAAGTTTGCAAGTTCAGGCTCAATTTGGTAGCCATAATAGCCATACGTATTCTGCTTATCAGCAGGATAATCAGATAAGCTGCTTGACTTATTTGGCTGAAACTGGCTTCACCAAACGTTTTTTTCTTTCAGAAAAGTCAATAGATTTAGCCATTTCAGAAAAATAATCTTTACCAAACAGGCCCTAAATTGTTTAACGATGAATCCATTAGAGTTTTGTAAGAGAAACATAATGAAATAATGTTCTTTCTATACTGTAATAAATTACAGGGCCCAGCACGAGCTCTATTGGCTGATTTATCAGGTATGTTACTGCTATGAGAAATGCTCATTGGTGATTTGTCAACTTCACAAGGTTTCCGTTGTGATAAAAACTACATCTTTGATTTGGTGACAGGTCCTGAGCAGAGAAATACTTCAAATGCTATATTTTGCTCCTGGATGGCTGTTGGAAATATACTAGGATTTTCGGCAGGCGCCAGTGGAAATTGGCATAGGTAATAGTCACATACTGATGTTGCGTTTCCTCTATTGTATATTTAAATAATATATTTATTTCCATTTAGGTCATGATTTGAATAACTAAACCCGTAAAACTCTTTTATATGTACATGGTTTTGGACAGATGGTTTCCTTTTCTGATGAGCAGAGCTTGCTGTGAGCCATGTGGGGACCTCAAGGCAGCATTTTTAGTAGCCGTGGTGAGTTATTTTCTTGGAGAGAGGTCAGATAAAAAGAACATATTCCTGGAAATAATTCCTGTAGTCTGGGTCTCTGGGATACGTATGAGAGAGCAATTATTTCCTTTTTAAAAGGGAACGTTTTTAACTTCGGTCTTTCTTTATTGAGGAATTTCCATAGTAGTACTACATCTAGAGTGCTTCTAGAACTTTGTTCCTTAGCTTCTTGGTACCCTTCATATACAATCGTTTGTTGCCCTTGAGAATTGAAACCACTAGGAAATATACTTTTGGCTAATGTTTCGCAGTGAAAAACTAAATATATACTCATACACCTCTGTGTTTTCTTCTAAGTGTACAGACTGATTTTTTATGTTATACTCCAAGTTAGAATTTAATATTACGAATTCAGTCTTATGCTAATAATTTTCTTTATAATGTGTTGAACTTCCTCTGTCACAAAAAAAGAATCATGTTTCACCAAGCTACAAACTTTAGTTTTGCAACGGTACAACTATCAGAAATTATGTCTTCTAGCTATTTTTATATATTTGTATGCTGATTATACTTGTTTTGAACATGATTTTTTGAAAAGGTACTGTAAATATATTGGGAATTGGATCATTTTGTTAAAACAGGACTCTGTTTTAGGACAGAAGTGAGTTTTCAAACATGTCTCTTTTTATGGGATGATGGAAGTACTATAACTTGCTCTTTATATTATTAATTTAGTCCCTGATAATACCCCGTAGCCCTTTAGTTAAATACCTAAAGATTCTTTCTATTATGATGCTTTCAGCTCTTACATATAGTTTTTTTCATGATCTGAATGTTCCTTTTGTGCAAACAAACAGGTGTTCCTGGCTCTGTGTACTCTAATTACTCTCTACTTTGCAAAGGAAGTTCCACTGGCAGCCATGCAGTTTCACCGGCTATCAGATTCTTCTCCTCTCTTGGATAGTCCACCTGATACTGGATTTGACATTTCACAACCAAAAAGTGATATGCAGCCCATCAACATGGTATCCGTTAACAAGTCTGAGAATGGTTATATGGATAATAACAATACTATTCTGAAAAATGAAGATCGAACGGTAGGGAATGATCCAGCTGATAGCTTTAATGACAGTCCAGCAGCAGTTCTGGTTAATTTGTTGACCAGCTTAAGACATCTGCCTCCGGCTATGCATTCAGTACTTGCTGTCATGGCATTGACGTGGGTAATTTCTCGATTATAATTAACTTCAGTTCCCATATTATTTGGCACTATGTAGTTTGGGATCTGCCTTTCACATTTTGCGAGTTTAGTCTCTCAAATCTTATAATTGAGATTAATTAGTTGATACCGTTAAAATTACTGTTTAGTTTAAGGTTTATAGATATATTCTGTAATATAAAATGCTCTCATGGTCTTTAATATTTAACAGTGCAAATGATGATTTTAACGGGAGGGACTTATTGTATCTAGTATACAACAACTGAACGACTAAATTTGCAATAATTGGAAGGCGAATTCCAGACTACACTATACCAAACAAATGGGGCACTAAAAGTGCGATTTTCACTATGTATTATGAAGATCTTAATCATGGAAACCTTGTTATGAATAATACGTAGTAATATTTTTCTTGGCTTTAATCTTCTTAATTTATCCGTTTACTAATATGGTGTCCTCAACTCTTGCAACCAGTTGTCTTGGTTTCCCTTTTTCCTTTTTGACACTGATTGGATGGGAAGAGAAGTCTATCATGGAGATCCAAATGGAGATGTTTCTGAAGTAAAAGCTTATAACCAAGGTGTCAGAGAAGGGGCATTTGGTTTGCTATTGAATTCTGTAAGATTTCCTAATCGAACATCATCGTACATCATTCTGTTTTCTTTTTCTGTTAAAAACACCTAAATCCAGAATAATGTTGATGGTAACATTGTTTTAACAGGTTGTTCTTGGCTTAACATCTTTCCTTATTGATCCAATGTGCCAGTGGATTGGTGCAAGACTGGTTTGGGCTATTAGCAATTTTATGGTGTTTGTCTGCATGGCAGGGACTACCATAATTAGCATTGTTTCACTCAGTGAATCCTCAAACGGAGTTCAGCACATGATTGGGGCAAATAAAGCAACTAAAATTGCCTCACTGGTTTTATTTGCTCTTCTTGGCATTCCTCTTGCGGTAAGTTATGACACTCCTAATTCATTATCTTAAGGAGTTCACATATACCACTTCTTGAGTATGCCATATCAAATCATCAATTGTCTACTGGGCTTTCTTCTATTATTAGGATGAGGTAAACCTCACTTTTTGAGGATTCTTTGCTGGATCAGTTAGGCCCAACATAACATGGTATCCGGGTTGGGTCCAACGGTTGTTTTTGGGGTACTAGCCACTTACTTGATAAAGAGAGTTCACTAAAGAATATTATTCAAATTCATGAGACCACTCATGGTTTGGGTGACCTGGTGCCGATTTGTCCACCCCTTAACTCGTCTAAAGAGAGTTCTGAATATCTATCTACATTTGCATCCAAATTCAAATTCAACAAAGAGAACTAAAGAATATTATTCAAATTCATATGAGACCACACATAGAATCTAGCTATACAACCTTTGGTGTGCATGTATCGAGACAAGAAGATCTTGAAGATTGTAATGGACTTTTTACCACTATATGAATGCACAAAAAAGCTTCCAATCTATTAGGAAATGTCTTTACCAAATGAAATTTTCTAAAGTCTTAATATACACTCTGATTGTTACATTTGCTTAAATTTCATTGATCGAGTGAGTTATGTTCGGAGTGCAATTACATCATTGGCTTAATTACTTTCTATTATATAAGTAAGTATAGGGTAAACCTCATCTCTTGAAGATCTTTTTGGGTTAGTTAAAGCCAACCTAGCACTTTTCACAGGCTCACAATAAAAAGCTCGAATTCTAATTGATCCAGATTTATTTGGTGGCAGGTCACATACAGTGTTCCTTTCTCTGTCACTGCAGAGTTAACAGCTGATGCTGGTGGAGGACAAGGTATTTTGTGAATTATATTGTTTGTTGTCTATTTGATGGCTAGACATTTCCACGATTCTTGAAATTTAATTTGTTGGCAGGCTTGGCCATAGGAGTTCTCAACCTTGCCATTGTCATACCTCAGGTAACTTATCATTTATGTTGAAACTACTTTGCGTCTTCTCCAGTATGACTAGTTAATCATCACTTCTCAAAAGCCTGTACCTTGTAGTTTCTTTCTGTAGGCCGTGTTTGATTAAGCTAATAAGATTGGATTGGTATGACCGTATGATATTATTGAATTATTCCTTGCATACTTATAAATGGGGTCCAAGGGGCAATGGGTCATATTGCTAGCTTGGCCTCCTTTTTTTGCAAAAGGATTTCAAACCTTGGATCTCGGGGACACGAGGAGAGGGACTAAACTAGTTGCTCTGTGCTGGCCCTTTCGAACATAAACGTCACAAAATTGCATTATCCCTAAGCACATCATGAAATCACACTTTTGGGTTTTTTTTTAGATTGCAATGCAATGGTTAGAGGTGTTGTAAATTAATCCTTGGTATAGAATAGCCTTTACACCTTCCACGACTCTGCTATGATGTGAACTAGTATTGAAGATAACCATTAACTCATATGTTTTGTAAAGCCAATTGCAGAAAAAGTTATTCTAAAATGGAAGGAGAACTGGTTTATCAAGTCCATAATCATAAAAAAGTAAATAAAGATGAATTTTCGTTTGTATCTCAATTAGTTGTATTACAGCTCAGTTTCGTCTTGGTCAGTATTCTATGGAGCATGTTCTTTTTTTTATATTGCCATTATAACAAAATATCTAAATACACTACTTTTTTTTTATATACAGAGTATTATCTAAATATACTACTCTAATATTATATAGCGTGTTTATATATTGAGTCATATTACTGCAGTTTTTAGTAGATTTAGCTATACTATTATCTACATCTCTGCCACAATTGTTTATGCTTTTGCATTATATATTTAGGACTGGTGTTTATGTATTTGGATCTTATGAATGATTTTTAAATTTCAATTGTTACAGAGAGGTGTATTCTATAAGTTCTATGTATTAGTTAGGAGTCTAGGGTTCTTTCTAGAGTTGCGATCTCTCATCTTCTGATCCTGACTAGGAGCAAGTTTTCAAAACTCATCCCAATTGGTCCTCTATTTTGAAGATGTAAACGAGGCTGTAATGGTTTCCTTTGCTCAATGGTTTGATGGTGTTATCACTGTGCTTTTTGTTAGATGATAGTATCGCTTGGTGCGGGTCCCTGGGATGCTTTATTTGGTGGAGGGAATATACCAGCGTTTGCCATGGCATCGGTATTTGCACTCGCTGCAGGCATCATTGCAACTCTAAAGCTTCCAAACCTCTCAAGCTCTTATAGATCAACTGGCTTCCATTTTGGGTGACTGTATATTATGCACTAAGCTCCTTACAAGGTATGGATCTCTGACAGTAAAACCTGAAATCCTTAGATTTACTGAACATGGATTCCTCTACCCATTCTTTTGATTTTTTTTCTCCCCTGAATTTGGGAAGGGTATTAAATACATGTAGTGACAGGATAGCTACCACTTCACAAATTCTTTTTTGAAAAATGATTTGGCTTTGTATAGTCCCATACTGACTGGCAGATACATTGTCGTTCTTTTTTTCTTCCAACACATAGACACTCAGAGTATGTTATGTTATACTACGTATATATAAAGTAGATTAATGAGGCAATCTGTATCTTAAAGGCGGTTCTGTGGTGCCTAGCTCTATACTTTGTTGCTATTGGATGTAAACTTTCGTTTCTCTTTTTTAGTCCTTTTAGTAATGCTAAAAAAATTTGGAGTTTGAATTTACTTAAATTGCCAAAGCTGTGATAGAAATGATTAAATTGGCTGGATCTGTTGAAATATGAAGAAATAATATTTGAAGTATTCTATCTTTGAAGTTTGAACCTGTATTCCATAACATTTCGTCAAATAAAGTTTACAAGGGCTGGTTTTTGATAAAGTTAGTTCATCTTCGTTAATATTTACGTATTTATTCAAGAAATATGAAGAAACCTGTATTTATATGTATACATGTAATCAGGGCCGGCCCGTACATATTAAGGGCCATGTTCAAAATGTAATTGGAGGCCCTAAATCATAAAATGTACAGAGTAAAATTAAAACAAGCATTAAGAAAGGTGTGAGAATAATTTGTGATAAACTTATATTATTTTATTTTCCTAACAAAGGAAACATCATACCTCCCAAAAACATATTTGCCGTGCTTATTAAAAAGAGTAGGGCTACTCGAGAAGATTAAAGACGTGAAAACAGAGTATACCGAACATATGCCCATGAAGAAGTGAAGAACATGATAGTACCTTACATACATAGATGGAAAAAATATTGAGGTGTGAAACTGTGCAAAGCTAAACTTTGAAAGGCTGAACTTATCCTTCTGCTCCACTTCAGATTGAGATTTCAGCAGAATTCTTAGGAAATTATTTGATAAAAATTGTTTGGAGAAACAGATCTAGTAGAACGGATTTGATAAAGAAATTAATATAGCATAAATTGGTCGAGTCACTTGGTTGCCAATCAAAATTTTGTAATTTTGTAAATTGTATGTTTTACGAGGAGTCACGATTGAAAGATGAGTCGCATCGTTCATTCTTCCGCATTGTAAGAGGCATTGTCGCCAAGCTCAAATATTAAATACTCCTATTCTAGTCGTTTTTTGCTCCAACTAATAGCAATAACTATTAACATACGTAGTACTCTATGAATTAAAATTGGGAAATTTTGGGGGCCCTCCATTAGTGGAGGCCCTGTTCCACTACACCACTTGCACTCCCTTAGGGCCGGGCCTGCATGTAATGAACGTGCAAGAAATATATCGTATTGTACCAACTCGAAACATATGTTAGAATTAGGGGTTTTTATTTGAATATTACTAATTTTGAACCAATTACAAAAAAAATGAGCACTTTTAAAAAGGGGCAAAAAAGTGATCAAGAAGTTCATATTAATGTCATTCCCAGGTTTTAATGACACTATCCTGTTTTAATGTCACTATCAAATGTCACTGCCGCCACCGCCCGTGTCACTGCCGCCACCGCCCGTGTCACTGCTGCCACCGCCTGTGTCACTGTAACCACCGCCCGTGTCACTGCTGCCACCGCCTGTGTCACTGTAACCACCGCCCGTTTCACTGCCGCCACCGCCCGTGTCACTGTAACCACCGCCCGTGTCACTGCCGCCACCGCCCGTTTCACTGCCGCTACCGCGCTACCGCCCGTGTCATTGTAACCATTGCCTGTGTCACTGTAGCCACCGCCTGTGTCACTGTGGTCACTGCCCGTGTCACTGTGGCCATCACTCGTGTCACTATAGCCACCGCCCGTGTAACCGTCGCCGCCGCACTGTGGCCACCGCCGCAAGTCACTGTCACTGCCGACGTATGGCACCGCCCATTACCTCCACCCCACCGCTGCATCTGGTGACCACCGCCTAGCCCCACCGGCCACAGCCTCGGCAACCACAACCGTAGACAACCGCCACCCTAACCGTGACCACATCGACCCCTCCCCTGCCCACGAGCCCCTTCCCAAGCCCCACCCCAACCCACCAGCCCCCTGCCCAACCCACCAGGCCCCTCCCCCCAGGCCCCTCCCCAGTCCACCAGCTCCTTCCCTAGCCCCCAGGCCGCTGCAAATTGCGACCCAAAACCACACCACGCCCCAGACCTGCAACCGCCGTATCACATCACCACACAACACAGTCTGCCGCCGCTTTCCTTCCTTTAACTCACCTCCAGCGCAACCCTTACCATCGACATCAGATCTGGAGATCTAATCTATCGGATCTCCGTCGCAATTGAAGCAATCACAGTTGCAGAGGCCAAATCGGCGTAGAAAGGAGAAGAAGAGGAAGAGTTAGGGCAGTAATGACCACCGTTGCAGATGGAGAGGTCGTCGGAGAAGAAGAAGAACGATGCGATGGACGGTCGTGAGAAGAGAGAAGGCGCAGGTCCATTGAAAGAAAAGACGACGCTGGTCATCTCCTTCGCTCCATCGCCGGTGGGTGAAAATCGTGGCTGAGAGGGAATGTCGCTGAGGGGAGACGCAAACTAAGGGCCTGGGGTCAGGTCATATTTTTTGAAAGTGTAAAAACAGTCATATTTTAGTCTATTAAAAGTGTATAGCTAATACTTGTGCCATTATTTCTTAGAATTACGCAGTTCGCGAGCATTACAGTAATACATGTATAATATGATATATTTCTTGCACGTTAATTACATGTCTACATATAGCGATATACATATACAGATGCGTTTAAATATTCTACTGTTTAAAAATGAGATTTTCCTAAAATATTACTAATAAAAACTTATGGACAAAAATGTTACTATAAATTACTATGAGCAAGTTTTGTAGTTACTATGATGGAAGTCATGTAACATTTGAATAAAACTATAATCACTAAAATTGTTATATATCACCAATTTTTTTCCGCCAATTTTATTTTGATTATATATTTATAATTATTTCTTTAAGAACACGGCACATAGTATATGTCTTATATATTAGATTAAAGGTACAAACAATGAGTAATATAACAGAGTACAATTCTGGTCAGGTGCGCCTGACGGGCAGAGCCGTGCGGATTTGACCGTTTGAGTGCCTTCCCGGTGAAATTTCTTGATGAAATTTCTTGAGCATGTTCCTCATCAAATCTAGTTTATTCATACCAAATTCCAGTTCAAAATTCGATTGGTAAGGTATTCACATAATTTTTTGAAACATACTGCGCATTATATGTGCGTAGAATGCGCCATATGTTTCAAGAATTTATTGAATGCCTTCCTGATCGCATTTTGAGCTGAATTTGGTGTGAATAAACTAGACTTGGTGAAGAATATGCTTACAAAATTTCAATCAAAAAAATTGCTCTAATATAACATATGAACCTTCTACAATTTAAGATGTAGTTTTCCGATTAGCATCTTGTTGATTTGTTTTCCGATTAGCATCTTGTTGATTTTTAGCATATAGATTTAATGTATTAAATTTTATTGTTCGTCCAGCAAATTATTAGTTTACAAATCATTATGGCTTTTCCCTAGAATATTGCTAATAAAAGTATGGCTGGACCGGTTCCGGTTCGGGCCTGGGCCCGGCCGGGCCTCGGTTCAGAAATGGGAGGCCCGGGTAATCCCGGGTCCGGGCCGGGCAGGAAATAATTAAACAAAAAACCGGGCCGGACCACCTCAAATGGCCCCCAAACCTCCAACCCTCCCCCCTCACCCCTCACCCCCTCACCCCCAAACCACCCCAAACCACCTCAAATGGCCCAAAATACCAAGCCCAACCCAAAAACATAAAAAAATTCAACAAAAAAAATAATTTGGCCCGAACCGGGCCCGAACCGGCCGGGCCGGTTCGCCAATCAAAGGGACCGGGCCCGAACCGCACAGTAACCGGGCCGGGCCGACCCGAACCACCCCCCGGACCGGTTCCCGGGTCGGGCCGCCCGGCCCGAGTCCATCCCTAAATAAAAGTCAATTTCCAAAAATGTGACATTCTTTCAAGAGGACAAAAGTGACTAAAAAGGTCATATATTTGGAAAAACATGATGTCACTGTCAAAGTTTTATGTCACTTTCAAATTTCTATGTGACTGTCAAATTTTTACGCCACTTTTTACTGTCACTGTCGATTTTCGTGTCATTTTCAAATATCATTGTCGTCGTGAAACATGTCACTGTGATCGCCGGATAATTTCTCGGTGACTTTTTCCGGTAAAACAATGACCTCCACGGCTAGCCATTGACCACAGACACCCCGTTGCACCACCACCAACCACCGCCAACGCCACCTTCCGACACCGTCATCCTACCACCCCGGCTGTCTCTCATAGACCTCCCATTACACCTGCTGCTCCCCACGCCCCAGCACCCCATACTCAAGCCCCTGCCCCTCAGCCATCCTAGCCATCAGTCTACCTGTCGGTCGCCGCCCCCACCGTCGTTGACCACCGCCCCACCCAGCCCCCCTCTGCAGCACCTCCTTCCAACCAAACCTTTCACCTGCGAACCAAACCCTCTTCCAAGCCCTAGCCATCCCTCCAACCACCTAACCGATACGCCCCACTCTCAATATCCAAGTAGCCCAACAAAATTAACCTCATAATCGCACTACCATAGTAGATGTGAACCCTAGTCATCGATCTGAAACTGTAGCCGTCGAAAATGTACGGCGGCTCCATGGACAGTGGTGATGGCGGGCGAGCAATGGAGCAGAGCCAGGTGAGCAGAGGTGGTTCACGGAAAAGAAGAAAGGGAAAGGAGTTGCAGCAGCGGAGAATCGATGCAGAAGAAGGAAGGGGGCTGGTCGCATCTTCATCTCAGGCTCCAAATCCCCAATTGTAGAAGAAGGTAAAGTAGCGTAGAAGAAGGGGCTGGTGTGCGAGACTTTTATTTCAGAATAGTCACTTTGCTCTCAAATTTAAAATTGTTATATTTTTGCCTAATAAAAATTGGGAGTTAATATTTGTGCCATTTCTTCAATCATTATTCTATCAAACACTCAACTATTACTTTTAAATTAAATCACTTATATTTAAAACATAACTAACTTTATCAATTAAATACTTTTTCAAGAATACGTTAAATTAATCACTTTTTAAAAGAAAAAACAAAATCAAACGCTGCCATGTTGTACTCCTTTTTCTTTTAATTTAAAAGACATACGGAGTACATTTTAATACTCAGAACAAACGGACAAACATCAAGACAAATAAGATATTCCAAACCGGATCACAATCCCCAAGATTAGACATAGAATTAATCACTCATTAAAGAGTTGATTTATTTGCTAATTAGTAATTACGAAAACGGGCTACAATAAGTCTATAGTAAATTAGTAATAAGTCTAAGTGACAAAATTATCATTTATGCCCATCATAAGTCAAAAACTCAGAACAAAACTCATTTGACTCTGAGCGCTACCATGCATACTAAAACTCAGAACAAAAACACCAAAATATAACAAAAAATAAACCAAACTAGGGTAAGATGTAGTGATGGACTCAACCGGTTCTGGGCCAGGGTCAGGCCTAGGCCCAGCCGGGCCAAAAAAAATTTGTGAGGCCCGGGACCGGTCCGGGCCGGGTCGTGTCCGGTTATATTTTTTTTTGGAACCGGCCGGGTCGGTTCTCATTTACCTAAGCTTGTACCCGACCTGATTACCCACTCCAAACCGGGCTTAGACCCGGAACCGGTACCCAGTTCCCAATGAAAATGAAACTAACTAAAAAATAATACAGAAATAAATGTCAAACTTTTAAGCTCCCAGGCGGCCCCGTTGAACAAAACGCGCTGCAATTCAATTTTTTGGTCCACTCAACTCAAGCTCCCTCATTGTGTGACCTTCGTTGATCTTCTCTTCCATCACCCGGTGGTAATTCTGATAGGGAAAAGGTGCAAATAAGCACTTGAACTAATCGAAGATGTGCAATTCACCCTTTTTATAAGAGGCTCTGTCTGGCTGTCGTCATTTGGGGCGGTTCTCGGTGGAATTTTTTGATGAATTTTTTTGAGCATCTTCTTATACCAAATTTCAGCTAAAAATTCAAATGAGAAGGTAATCAAATGATTGTCTGAAATATACTGTGTTGTTTAGCTGCGCAGTTATCTTCAAACATTTATTTGACCGCCTTCCCGATTGCATTTTTTGCTAAAATTTGGTATGAGTAAACTAGACTTAATGAAGAAAAAGCTCAAAAACATTCATAAAAAAATTCCACCTGGAACTGCCCCAAATGGCGACGGCCAGACAGAGCCTCCTATAAAAGGGGTGATTTGCATCTTTTCGGTTAGTTCAAGGGCTTATTTGCCCCATTTCCCATTGTGATATGACTGTCTCACTTTGTTGTCTAAAAAGACTTACGTGCCAACCATTCACATCATCCTCCACCCCTAAGTACTCCTCTTTAGTCATCCCAACAAGCGGGGGACCTCTCTATGTTCAAAAGTGTCCATGTGAACACCCATAATTTTAAGATATATTACCCAAAATAGGACTAAAAAGGTTTGAAAATTACAAAATAGGTCTGACATGTTTTTATTTCCAAAATAGGACTAATTACTGTCATGTTTTGGCAGTACCAGACTTCAAACATGACAGTATTTTCCAAACTTGGCAGTAATTACTCCTATTTTGGGAATAAAAATATGGTAGTCTTATTTTGGAATTTTAAAACTATTTTAGTCCTATTTCGGAATTTTTCCAAATTTTAAACTAGTAGTGTAAAATAGAGAATATTTCCCGAAATAGGACTAAAAAAGTTTGAAAATTCCAAAATAGGACTGTCACGTTTTTTAATCCCAAAATATGACTAATTACTGCCATGTTTTGGCAGTAACAGACTTCAAACACAACATTATTTTTCAAACTTGGCAGTAATAACTCCTATTTTGGGAATAAAAACATGACAGTCCTATTTTGAAATTTGCAAACTTTTTTACTCCTATTTCGGGAACTTTCCCGTAAAAATATGTATATATGAGTGCTTGTTTAAAAATGTATAAAATGTAAAAAAATATGTATTTGAACGGCCAAAACATATCAAATAAATCTGAACCTTCAAAACTATGGCTGATCCCAACATCTATTTATATATAAGAAAACAAATAGCTCTTTATTTAAAAGACAATTAAACCCTTCATTAATCTTATGTGCCAATCTCTCCACAATTTGCTCTTTTGCTATAAAAATGCCATGTGGCCAATTCTAATAATGACAATACGGAACACACAAACAAATCTACATTTATTATTTATATATATCATAGCAACGTTGCATCTATCCATGGGCCCAATTTATAAAAAAATATCATTTTCTTCACAGTGTTATAATTTTTTCAACATTTATCTACATTTTAAAAAAAATATATCATAATTTATAATTTTTTACGATCTTTCATATGACACTAATATTGCATATACAAAATTATAAAAGAAAATGAAAGTTTATTACACAATATTCCTATTTTTTCATCAACGGGAGTCATTCGAGAAATCAGTAGTAAGAAATACTCCGTACGAAGTATAAAGTTATGTGAGTTCAAAATGAATTTTTTATCATCATCTTCAACATATGATCTTTATCTTTATTTTTTATTGATATTATAAGAAACAAAGTTAGCCTTAAAATCAATTCAATCAAAATTTAATCAATTTCTGTAGATTCGGACAATTTAACTTTAAAAACACCATCTCTTTGTATATAAGAAAGTAATAGACTTATTTTTTTATTTTTGAACGCTACTAAAATATGAAATAATTGTATTACACAGTAGATTAAATATCTGCCTATTTTATAAAATTGTTCTTCACTAACCGAAAATGTTGATTTATGTATTGGATTAAATATAATAAAAATTGGTGGGCCCACCATATAAAACAACTCATTTTCTTTAAAGTGTTAAAACTTTTACGTTTTTGCACTAATTTTTACAAAACATATATCAAAATTCATAATTTTTTTTATCTTTCATATGAGACTAATATTGCATAAAAAACTTTAAAAAAATCCAAAGGTTTATTAAGTAACCTATTTATAATTATGTTTGAAATTATATCAAAGTGACTATGGTAGTGTACTTAGGGGGTGTTTGGACCTGATTCTGCTTCTGCTTCTTTTTTAAAAGCAGAAGTAGAATCAGAATCAGTTTTCAGAAGCTGGTACCTCCTAGCTTCTAAAAAAACTGATTCTGAGAGTAAATTAGAGCTCCAAAAGTGCTTCTGGAATTTCACCCAAACACTCCTGCTTCTGCTTCTGCTTCCTGAAGGAGCAGAATCAGTTTTGAGAATCAGATCCAAACACCCCCTTATAACCAATATAAACAGTTTTATATTCACAAATATCTATTGCAGAGGTTCTTCCTTAGAGTTAGTTTGATACAAAGCTAAAACATAATTATAATCATTAAAAGTTAATACGTCACATTTTATCTACTATACTTATTCGGATCATAGTTATAGATTATTTCTATACTTTATACAAGATGATTGATATCATTGTTGAAAAATAGGAAGTTGTTTAATAAATCTTCAAAAAAACTCCAATATTACTGTCATATGAAATATCACAAGAACTATGAATTTTAATATAATTTGTTAAAGTTAGAGTTAAAATGAAAAGGTCATAACACTTTGAATAAAAATAGATTTTCAAAAAAAGGACAATGGATAAAAATATGATTTATTGATATTTAGTGACTATAAAACAAAACTAGCCCTTATATAATACAAAAATGCTTATATGCTCGTTTTTCATTTAAAATTATGTATTACTTTTAGTTACAAAATAAGCCGACTAACAATTGATCGGGAGAATTTTATCTCCCATATATAGTAGTTTTAGGTATAAGAAGATAATCCTATTAATAATTGAGCGGAAGAAGTTTTTTTTTTTTTCATAGAGCGGAAGAAGTTTCTCTCTAATATGTAGCGTTGCTAGGTATTAGAAGATTAGAGTGCTAACAATTGAGCGGGGAAATTTTAGCTACTTTTTCAGATAAATGTTTATTTACTTTATAAATAGAATATAATTAAATTTAATTTTTCCATAATTCAGTATATTAGCGAGTTCAGCGGTTTCAGCAAGAATTTCATCAATTTCAATAGATTCGTCCATTTTATGTGTTACCAAACAGACTCTAAATAGCATTCTAAACGAAAAAGATGTTCAACATATGATATTTTTGTCAATGTAAACTAGATCAATTACAAATTGTCACATGGTGTGATGAAGTTGCTCAAATGAGAGTCATACGAGACATGAGCAGTGAGAAATATAAAGTCATTCAAAAGTTAAAAACAAAATTCATATGAAAACAATATTGCATATAGAAAATTTTTAAAAAAAATGGAAGTGTATTAAGTAACCTGTTAATTTTCAACCTCGATACGGGCTATTCCTATTAATTAAAGAAATAATTCCCAATATATGACTAAAATAAGAATATTGATTAAAAGTATAACTTATTAACTTTTAGTTACTATAGTTATGTTTAAAATTATGTCAAAGTCACTATAAAGTTCATAGACAATTTAATCAGTTTTTTGTTTACAAATATCTATATATTGGAGAGGTTCTTCCTTATAATTACTTTGATACGGATTATAAAACTAAAATATATTTTTTGCTAGAAAATGCTTATATTAAATTCAAAAATCAAACAACCAAACATCCTACATTTTGGCTACCCAAACATTTCCTCTAGACTCCTTATAGCCAATAGCCCACCTCACTATCTGATCAGGCATAAAATAGACTGCTCAATAATGAGCAAGACTAATCAGTGACTATGCGAGAGATTCAAACCTATTATTGGCCAAATTAGCCAGCTTGCTTCGTCCCAAATTAAAAACAAAAGCTACAAATAAAACAGAAATTTCTTTCTCATATTAGTGCTTTTCGGTATTATTAAAAGATAAGTTTGCTAACATTTTGTGACTATAAAAAACTAGCCCTTATATAATTCAAAAATGCTTATTTGCTCATTTTTCATTTAAAATTATGTAGTACTTTTAGTTACAAGATAATCCCACTAACAATTGATTGGGTGAATTTTATCTCCCAAATAAAGTGGTTTTAGGTATAAGAAGATAAACATGTTAATAGTTGAGCGGAAGAATTTTCTCTTTAATATGTAGTGTTTTTAGGTATTAGAAGATAATTTTGATAACAATTGAGCAGAGAAACTGAGCGGGAAGATTTTCTCTTATATGAAGTGCTTTTAGGTATGAGAAGAAAATAGAAGATAAGTTTGCTAATAATTGAGTGGGAAAAGTCTCTCTCTCTCTCTCTCATATAGTTATTTTAAGTATGGAGTATAAGGTAAGATAAGCCGGGTAAAAATTGAGCAGACGAATTTTGTCACTCACATGCTTTTAGAAATAAGATAAGCCGGCTAACAATTGAGCGAAACACTTATGTAGTGGTTTTATGTATAAGAAAATAAGCTTGCTAATAATTGAGCGGGAGAATTTTCTCTCTCTCATGTAGTGATTCAACGTATTAGAAGATAACTTGCTAACAATTGAGCGGACAAATTAAGTGGGGAAATTTTCTCTCTCATATATAGTGCTTTAAGGGATTAGAGAATAAATTTGCTGATAATTGAGCGGGAAAACTATCTCTCTCATATGTAGTTCTTTTAAGTATAAGAAGATAAGCCGACTAACAAGCGAACAAATTTTATCTCTCTTATGTAGTGGTTTTATACTTTTATGTATAAGAAAATAAGTTTGCTAATAATTGAGCGGAATAATTTTCTCTCTCACATGTAGTACTTCAACGTATCAGAAGATAAGATTGCTAACAATTGAGCGGACTAAATGAGCGGAAATTTTTTTTCTCTCATATGTAATGCTTTTAGGTGTTAGCTGATAAGTTTGCTAATACGGAGTAATTGAATTCGAATAGGAAAATTCTCTCTCTCATATGTATTTCTTTTAAGTATAAGATAATCTGGCTAAGAATTGAGCGGAATAATTTTGTCTCTCATATGTAGTGCTTTTAGTTATAAGATAAGCCGGCTAACAATTGAGCGTGAGAATTTTATCTCTCATATATAGTGGTCCCGAGTAACAGAAAATAAGCTTCCTAATAATTGAGGAGAAGAATTTTCTCTCTCACATATAGCGCTTCTACATATTACTCCCTCCGTAACTTTAAGATCTTCCCACTTTCCTTTTTCGTCCGTAACAAAAAAATTTTCTCATTTCTAAATCTTCCCATCATACCCTCAATAATTTTGAAAATAATACACTATTACAACTACTTTTTTTGGATTTATCCTACATTCCATCACCTTATTCCACTATCTTCCTATCATACCCTCAATAATTCATATTCTCTTTCACTATTCTTAATCTACCTACTTTTCAAATGTGAAGATTTTAAAGATACGGAGGGAGTACAATATAGGTTTGCTAACAATTGAGCGGGGAAGTTGAACAAGATAATTTTCTCTCTCATATGTAGTGATTTTAGACATATGAAGATAAGAAGATAAGCTTGCTAACAATTGAGATAAAAAACTTTCTTCCTAATATGTAGTTCTTTTACGCATGATAATCCAGCAAACAATTGAGAAAGAGAATTTTCTCTCTCATATGTACTGCTTTTAGGTATAAGAAGATAAGTCAGCTAACAATTAAGCAGGAGAATCCTCTCTCTCATATGTAGTGCTTTTAGATTTAAGAAAATAATCTTGCTAATTATTAAGCGGGAAATATTTATATATTAATATGTAATTAGATCATGAGTACAAATATATCCACCAACTGCTCTTTCCCGTGTGTATGCTCGGGTACTATACTAGTAACATATAAAAACCGAAGAACCACACATCTATCGGCGGTTAGCAAAGGAATCACCTATCTAGAACCTCCCCAAAAGCCGATCGCAAGAAGCTAAGTGATAAACCTTCAAATCCACTGATTGGGAACCTCCTCACCCAACAGTAACACTGGTAAGGCGGCCGCCACTACATTCATCCCAGGATCAATCGGCATCAGCGACGCAAATATCATCGTCCTTGGCATAAAAGAACGAAGAAAAAAGAATCATAGTCGAACCCAAAATCGCATCAACCATAAGGTAAGGGAAGACGTCTGCATCTCTTTAAATAATGCATATGAATATATGTGGTGCGTATAGTATAAATTTTCAACAATGGTATTCATTCTTATATCCACCTTATACTCACCATGTTTGTGGAGGTTTTTTTTCGTCTGTGAACCCGGTTCATAGACAATATTATGTTTGTGCAAAATATTGTCTGTGAGCCAGGGTTCACAAACAAAAAAAAACACTTCACAAACATAGGTGAGTACAAAAGTGGGTATAAGAGTGAGTACAGATCATTTTTTATAAATTTTATAGCCAATCTTCTTGTACACATCGTTTACATACACGCTCCATACACATTGTCTAATAAGACTTTTTTATGCGTGTGAATAGTGTTCACATATAAAATATGTTATGTTTGGGAATAATGTATCATGTATGAATATTTATTTTCGAGGTTAAAACACAGATATACCCCTCATATATTGTTGGGGATCCATATACCCATGTTCTTATTTTTGGCTCAAAAATCTGCCAAAACTACTTCATAATAGCCTAATATTAAATTAGGAATACTTTGTATATTTGGAAACTCTTTTATTATAAATATATCTGCCCAATACCCTATTGGGTAACCTTTCCCATTATTTCACATGGTATCAAGAGCCTAAATTTTTTTCCTCTCTCCTCTAAACCCTCGATCTTTCAAACGATGAGCTCGGCCGCAGACTCCTCCTCCGCCGAAGTCTCTGGCTCCTCCATGGACGCTTTCACCGTTGCTCCTACATCCTCGACCACGGCGCCAGTTCCTTCTTCCTTTACCGACGCGGCCGTCGTCATCACTAGCGCCCCAGTCACTATGACTGCGCCGCAGCAGGTGCCTCCATCTCAAGCCAGTTCGGTTGTCAACATTGCTTCCTCCCCATTCTGTACCAATGGAGCATATTCCTTGTTTCGGACAATACCTTCGGTGTTCCCATGGCAGCCAACTGCCTTACCAAATCCAGACAGCCTCTTCTCGACCCCGATGGTCTCTGCCCCACAACCGGCACACATCAGTCCAGGATACTTTGGCTCTACATTCTCGGGTACTCCTGGCTTATCTCGGCCGATGGATACTTCTCTTTTTCAATCTCCGATGGCCGCTGCCGCTCAATCCATCGCTCCGGCAAATAATGTAACTCAAATTGTTACAATCAAACTCAAGGCAGTAGAAGACTACATCACATGGCGTCCTCAGATTGAATCTTCCTAGTCTCTCAGGGGGTGTTTAGCTTCGTGGATGGTTCCACACAGGTACCTCCAATGTACACGGTTGATTTTAATAATCGCCAAATCATTAATACGGACTATTATCATTGGCTCCGGGTTGATCAAACTATTCGTTCTTGGATTTTTGCTACCCTTACTCGTGATGTATTAATTGATGTACATGAACTTAAACATTCTTTTGAGATTTGGGAAAGATTGCAAAATAGATTTCGCTCTGCTAGTTTGGCTAGGTCTATGACTCTTAAACGCCAGTTGTCTAATACCAAAAAGAAGGAAAATCAGTCTATGGAAAGTTACTTAAGGGAAATTCATGTCCTAGTTGGTGAACTGGCTGCAATAAATTCCCCTATGTCTCATAAGGAAGTGCTTCAGACCACTCTTATGGCATCATTAGCAACTCTTTTATTACTGGCAATTCTTCCTCTGTTGTCTCTGAGTTTATCCATCTTATTGCTTGTCACTTTGCAATGAAAGACTTGGATGATCTTCATTATTTTCTTGGCATTCAGGTCACTCGTAACAGTAAAGGTTTGTTTCTATCCCAACACAAATATGTATCTGACCTTTTATCCAAGTTCCATTTACACACTGTCAAAGCTGTTCGTACTCCCCTTGCATCTCGTACTTCTTTATCTCTCACTGATGGCGAGTTACTCACAGATGTGACTGAGTATCGCAGTATGGTAGGTGCATTACAGTATTTAACCTTGACAAGACCTGATATTACTTATGCCGTGCATTTAGTCTCTCAGTTTATGCATGCTCCATGCACCACTCACCTTTTTGCTGTCAAGAGGATTTTTCGATATTTACAGGGTACTATTGATCATGGTCTTTGGCTCCAGCCTACCGCCAAGGCAACTTGTATTGTGGCATATTCAGATGCAGATTGGGCTGGGTGTCCAGATACCTCTCGCTCCACCACTGGCTATGCCATTTTTCTAGGGCCCAATCTTGCCTACACGGTGCAGGACACACTCCATATTCGGTCCATTCTGTTCGAACTAGGCTTCCCTGTCACGGCACCAGTTTGCTTGTTCTGCGACAACGTTTCTGCCTCATACCTGACTGCAAATCCTGTTCAGCATGCTCGGAGTAAGCATATTCAGATTGATTATCACTTTGTTCGTGAACGCGTGGTTCATGGTGATCTTGTTGTTAAATATGTGCCTACTAGTCTTCAGCTGGCGGATATATTTACTAAGAGTCTCTCTAGTCAGCAATTTCATTTTTTAAAAGACAACCTGCGCGTTGTATCTCCCCCACAGTTTGAGGGGGTGTAATAGCCTAATATTAAATTAGGAATACTTTGTATATTTGGAAACTCTTTTATTATAAATATATCTGCCAGGTACCCTATTGAGTAACCTTTCCCATTATTTCACACTTGATAGGTTTAGATATACCCTTGTTTGACTAATCTAGAAAATGGCAGGACGACACAAAAAAACCACTAATTTGAACCACTTCAAAGCAATACACTAGCAAAAACTACTCCAGGACGGCCCAAAGGGAGTGCAACTGGTGCGAGTGAACAGGGCCTCCCAAAAAGAAAGGGCCCCCAATTTTCAGTACAAACCTAAGGCCTATTACTAAAAAACAAAATTACTCCGTAATACAGAGTATGGAGGTGTTTGGAATTGATTCTGCTTCTGCTTCTTTTTTAAAAGCAGAAGCAGAATCAGAATCAATTTTCAGAAGCTGGTACCTCCCAGCTTCTAAAAAAACTAATTCCGAGAGTAAATTAGAGCTCCAGAAGTGCTTATGGAATTTCACCCAAACACTCCAGTTTCTGTTTTTGCTCTCTGAAGGAGCAGAATCAGTCAATCAGTTTTGAAAATCAAATCCAAACACCCCTATATTTACATGGCTTTTGAGACACTGCACCTTTTCCAAAGAACGATACCCTCGATAATCGACAAGGCGACTCTTTGAAAGATGGAGCAACCATTACAAGATCGGCGACCAATTGGTTTTTAGAGAATAATTGAAGTGTCAAATTTTAAATTCATGGAATTTCAACATTGAAGATTGAAAGTATTTCACTGAATTTGTTTGTGTTGGAATTGCAATTATCATTCGGTGGATCAGAAGGGTTGACGAGTTGTCTTCTATGCTCCAGCTGCGTTGTTAATACTAATGTTGATGAGAAGTTTAAGAAGCCACTCAGATTTGAGGTAGACGCCTTGCTACTGAAGACCCTTAGCTATTCTTCGAACCCATGGCTGCAAGAAATGGGAAGGATGGGGTTTCTTGATATTTTTTTTTGAAAAATAGAAAAGTTAGGGCATATTTACTAACAAAAATATTTTTCGGATTTCATTTTTCTTTTTTAGTTTTCCATTTTTTTGTTTTCCAAATCAGAAAACATGTTTACCAGAGGTTTTCAACTTTCCATTTAATTTTTACCAAAAAACGTTAGACTTAATATTTGGAAAAGAAATGGACAATTACAAACATTTGAAATAACACAAAAAAATAACAAAAATGTTCCCCAACACTGAAAGTTCAATAAGTGACATTATGTTAATCGGAACAACAACAGTCGTACCCATAGGTACAGGGATCGCTGACTTGGCCGCGATTTCCGTTCCGGTACGCGCGATCCGATTCGCGGTACAATCGCGTTCAGAACGCTAGTGGTTCGCGATTCCGGTACGGCGGATCCAGGTTTGGATACGCGTACTTGTTCCCTTCGGTACGCCGCTTCTTCTTCATCCCGTTCGCCGTTCCTGCCAGAGTCCAACGAACCGGCGGCAGTCCAGATTCCAGAAGTCGTTATTTTTGAATAAAATTATCGAACTCCCAGGGTCGCCGGTTGAACTCTTCGCCGTTCCAGGAGCTTCGTCCCTCAAATAACTAAACGACCCGACTCTTCATTCGTAAGTGTGAAACGACTTTATCGTTTATCACACTTAACGTTCCAGGCAATCAACTATCAACGCCAACTATTTAAGGCCTTACTCAGCGTACTCGGCGTATCAACTATCAACGCACCTCTATTCTTACTCAGCGTTCTGTACTCTTACTTTGCTTCTTTGCCTCTATTCTTTTTCTTCAAAATGGTATTTGGCAAGCGTAAATTGCTAGAGAAAAAAACAGTCCGATGATATTATACTTGTATTAATTATATTTTTACTTAGTATTTTCAATATGTTTATGGTTCACCGTACCATAAAGAAAGGGTACAGCGTACCGCGTACCGAAATCGCGTACCGAAGAAGTCTACCCCCCTACGTATCGGATTACTAATTTTGGCGATCCGCGTTCCCGTTTTCGTTCCGCGTACCGAAGCGTACCGCGATCCATGTGACTATGGTCGTACCTCGACATCTCATACATTATAATCATCTCATATTGCATTTGCAATACTTTCCCGAATTTCGTGCATTTGTTGTTGTTGAGACATATCAAATTCAAGTGATCCATTTTCACTCATACTCCAAGAACAAACTGCCGTTCCTATCTTGCATGTGAATGAAATTATGCAATGTGCAATAAGCTATGGGAATTTGAACCTGCCTTCTCAATGGGTAACCACGTGATATGTCTAGAATGAGAAATCTTTCCTTTAGTACTCTGAAACACATCTCTATCACATTACGCACGGACGAGTGTCAGTAGTTAAATAAAGCTTGCTTATTGCGTATTCACCCTCTACCTCGAAAATCATTTAAGTGATAACTCTCTCCACAGAATGAGGCTAAAAAAACTGGAACATTTGAATAGTGGGCATCAACAACATAGTAATAAAGTATAATGAAGTCAATAAACTCTAATGAAAAACATTCATCATGCACACTGTATTTATTAACCAGATTGCATGAAAAACATAATCCAACAACATCACAAGATAAAGGAACCTTGGTGTTAGACAAAAAGACAAGTAAAATGTATCATCGACGGCATCAGACAATTGCAATCACTATTTGACCTTAACTTCTTGTGCAACATATTTTTCTGACTTGTAATAAACTGGGATATGGTTTAAGAGATGAGCTCAAGAAAACAAGATAAGTACATTAAATGAACGGAAAATGTGCATGTGGTCACTAAACTAACTACTCATTCATGTATCCAATCGAGTACTAAAAAATAATTTGTATCCAAATGGGTACTACCTCCGTAACATTGGGATGTTCCCATGTGAAAAGTAGGAGATATGTATTATTAGGGGTATGATGGGAAGATAGTGAAATAATGTGATGGAATGAAGGATAAATAATAAAAAAGTAGGTGTAATAGTGTATTATTTTTAAAATTATTAAGGGTATGATGAAGATATTTAGAAATGGGAAGATATTAGTGTTATGTCCAAACAAGGAAAGTGAGAAGATATTTACGTTATGGAGGTAGTATTAAACTTTTATTTTGGTTTCACAGGCCCTTCTATTGCAGTTTTTTCTGCCAATTTCATCCTACATGGCAGCTAGATTGCCACTTGGAGCTGGAAAATGAATTTAGCTAAAATTGACCTAAGTTTATACTACGTAATATACGTAGTACTATCTACTCCCTCCGTCCCGCTATTAATTTCCTACTTTCCTTTTTGGGTCGTCCCAAAATAATCTTCTCATTTCTCAAAATGAAAAGTCATCCTACATCAAAACAGTGTCAAATAGTGCAAAACAGTGCCAAACAGTGTCTAAACAGTGTCAAACAGTGTCTAAACAGTGTCAAAAAAGGAAAGCCAAATTTATTTCCTAAATATGTGTGTAGGTCAAAGTAAGAAGTTAATGTTGGGGTTATATCACGTAGGGGGTGATAATTCGAGTACTTGGATATCTTAAGGATCGTGTAAGTTCACTTTCCGAATTGATATTTCTCCCCTATGCCTGGGTTACAAGAAATTCAATCTAGGATAATCCTTAAGGACACTCTAGAACTTAGGCACAAGAACTAGAGCCAAACTAGTGAGTATATGGATTGCTATCTTTAATTTGAGTGCCAAAGTGATGAAGATATGTTGGATATGATTCCTATACCTCCTCTGTACGAAATATGGTGGTATATATCCATATTCATCGTCCTGGGCAGTAGTCACACGATCAAAACTAACCGCAGCAGTTTTTGGGAAACTGCTGGAAACTGCCTAACCGTTCTAGAACTCGGTCTAGAACCACAGAGCTGGTCTACTGAAAGTTATACCTCGAGTTCTACCTCGAGTTCCACTAACGTAGACACTTTGGAACTAAACTAGTTCTTATATACAAGTGTGCACTCCACACCTACTAACTTGTATTAGATCATAGTTCTAATTCCCATTGGCACTCATGTCATTTCCAATTACACAAAATGGCCGGTGACACTAAAATCACCAACAATCCTCCCCCATTTTAGTGTAACCCATGAAATGACATAACAAAGCTTACAAACCAAAACTTGCACATAAATGGAAATGTCGATACGATTGAATTTCCATCTTAGTATTTTACACATTCAAAATATTCGAGAATCGGGGTGTCCTACGGATTGAACCCTTCAACCCATTTGAATACCTCAAGATAAAATACATACAAGTTTCAATACTCAACTAGAATACAAACTTGACACAATTATAAAGCCGTGTGTCCTAATCCCATTCATGACCGTATAAAAGCCAAGTCCCAAGCTTTTTGAAGTGCGGCTACACTTCACGATCATATAGGTAATTCCTTTACTCGTGTACCTGCTTACACTTTATCAAAGGAATTATTAAGAAATAAATTCAGCCTCCCTACTACAGGTCCGAACACACACCTTGGGATGATTTTCATTGTGTGTTCCAATCCATTAAGTGTGAGCTTTCCGCATTGAATTCAGCCTCTAACGTTGTATTAGAGGGGAATTGGGTGTCTCGCCATTAAGGATTAAATGGACTTTAAACCCATCCCTATAACAGACTTGTGCACTAAGTCCCGGGCCAAACTTTTGGTCAAGTGGTCCGCCAAGTTATGTTGCGATCTTACAAATTCCACCGAAATTACACCATTCATGATTAGTTCTCTAATCATACTATGTCTAACACCTAAGTGTCTAGACTTTCCGTTATAAACATGACTATACGCCTTAGCCAAAGTGGCAGCACTATCACAATGGATAGAAATAGGTGCAATCGGCTTCCCCCACAATGGAATCTCAAAAATTAAATTTCTTAACCACTCCGCCTCTTTACCGGCGGTAGCCAACGCAACAAACTCAGATTCCATTGTTGAACTTGTGATACAAGTTTGCTTCTTGGATGCCCAAGAAATGGCACCTCCCCCAAGCAAAAATACCCAACCACTTGTAGAAGAGTGATCCTCTACATTGGATATCCAACTTGCATCCGAGTATCCTTCTAATACCGAAGGATACTCAAAGTAACACAAACCATAATCCATGGTTCCCTTTAAATACTTGAACACTCTCTTCATTGCTTGCCAATGTTGAGTACTAGGATTACTAGTAAACCGGCTCAACCTACCCACGGCATAAGCAATATCCGGCCGAGTGCTTGTCATGGCATACATTAAACTACCAATAGCTTGAGAGTACTCAAGTTGTGATACCGCCTTTCCTTTATTAGGCATCAACTTCACACTAGGATCCATGGGAGTACCAACGGGTGAACAATCACTATAATTAAACCTTTTGAGAATATTCTCAACATAGTGAGCTTGTGTCAAAGCAATCCCTTTGTTTACCCGTTTAATCCTTATACCAAGGATCACATCCGCCTCCCCCATGTCCTTCATGGAAAACCTTGATGATAACAACCTTTTGGTTTCATCAACCTGATTTTGGTCCGTTCCAAAAATCAGCATGTCATCAACATAGAGACATATGATCACACCCGCTCCGAATGCATCAAATCGGCTATAGACACACTTGTCTGATTGGTTTAAACTAAAACCATTGGACAAAATAACTTCATCAAACTTTTGATGCCATTGTTTGGGTGCTTGTTTCAGCCCATACAATGATTTAACAAGTTTACAAACCTTATGCTCATGTCCCGGCATAACAAAACCTTCCGGTTGTTTCATGTAAACTTCCTCATCAAGATCACCATTTAAAAATGCCGTCTTGACATCCATCTGATGTATAATCAGATTGTGTATAGCAGCCAAAGCAATTAACAACCTAATGGTTGTAATTCGAGCAACCGGCGCATACGTGTCAAAATAGTCAATTCCGGGTTTTTGTCTAAAACCTTGAATGACCAACCGAGCCTTGAACCTGTCAACCGTTCCATCCACTTTCATCTTCCTTTTGAAGATCCATTTGCAACCTAAGGGTTTAGAACCCGGTGGCAAATCCGACAACACCCAAGTGTTGTTCTCCATAATTGATGACATTTCATCATCAATTGCCTCCTTCCAAAAGGCAACATCTCAGGATTCCATTGCCTCTTTAAAGGTCTTTGGATCATCCTCAACTTGGTAACAATATGAATATTGTACCCCCGTTTCATCTCTTGAACCTTCCACTAAATACAAGTGAAAATCGGGACCAAAGTCTTTCACGATGCGGCCTCGTTTGCTTTTCCTTATTTGTGGTGCTTCGGGATTCAAAACACCATCCAAACATTCTGGAACTTGCACCTCACTAGTGCCTGGAACTAGGTCCTTTGGTCTTTGAATTGATGAAAATCTCATCTCATCAAAGATCACATCCCGAGACTCAATCACGGTGTTAACCGCTACCGCATCATTAGGTTCTATTACATAAAACCTATAAGCCTTGGAATGTTCAGCATACCCTATGAATATGCAATCAATTCCCCTTTCCCCCAAAGTTTTCCTTTTGGGCTCGGGCAATTTTACAACCGCCCTACAACCCCAAACCCGAAAATATTTCAAATTCGGCGCTTTCTTGTACCAAAGCTCATATGGGGTTGTCTTGTTCCTTTTATTTGGAACCCTATTTAGAACATAGCAGGCCGTGAGCATGGCCTCTCCCCAAAACCCTTCACTCAAACCCGAGTAGGAAAGCATGGAATTAACCATTTCCTTTAACACTCGATTTTTTCGTTCGGCCACACCATTTTGTTGTGGTGTATACGGAGCCGTGGTCTCATGAATGATTCCAACAGATTGAAAATAATGGGGATCCATATATTCTCCTCCCCGATCAGTCCTAAGACATTTAATTGGATTACCCAATTGCAATTCAACCTCGGTTTTATACACTTTAAATTTCTCTAAAGCTTCATCCTTGGTGTGTAATAAATACACATAACAAAACCGAGTCGAATCATCAATAAAAGTAACAACATACTTTTTATTGCCAAGGGAAGGAGTTGAGTGAAAGTCACATAGATCACTATGTACAAGATCCAAAATAGCCGAATTCCTTTCAACATTAGGAAACGGTTGTTTTGTGATCTTAGTAAGCATGCAAGTCCTACACTTATCATCATTAATACCAAAAGCAGGAATTAAACCATCTTTAGACATTTCATGCATTTTTCTAAAATTAATGTGAGCTAGTCTAGCATGCCAAATCATACAATCATTCATGGAAGATGCCACAAAAACAGAATTATCACTAGGAATTAATTTATTCACAACATTTAAACGAAACATGCGATTTGATAAATATCCAAAACCAACAAACACACCACCCTTGGACAGAATATATTTATCGGATTCAATCACTTGTTTGAACCCTAAATTATTCAACATACTTCCCGAAACAAGATTCTTTCGAACCTTCGGTACATACAAAACATCAAACAACGTAATTGTTTTCCCAGAAGTAAATTCTAAAACAACTACACCCTTTCCCAAGATAGGCACCATTGACTCGTCTCCCATGCGTAATAAGGAACCGACCTCCACTGGTTCTAGGTCTTCAAACCATCCTTTATCCTTACACACATGGCTCGTAGCCCCCGAGTCAATCCACCATGCACAGTCATCATCCTGTACATAAAAAGATTCTGGAATGAGTGATACATAATTCTGGACAGAATTATCAAAGTTAGTCAGGAACTGACCTCCTTTCCGTGGAACCAGGTCCTTAGACCGTTCCTGTCCACTGCCACTCGTTCCAGCGCCATTCTTGTTCAGTTTCACACGGCAATCACGCTTGACATGTCCAACCTTTTGACACCTCCAACAAACCAAACCTTTCGGTTTCTTGTTGGGTTTGTCATGGTCTTCATACTTGCGCTTTTTGCCTTTCCCCTTATCTTTCGGGTTAGATTTATTATCCTCAACCAAGTGAACATGAGCCATTCTAGATTCAACTTCACCCATAATTTGGTCATTCTCTTGCACACGAAGATTCTCCTCAATGCGCAAGTGACTCCCAAGTTGAACCAAGGACAGTTCCTCATCTTGATGTTTCAAAGAACGTTTAAAATCCTTCCAAGAGGGTGGAAGTTTGTCAATTATACTCGACACGGCATAGGACTCATCAACACCTATCTTGTGGAATTTAAATTGACCAAGAACACGAAGGAGTTCATTGTATTGTTCCATAACCGGCCTTGAGTCAACCATTTTATAATTATTAAAATCACTCACCAAGAACTTCTTACTAGAAGCATCCTCGGCGATGTATTTTGACTCAAGAGAATTCCACAATTCCTTCGCACTCTCAACGTTTTGGTAAATATCAAATAACGTATCGGACATACCGTTAAGGATGTGGCCTCTACATATGTAGTCATCGTTCTCTCACTTGTTGCGCCTCCTAGTTTGTTCCAAGGTTTCATCTTCCATCACCTCCGGCATGGGAGTGCTCAACACGTACACAACCTTCAACGTGGTGAGAAGAAAGTGCATCTTCTTCTGCCATCTACGGAAATCGTTCCCTTGAAACTTGTCCAATTTGTTGAACTTGGATGTCATCTCTTCCACGGTACTCATGATTATCACAAAAGGAATATCAATTCGATTGTTGGGGTTATATCACGTAGGGGGTGATAATTTGAGTACTTGGATATCTTAAGGATCGTGTAAGTTCACTTTCCGAATTGATATTTCTCCCCTATGCCTGGGTTACAAGAAATTCAATCTAGGATAATCCTTAAGGACACTCTAGAACTTAGGCACAAGAACTAGAGCCAAACTAGTGAGTATATGGATTGCTATCTTTAATTTGAGTGCCAAAGTGATGAAGATATGTTGGATATGATTCCTATACCTCCTCTGTACGAAATATGGTGGTATATATCCATATTCATCGTCCTAGGCAGTAGTCACACGATCAAAACTAACCGCAGCAGTTTTTGGGAAACTGCTGGAAACTGCCTAACCGTTCTAGAACTCGGTCTAGAACCACAGAGCTGGTCTACTGAAAGTTATACCTCGAGTTCTACCTCGAGTTCCACTAACGTAGACACTTTGGAACTAAACTAGTTCTTATATACAAGTGTGCACTCCACACCTACTAACTTGTATTAGATCATAGTTCTAATTCCCATTGGCACTCATGTCATTTCCAATTACACAAAATGGCCGGTGACACTAAAATCACCAACAGTTAATAGAGGGACGGAGGGAGTATATGATAAGATAGAGTTTGATAGCTAGTAAGACAAGTAAATGACATGCAATCATAATAACAGACCACTAGATTTGTCATGGATTTTAGTCAGTGATATTGTCCCTAACAAGCTTGTCAGGGATTTTGTTAGGGATTACTAAAAAATTCAGTCACAGTTTTTTTAGGATAATATCTGTAACAAAATCTCCGACTGTACCCTAAAACAAGCCACCGACCGGAATTGTTTGGCCGGAATATATGTTAGGGAAAACATCCCTAACAAAAAGTTGCAAAAATTGATAATTATCACAAATTTATTCCCTGACTAGATAAAAAAAATACATTTAACAGTTTTGTCACATAATTTTCCGTGACAAAAGTTAACGTTGGAAGTGAAATTCTAATCGTTACGCATCCGTGACAACATCCGTGACAAATGTTACCGTTGATAAAATCCTTAACTTTCTTGTTACCCTTAACAAAATCCCTGACAATTTTTTCTATATATACCTGCCATTTTAGCTAGTTTCATACCATTCTTGTAGTGTATAATTTTAGAGTATTATTATGTCTTTGTGGAGTCATCAAAATGACGAAATTGAATGAATTTCTGGAGCCAAATGCATGTTTCAAATAATAAGGTATGTAAATGTAGAGTCTCATTCCTATCAGGAACTCCTGAAGAGAAGCCCCGTGCGGACAAAACCATCCGTGAGTTAAAAAAACACTTATTTTAAAAGTCAGTTAAAAAATTATAACACGGTTTTTGTTTAACACATTGTTTCATCTTCACATGTTTTAAAATTCCACATTAAACGGACATTATTTTTTTAATGGGTTACCAAAACATATAAATTTTCATAGCAAATTGAGATAACACTAAAAACTTATTGAATCCGTAATTTTCATTTAATGTTTTACCAACAAGTTTTTCCATTTAATATGTTACTAAAACACAAGTTTTTAAAAAAATATTTAGAAAGCTATTTACCAAAAATAATAATTAAAATAGCCATAATAAAAGGCTATTCGTACTTATAATTCCAAATATATTCTCATCTTTAAAATAGCTAAAAACAGTGTTGCATAAAAGTTTATTTTACACACCTTTATAAATCTTAGATGCCAAACTCCTCCCGTAATTCTAACCATATAAATCTTAGATGTCAAACTTCTCGCGATACTCAATGTCAGACAATAATTGTACATCCAATGACAATTTGGGTCAACCTGACACTCCCATTTCTTGTCAACTCTCTGATGTGCGTGGGGTGGGGGTGGTGGGACCACCTTACAAGCTCAAAATGAGCTGCCCGGCAACCAAAGATGGATAACAGCCGAAGAAGTTGCCGGGTAAATTTAAATCTTTCTATTCAATAAAATAACAATAATACAATATGTAAATTAATTAATTTAAATTTTTATGGTGAGATGAAACAATTGAAAAAATTGTCTCTGGACATTATCCTATTGAGGCATGTGCCACCTATGGTCAAATATCAAAAAAGTTTTGGACTCAATTCTTTGGCATGTTCACGGTAATGTACTAAAATTCCCTATAAATAATCAGTTTTGCAAATGATTTTTTAAATATGTTAATTAACAATATGTTATTTAATGAAGAATGAATACATGTGGAATCGATTGAGACAGATGAGATTAGGAAGAACTTTCATTCTCGGGTAATGAGTTGGCTCACTTCTACATTTTCCCATGTCTGATACTCCAACACAAGGCCAGAATGGATGACGGACACTACCTGGCAGACTCTTTTGAAATATTGGGACTTCAGTGCTCTGTTTAAAAAATACAGTGAAGCAGGGAAGAAGAACAGAAATTGCCAAAATGCGAAGGATACTCAATGGCATGGTGGGCATTCAACCACAAAAAAAATTGGTAACTTATCCCACTTATTTGGTAAATTTAATTATATATGGTTACAATATTAAATGTTTTAATTTTCTATATATAGGGAGAAAAGTTGAAGAAAAAAGTCAATAGATTGGTACTGTTGATCAAGTGTTGGGCTCCGAAATCTAGGCCACTATAACCACGTATTGTCAAGACAACGGCAAGAAACAAATAAAATAAATATACATTTGTATTTTTCACTTATTTTACGATAATTAAAAGATTGTGTAACATAATTATGAAGAATTGATGGCTGAGAAGTTGACTAAAAATTAATGTTGCCAAGGTGAAGTTGTTGAGGAGGAGATTGATGACGATGATATCATCGTAGAGGCTGTTGGTGATCCGGTGAAGGGGAGGTTGCGGGGAATGGGCTCACTCTCTTGCTCCATTTTAAGAAAATCCCGTGGTTGTGGTTCATCTTCTCAAACTGGACCTTCTCGGCAAGAAATTGATGAGCTACGCGAGGGGTTAAGAAGACCACAGGAAAAAGCAGAACGCCGAGAAGCTGAAGGGGATTTCGACAACCCTTGGTTATATCGTGCCACCATGGCCATTTGAGATTGTTGCGTTAATGAAGCAACCAAAGCACACATTTCCCGCATTTCAGCTTCTCGGGCTTCTTCTTTTTTCTGTTGTCTTTTTAACCCCTCGCGTAACTCATCAACTTCTTGCCAAGAAGGTCCAGGTTGAGTAGATGAACACAGCCACGAGATTTTCTTAGAATGAAGCGAGAGAGTGAGCCCATTCCCCGCAACCGCCCCTTCAATGGATCACCAATAGCCTCTACGATGATATTATCAATATTAATCTCCTCCTCAACAACTTCACCCTTGGCGGCACACTAGTAGAAAACTGTCTTATAGTGACACTTTTGTAGTGACACTTTTTTCTATAGTGTCATGCATAGACGACATATAGTATTAGCGATACTTAAGTGTCATACGTTTATGACATAAAAACGTCAATACATAATAGTGATACAATATTAAAAAAAATGCAAAATTTTATCCTAAACAAAATTTTCACTTTTTATTTCCCTACATGAAATTTACTTCCCTCCATTTATTTTTACTTCTTACTTCGTATTTCGTATGACAGCCCATCCAATAAAATAATTCAGATAAACCACACACATTCTCTATTCCTTCACTCAAAAAACCCAGACCAATAGTAACCCTAAATAATAAACCACCCAATCTCTATTCCTTCCCCACAGCGATGAACACTCCTAAGCCATGCCTTTGATAGATTCTCGGTGAATAACCTTCGTCGCTACTTAGCCTGCGATTGTCACACCACTGCGGCGCCGAGAAATGGATCGGATTAGGAGGCTAAGGGACCAGTCTTGGTCTGCGATTGTGGCGTGGCGTAGAGGAATCGAGCCCGGCGGAGTAACCGGTTTTGATCTGCGATTGCGGCGCGGCGCAGAGGAATGGAGCTGGGCGGAGGGAACGGTCTTAGTCTGCAACTGGTGATTCCTTCAAGGTACTCTTATGTTGATTCCTTAATGGTTGGACTTGTATGGATTTCCAATCCAGCCTTTGCGCCTGAATGGCTTCTTCGTTCTCTTTGATATTTGGTTCACAATCTGTTTTATTAGCTGTTTTCAGTCGGATTTCTCTCCTAAAACCAATTCCGAGCTTGATTCTGGATTTGGAAGGGAGTTCGTCAGCCAAAACAGAGATTGTAGCGAAGATTGTACTGTTCACGTTGAGTTCGCATCTCATTCGTATTTCTCACATCTGAGCCTGATTTTTGACTCCAGGAGCGATTTGTGCCTCTCTTACTCCGAACGAAGCTTCCCAACCAGCAGCCGCACCAGTCATATTCTTTCTTTTCTAGAGGATCAATTGGCGGCATCAGTTTTTTTCTTCTCTTGAGAACCAACCGCACCAACAACTAGAAGTCCAGGCAGTTTTTTTCCTTCACTCCTGGAACTGCCGCAGCAGCAAGAACTAAACTTCATGTTTTGTTCAATTTCTCCCAATTCAATTTAGTTTCCAAAGTAATCATTGTAAGTTTAGTTTTACTTTATATTACTTGTTCTCAATTTTGGATTGAATATCTAAGTGCTTTTTATCCAATTGCTAATTTCAGAATTTCTCAGATGGCAAGGACGGCAGATTGCAGGAAACCACCTACTGTTTGCAATATGATGTTTGCAATATTTGTATAATAGAAGATGAAATATTTCTTGTTCACTTATTCAGATAAAGAGAGCATCTGAAAGCATTTTATTGATATTAAGTATTAGTGTTGGACCATACGTGAACTACTATTAATGCTTCATGTTCTATTAGGCAATGCTTTTGATTCTTTGTTATCCTTAATCTAACCTTTTCTTAAAGAAGTTTCTGGATTGGTGTATGTACATGAATAATATTCTAGCTTTATACTTTTACTTTTACAGGTACGGAGTATGGAGTTTAACCTATTGTGTTTGATACTTCGATTAGTGTGCTAAGAATTGTTGTGCACTAATCTCTTTTGAGCTTGAAGTCCCATTTGTTTCCAAGCTATGTTCATGATTTGTTCAAATGCTGATAAGAAATGTGATACCACTAATGTTCCTGTACAATGGCGAAGCTTAATTCACCTTACTCGTAATACATTAGAAATTTGCGGTTCTACTATTTTAGGTGTTTCTTAGATTCCTTAACGAATTAATTCTGAAAGTGTAATACTTGCTGCCGGTCAACAGTATGCTAAAAACAATTTGCTTGAGATTCAGTTACCAATACTGACATACTCTAAAAAGACTACCAATATTGTTGGTATTCTGGAGACTGTATATGTTTCTCAATTCTCATTGCTTAGCTATCATTCAATGTTGAAGGAATGAAGAGGACACGTGGACAGAGGTTGCAAAGTATTTTGATGGGAAGTCGTTGATAATGCTTGCAGCAACTTGAAAGCGGTTTCAACATGTCATAATGAGTGAGAGTGTCTGAAGCATGCTTCTTTGCGGTTTCAACAGATCTGTTCTTGTTGTGCTAATTTGAAATACAACAATTTTTATCTACAAAGATGGTGATGTAGTTTTTCTAAGCTATTGAGAAAGATGGTGATGTAGTTTTTCTAAGCTATTGATGTCATTTTCATGCATAATATCATGGTATGCTTATTTAGACCAATTTTGGCATATTCAATACCTTAACAATTTTATTTCTATCTATGTTGTTTTGTTAATGTTTCAGGTTATGTGTGATTCTGTTGGAGTTGGCAAAGATTGAAGCAAAAGTTTCATCTTGTGCAAGACTGCAAAAGAAGATATGTGAAGGCCCTAGGAAGAAATGTGGTGTAAAAGTTAGACTTGTTAGCATTTTGTTCTTGTATATTAGTTGTTGTTTCGGGGTGTGCCCCCCATGAATTATGTAATAAGTACATTCACATTTATGTGAGAAATTGATATATAAATAAAAATCTTTGAATTTTGGTTATTTATTAGTATTAAATTATATTATATACACACACACACTTGTGATACTAATGTATCATATATCTTTATGATACCAGAGTGTCAAAAAAAGTTATGATATTATAACGTCATAATTTTATGTGATATGTTATTGTCATACTTTTGTGACACTAATCTGTTTAGCAACCAGTGACACTAAATTTTGTGTCACTTGCCCCCATTGTCTGTGACACTTTCAGAGTGTCACCAAATCGTTTAGTGACACTAATTTAATGTCACTATAAGCCATTTTTTTACTAGTGGCAGTAATTTCAGTCAACTTCTCAGCCATCACTTCTTCATAATTATGCTACACAATCATTTAATTAAAGTAAATAAGTGAAGAATACAAATATATATTTATTTTATTCATTTCTTACCGTTATCTCGGCAATACGCGGTAGTATTAGCCCAGATTTTTGGAGCTCAACATTTGTTCTACAATACCAATCTCCTAACTTTTTTCTTCAATTTTTCTCCCTATAGAAAATTAAAACATTTAATATTGTAACCATATATAATTGAATTTACAAAATAAGTGGGGCAACTTACCAATTTTAAGTTATGGTCAAACGTGATTGAACGCCCACCATGCCATTGGCTATCCTTTGCATATTGACAGTTTATGTTCTTCTTCCCTGCTTCACTGTTTTTTTAAACAGAGCACTGGACTCCCATTATTCCGAAAGAGTCTGCAAGGCACTGTCCGTAATCCATTCCGGCTTGGTGTTGGTGTATCGGGCATGGGAAAATGTAGAAGTGACCCGTTCCCCGAGAATGAAAGTTCTTCCTAATCTCATTCGTCTCAATCGGATTCCACATATATTCATTCTTCATCCAATTATATATTGTTAAATGTTAATTAACATATTTAACAAATCATTTGCCAAACTCATTATTTATAGAGACTTTTAGTACATGACGTGAACATGCCAAAGAATTGAGTCCGAAGCTTTTTTTATATTTGACCATAGGTGGCACATGCCTCAGTAGGATATTGACAATTTTTTCAATTGTTGGTAAAATTGTTTCTATCTCTTCATAAAAATAAAATTTTAGTTAATTAATTTAGATATTGTATTATTGTTATTTTATTGAATAGAAAATTTTAAATTTACTCGGCAACTTCTTCCGCTGTTATCCATCTTCGGTTGTCAGGCAACTCATTATGAGGTTGTGAGGATCGAGGTCCCACCACCTCCACCCCCACGCACATGAGAGAATTAACAACAAATAGGAGCGTTGGGTTGACCCGAATGTCATTGGATTTACCATCATTGTCTGGTGTCGAGTGATCGCGAGAAGTTTGGCCTCTGCCTCGACCTCGACCTTGGTCTCGGCCTCGATTAGATTGGTTCGAATTACTTGAGGAGTTTGACATCTAAGATTTATAAAGGTAAGTAAAATAAACTTTTATACAACACTGTTTTTAACTATTGTAAAATGAGAATATTTTTGGAATGATAAGTATGATCGAGTTAGCCTTGTATTATGACCATATTAATTATTATTTTTGGTAAATAGTTTTCTAACTGTTTTTTTAAAAACTTTTGTTGTAGTAACATATTAAATGGAAAAACTTTTTGCTAAAACATTAAACTGAGATTTACGGAATCAATAAGTTTTTGATATGAAAAATTATATCCTTTGGTAAGCCATTAGAAAAATAATTTCAGTTTAATGTGGTGTTTTAAAATAGGTGAAGATGAAAAAATGTCTTGAAACAAAAACGGTGTGATAAATTTTTTAACTGACTTTTAAAATAGGTGTTTTAGTAACATATACTCCGTACTTAGAAGTTGTTCTCTTCACCTGATCTGAATGTTTCTGATCTGAATTTTTTAAGTTCTGATCTGATCTGATCTGAATTTTTCTGATCTGATCTGAATAAAATAAGAATAAGTAATAAGATTAAGACGAACTTCTTAGTATTATAAGAGGAGTAACAAGTTTAAATAGAATAATATTTTGAGGGTGTATTTTTTGAGGGTGTATTTTGATCAATAGCAATTAATTTACTTCCTTCCAAAAAAAAATATTTTGAGGGTGGATTTTTTTGACGTATTGTTTAAAAAAAAAATTGAGAAGGTCTTTTTACTAGCTGGTGTTTATGGTAAGATATTAAAATAGGTGTAAGATGTTTACATGAAAAGCTGGGAAAAAAATGAAAAGTTTGTCGGCGTGCAATGATAAACACGCAGGAACTAGAAGATACAAGCATAGATTTGGAGGAGAATTTCTAACTTAAGCTTGCATAAAACCAAACTTAAAATCGGAGGCATGCATAGGAAATAGGAATGTAAAAAAAAAAAAGATTTAAGTACTTAAAATAAAGGAAGCAAAAATAGGAAGATGTGACCGGAAGAGCAGAGGCGCCGGACTGAGAGGCGGAAGTCCCTCTTCAATGTCTGACCATTTCACCAAATTAAACCCTCTCTGCTACAGCATACTCCAGTATAAAATTTTCGAATTTTATACTTTAGATTTTAAAAAAATTAAGGAAAAAATTATTTGAGGAATATATGATGTATTATATTAAAAAATAGCTTCATTCGATCAATTCCTACACTAACATTGATTACTAAAAGTTAATACATAGTCAAAAATTAAATACATGAAATTATACAATAATAAATGGACTAATAATTAATTATATAATGATAAAATTATTAACGATATAAATATATATAATTTACACATGTCCATTATTGTACATCCATTTTATAATTTATCTATATATATTTGATATATTATATTAAAAAATACTACGTAGCTCCATTCAATTCCAACACTAACATTGATTACTAAAAGTTAGTATATATTCAAAACCTTAATTTAATAAATGAAATTAAGCAATTATTTAATGACATAAATATCTATTGTTTACTTAAAATGATTTGTTATAACAAGTGTAATGCTTTAAATAAACTAATACTCTATTCAATTTAATATGTATTAAAAAAAACAAAGAAATACATTTACATACCTTATTATTTGAAACACGCATTTGGTTCCATAAATTCATTCAATTTCTTCATTTTGATGACTCCACAAACACATTATAATTCCCTCTATAAAATTATACACCATAAGAATGGTATGAAACTAGCTAAAATGGCAACTATATATAGAAAATTTTGTCAGGGATTTTGTTAGGGATTTTATCACACAATAACATTTTTCACGGATGTTTTCACGGATGTGTAATGATTGGAATTTCACTTCTAACGTTAACTTTTGTCACGGAAAAATCCGTGACACAACTATTAAATGTATATTTTTTATTTAATCAAGGAATAAATTCATGACAATTATCAATTTTAACTGGTGTCAGGGATTCGGTCCCTAACAAATTCAAACAGCTACTTTTTGCAACGTTTTTTGTTAGAGATTTTCCCCTGACATATATTCCGGCCAAAAAATTCCGGCCGGTGGCTTGTTTTAGGATACAGTCGGGTTAGGAAAATATCCCTGACAAAACTATTTGACCGAATTTTTCAGTAATCCCTAACAAAATCCCTTACAAGCTTGTTAGAGACAATATTCCGACTAAAATCCATGAAAAAATCAGTGTTTTTTGTAGTGTCCTAGCAGTAATTCCCTGTTTGGTGAAGCTGGAGCGTGGTTGACATGTAAAGAAGGATGATGGTCTTCAATTAACTTAGGAGCTGTAGCGTGTTGGAGAAGCGGTGTTTTTGGCGAAGCTTTGCAGCGACTTAAATAGCTTCGGAAGTGGACAGATGTTCTTCAAATTGCAGCAGTTTGGTGGAGATGTAAAGATAGTAGGCGGAGGAAGGTAAGGCTCTGTTAAAGCCAAATAGTAAAGAGGGTAGGCGGAGGAAGATTAGATGCAGTTAAGGCGAGAAATTAGAGAAGGTCGGGGAGGAAGGCGAGCGAGTAAAGGAAAATATTGTAGCCCCGTATTTTCTAAATAGTGAAAACGCATAAAAGTCAGTTTTTCATTTCACAAGTAAAAGGCGAGATATGTTTCAGTTTTCATTTTTTGAAAAATGGTTAGGCGAGATATTTTTCTATCTCCAGTTTTCTGATTTTTTGGAAAAATAGAAAATATCTCTATTAGTAAAGGGATCCTTACTTTTTGTATGTTGGTCACTAAAGGGTATGTTTGGACTATAAAGATAACTTTGATAGTTATTTGATCCAAAAAAATAGATTAAGGGCATATGTACTATATGGTGTACAATTTTTTGAAGGGTATTTTTGTTGCCTGAAGAATAAGGTTGGAGAATTTCTGTCATGGGATTAGGGGAGAGCAGAACCCGATCCCACTCGAAAAATCGATCAAATATACTCGAGGTACGCCTAGCGAGTCGATGACCCGAACCCGATTACCCAATCCGAAATTGCAAACCTTGATCCTTAAGAGTAACGGATATTGGGTAGGTTTTTAAAAATGCTACCCGAAAAACCCGAACTAGCGTAGTATATGTACTACTTTGAATTATTATGCATGTTCAAATATCTCAATTATTGTATGTCAATTACCATATTATGCATGTTCAAATATTCCAATCACCGTATTTGTACAAATATAACTTTCAATGTTGTATTGTTATGACTTTGAATGATATTTTGACCAATTATCATTTTATTCATCACAATATCAAATATATCAATCACCGTATATTACTACGTATTATTTTACATGTTCAATTATGTCGATTACCGTATTTATACAACTATTACTTTGAATGTTATACTAGTATAACTTTGAATGATATTTTTACCAATTACCATTTTATTTATGACAATTTCAAGAATAATAAATTAAAATCCGAATAGACATGAAAACCGAGTCAACCCGACAGCAACCCGAACTTTTTCAACTCAAAAAATCTGATAAATTTTTTTGATAGGGTAAAGTTTGAAATTATCAATTCAATGACCGAACGTGTTTACAATTTTTGAACCCGACCCGTGCTCTCCCCTACTTAACGGCAGAGACTCTCAAACTGTGACACGTGGATTCTATCTAGCCAAAAAACAGACCTGAAACTTAACCTCACCAGTTCTCTATCCTCTACCTATTCCCAACTGATAAACCTTCCATGGCTGCCACCGCATCTGCCTCTTCACTCCTCTCACCGGCCACCGCGACGTTTAACAGTAACTCCTTTCTCGTTGCTATTACTAGTTCCCCATTCCTCAATTTCCAAACCCGAAAACCCACGAGACCAATCACCGGACTCCACGTGTCCTCGAAACCCTCCTCACCCCTCTCCCCTTCCACCGGATCCACCCAAGAAACCGTCTTTTTCGACGGCGGATCTCACTACGGAGACCTCGCAGCGAACCTTCTTCTGGGTTTCACTCTTCTTTGGCTGCCGCTGTCACTAGCCGCAGTTCTCAGAGCCTTCAATCTGCGGTACAGGTTCACAAATGAAAGGGTCACTGTCATTTCAGGGAAGACTAAGAAGGACAGGATCGACTTTTCCTACAAGGTAATCAAGGAAGTTCAGGTTGTGCCCAGGTTTATAGGAGAGTGGGGTGACATAATCATCACTCTCAAGGATGGTACTAAGGTTGACTTGAGAAGTGTCCCAAAGTTTAGGGAAATTGCTAAGTATTGCCTCTCCATGACTGATCAACCTGTTGTTTTGAAGAACCCTGTCCCTAAAGGGTTTTAAATTTTGATGAAATACACGCAAAAAAAGTGTGTTCTGTTTAATAATTTAATCACTTTGTGAGGCATGTGAAGTTTTTATTCGAAATTCTTATGAAGAAAGTGAAACACTATCTTTAGTTGTATATTTTCATGTAATTTGACATGAATTTTGTTTACTTAGTGTTTTGCTTATACATACACAGAAATGATAGAATTGCAATCCATAAGGATAGCTGCAGTATTCTGAGAAGGGTAGTCATGGAATGGTGTTTAGTTATGAATTTTCCCTTTTGTAGAAGAGATTTAGGCCTTTTGGATTGGTCAAGCATACCTGAGATGTGAGAGCAATTTTTCGGTTGGCTAGTAATATTTACCAAGGTTTTGCATTAGTCTCAATTTAAAGTTTAGACCAATCAACCTAATTTCTTTTAAATTTTTATAGAATAACGTTTTATTGTATTGAGATTCAGGTTTTGGAATTCAATATTTTTGTGTGTGACTTCTAAATGTCAAAATTTTAACTGTTAACATAAATTTCATCACAAAACATTAAATCTTATAATTAGTTATTACTCATCATAGTAGCAGTTTAAGGACTCTCTTTGTTTAGGTGGGAATATAAATGTTGGTAGTGGAGTATCTTTTTCCATTCATGATGCAAGTGCAATTTACTCTTGAGGTTGGGCTTAATTTAGGTCCTGGAGATTCCACCAATTGAGGGCTACTTGTGGGCAGGCCTTAAAGTTTGAGCTAAAACATCTTCAGTAGTGTAGCACTTACAGCCCAATTGGTTTTCTGGCTTGTTTAAGTTTTATTTAATTAGAAGAGTAGGTTTTTTGTACTTCATTTAACAGTATGAGGGAGGGTATTACTAACCAAAGGCGTGGGGTTCATTTCTTATGCAAATAACATTTTGAATTATAAAAGATTGAAGGACTCAGTTTGAATTTTGAATTCTGCACTGAACTGTGTTATGTAATTATAGGACCCCCTCCCACCCCACCCCACCCCCTCCTTGCCACCTACATGAGAAAAAATGAGAAAAGTGTTTGCTGTTAATTTCTTGAAATTTATGCCCTGTAAAATAAGTTTTTGTATGTTTAATACAAAGTTTGATGCAATAAAACAGAAAAAAAAAACAAGTTCATAGAGCATTTTTCTAGAAAATATTATCTTTTCTAAAAACAAACGGAGCCTTAGTATGGGTATATGCCTCTATCAGTTGTAAATTTATAATGCACAATGTGGGGTCAGGGGCGTAGCTAGGAGTAAGAGTTGGGCTGAGATGGTACAAAGAATTTTTATTGATAATTTTTACATTAAAAATATAAACAATTTTAAAATTTGGACTGGGCCGTAGCCCGGTTGGCCACCCCTCCACCTCCACCCCTGTGTGGGGCCCTCCACAAAGCCCCTGGTTATGTCTATTGTTCCAGAAAATCCAAGTCCCACTGGGATAACCAATTAGAAGAGATTGAAAACTAGCAACTGGCAGGCATATGCATGAGAGTTAGAGTCTCATAACGAAAAAATGCAGGATGGGGTCCATATGGCCAGAAGAATAGTCATCATCACTAATAATTATCAAACTGGCCATGGGTTTCAGCATTAAGAGCATGTACAAGCTCAGCATAGTGCAAAACTGCAAAGCAGATAGCCCTACCACTTCAATGACTAACTGTTTATGAACTCATATTGTTTACTCTTGAAACTTAGCAAAACAGTACAGACTGTAAAAGCAAGTCCTTATAGTCTGCACATCACTTAGACTAAAAAACACATTTTTTTTATACTTTTGACACAATGCGGGTATGACCACCTGAACATACCTGCAACAAAACAGTTCTAGTAAAAAAGAGCAAACATATACTACGTAAATGTGAAACATTGCATTTGGAATGTACTGAAGTTTATCTTGTCAATACATTAGCAACATTTTAATCTTTTTCACTAACAAATTTGTATAAATGAATTATTTTAGACTTCTAATCAGGTCCATCCTTTATGGAGGTGTTAGTGCCCCATAGGGGTACTAGCTAGCCTAGTGGCTACCCCAAAGCTGGTTGTTTCATCTATTCCCTACACACTAGCTCCATCTGATTTAAAAGCATAAAACCAAATCAGCTGAGAGGTCATCATTATGGTTGAGGAATCTAATACTCCATCCATCCATGTGGTTTGTGTTCTTGTTTGCATATGGATCAACAACTAATCAGTATATAGTTTGCCTGGTTAGGTATAGTCTGTAGTCTGTACTATAGACTTTGGCTGAGCCAAATGGAACTGCCTAGTGGTGTTTGATAAGAAGTGGTGAGGTCAGAATAGTTTGTAGAGTTCTGCCAAAAAGAGCATCTTTATTGAAAGGTGCTAAAGATGGGAGACGCATTCCTAGTATGACAGCTTGCATTCCATTCCATTCCCTTCACCAGTAAATTTCCCTTTTGCAGGCTCTTTTCTTTGTCAATGTAACAGTGTGCATTTTTATTTTATTTCATTTCATTTCATAGTCGAGCTTGTTTCTGCTCACTCTCATTAGCCAAATGGTAGGATATGCGTTTTACTTTGTACGGAGTATATTCGTAGTATTTTCTCGATTACAGGTAAACAAGAGTTACCTCAACCCACTATTTCATGCTAAATTGCATTCTACTCCCTCGATCCCTATTTAATCTTCCCGCTTTGAGTTGCAGGCACATTAAGTTTTTTTTCCTTTGACTTCCTGAATGGCCTCTTTTACTAAGGGGCAAATTTTACTGTAGAGTATATTATTTTGATACTGATTGATATTGTTTTGCAATGTGGTATCATTATCATTTAAAAGTAGTAAATTGATATACATTTGTTAACAAAATATGAAAAGAGAACTTTGTTTAAGGACATACAAGAAAGTGGAAGGTTTTTTAAAGGACGGATGGAGTATATAGCAGTTTTGACGATGATTCAATTTCACACAATCTTCCCCTTAGAAGAGCCTTAATTACACAATATAGTGTACTTTACTTGCAATCAAGCTAGCTAACAACCTTTTATGTGATCAACAATGTAGTAATAGAGTGTTGTGTTTTTGTTCTACCGACTTGTATATTTTAGGGGAAAAGACTCTAATATGACTAAAACATGGGCTTGGTATGCGGGTAGGACCTCTTACATTTTATACCCTAAATAGGACCTATTTACAACTGAAAGGACAAAAATAACCCCAAGCTCTTAAATTCAATCGCGATCCACCGACTTCGCATCACACTCAGAGCTTCAGGCGTCTTCTCCTCATTCCAATCGCTATCAGCTTAGATCTTCTTCTCGAAAAAGCTACACTCGATCTTCTTCCTCAATTTCAAAGCTGATCGAAGCTTAGATAACATTGGTTAAGCTAAGAGACTCATTCGTCGAAATAAATATGAGGCCAGAATGTCGTTCAAACAAATTTCGAATGATTTCCGACGAAATTCCAACCAATTTAGTTTTTTCAACACATCTTCTGGGCAAAACACCGGAAAACCGTGGATGCCGGATTTCAGATGGAATTCCGACCTAATCCTCTTGTTATTTTGTTTGTATCTGTATTAACATTTATTTGTATAATTGTGGTTTATTGTTCAATGTAATCAAAGTTCAAACATCCAAACAAACAGAAAACGTAGATTCTTCTTTTTCAGATGATTTTAAAACAGAGGTAAGGGTCGGATTGGTACTCGAAGTTGCATAAAAAGGGTCGAATAAGTCCTTATATAGGAGGCACTGTCTGGCCGTCGCCATTTAGGGTAGTTCCCTGTGGAATTTTTTGACGAAGTTTTTTTATCATCTTATTTATTAAGTCTAGTTTACTCATACCAAATTTTAGCTGAAAATTCAATCAGGAAGGCATTCAAATGAATTCTTGAAGATAACTGCGCAGTTAAAAGCGCAGTTATCTTCAAGAATTCATTTGAATGCCTTCCCGATTGAATTTTTAGCTGAAATTTGGTATGAGTAAACTAGACATAATGAATAAGATGCTCAAAAAATTGCATCAAAAAGTTCCATCGGGAACCGCCTCAAATGACGACGGCCGGACAGTAAGGACTTATTTGACCTTTTTTATGCAACTTCGAGTACCAATCTGACTCTTACCTCTTTTTAAATATTACAATGTCACAGTTTTTATAAACATACAATAAATAATGTTAGACTTTTGGGGAATTCTCATAATTTTTTCAATAACATAGCTTCATATTACGAAAGATCTAAAAACGTAAAAACAATTGACAGAACCTTACCAATGTCATTATGTCAAAAGAAATGGCAAATATAATTACAACCAAAGTGAATTGGTAGAAAGGTTACAATGTCATACAAATGTAACAAATACTACTTTAGACAATGCAGACATAAATAAAAAGAAAGCAAAATTATCAATAATACTTAATTTTGACATTGTAATTAATTTAGGATAACCCTTAAAATAGCACAATCTAAAAAGAATTTGAAAATTGCTATATAAAACAATGTCATACAAACAGAAAACTTCAGATGATTTTGAAATATTACAATGTCACATTTTTTTATAAACGTACAATGTTATTTGAAAGATACAATAAACAATGTTAGCCTTTTATGGAATTCTCATAATTTTTGTAATGACATAACTTCATATTACCAAAGATCTAAAAACGTAAAAAAAATTGACCGAACCGTACCAATGTCATTATGTCAAAAGTAATGGCAAATATAATTACAACCAAAGCAAATTGGTAGAAAGGTAACAATGTCGTACAAATGTAACACATACTAATTCAGACAATGCAAACATACCTAAAAAGAAATCAAAATTATCAATAATACTTAATATTGACATTGTAATTAACATAGGATAACCCTTAAAATAGCACAATGTCAAAGGAATTTGAAAATTGCTATATAAAACAATGTTAGGCTAAAACAATTCAAATGTCATAAAAATGTCACCATTAACTCACAATGTCATTAAAACTGTTGACGAAATAAAATACAAAAATCATTAATACCATATAAATTATTAAAAATTAAAACGACACATGTAACGGTTGCATGGTGCGGTTGCAACTACCTGTTTTGAAACATAAACGCAACCATCAATAGTTGAAATAGGAAACCACGGCCATCAGTACAAAGAGAAAAGTACAGAGTCTCAGTTCTTAACTTGAGAGAAGTCTAGAGCACACTTTCGTCGTGTGCAACTCCAAAAAGTAGAGCGCAGAGTCGAGTTCGTTGAACAAAATACCGAGGAAGTTGAAGAAGACATTGCAATGGCAAATAACAATAAACTTTCAGAAGATAGGCAAACACCGGTATGTCACTTGTTCTACTTTTCTGATATTTTGATTATATTTTTCTCAAATAAACTGAGATATATGTTCATTTCGTAGTTTTTTGAGTAGCATTGTCACCATTGTTTACATTTTATACTCAAACGAGAATATTGTGTTAAAATCTAGGGTTATATGCATATATACAAGTTTAAATTTACTTTATAGTTGTTCTATTGCAATAAATTAGTGATAAACGTAACAATGTTAAAAAAAATGTCTCCAGTTGTAATTAAATTAGTTGATCTTCTTTTTGCATGTGTATGTAAATGTTCTAGGTTTTGGTATTTTTTATCTAACGATAATATTTTGCAAGTATCTAGGGTTATATGAAATTGTTATTATTAAAATTGACTTTAAAATCGCATTGTTTAGTTTTATGAACATAAGAATGTCAACACAATGTTATTGGTGATCATTAAATTAGGTTTATTTGTTCTTATTTCATGTGTAATTAAATGTTCCATGCTATTAGAAGACCATGCCGAGACGAGAAGATTAGAAGTTTTGTAGACAACATATTAAATATTTACTGCAATGTTGATACTGTTGTTGGACTGCTTAAGAAGAAATTTAATGAGGAAGAACTCGATAAGTTCAAAACAAAGCATTTGGAAGCATTCTTGACATTGCTGATATTAAATGGATAATTGGCCAACTGCTGATATACCTAGTTGGAAGCAATGTCAGTGAAATAAATGATAATGTCGTTAAGGACATGCTTGTATTTCATATACAAAACAGACTTGTTAGCTTCAGCAAAGAAGAGTTTGTATGATAACAGGTTTAAGATTTATTGGTGACAAAGAAATTGAAGATTCTCAAGAAGGTGATATTTGGAGCAAATACTTCCAGATGAATAACAATAGGTCACTGTATCGAGGTGATGTTGTACTATCATTGATTTGTTAAACTAATGATAGTATAACCATTGCAGTTTGAGTTTCAGCCTATTGTTCCCACAACAATAGAGCTTGAAGATGCTAACATAGCAAATCTGTGGACAACCAGGAATGAAAAATGCAAAGCGGATGTGAATGCAATTGTGGAGAAGGTGATATATGAAAGTGACAATGATAGCAAGATCTAGAATGGATAAAAGAAGATCACAAAGAATACCAACAAAATCTGCTAATAGAAAAACTGATGTGAAAAGAAAAGCATCAAGAAGCAAGAAAGGTAAAGAGCAGTCAGAAAGTGAATTCAAAAAAAGCCAAAAGAAATAATGCAGAGAAAAGAAAAGCAACAAAAAGTAAGAAAGGTAAAGAGCAGTCAGAAAGTGAGAGTCAAAGCAACTTTGAAGAGGATTAGTTTCAAGATATCAATGACATTGTCATTGGAAAAAATTAATGTCCAGGAAAAGAAGTCTGATAGAATAATGAAAGAGCTTGAGGGTATCAAAGATACCTTAAAGAAACACGATAAGATATTTGAACAGATATTGTCGCTGCTTCTGAAGAAGGGGGTATGAAGTAAAAGATAGTGTCAAGAGAGTGAACGGGAAGATGATCATACAAGTTGAACTTAATTTTAATACAGATTCAGATGATGACACAACGAAGGTCGGGCATTTATGAGTCTGAGGATGATGAATCTGATCAAGAACAGAAGAAAGTCAAAAAACTAAACGTTGAGGAAGAGGACATTGGATCTAAAGATTCTAAGGATTTTGAAGAGGATGATTCAGGATTCTAAGGAAGAAGACGGTGCAAAGGAGTCTAAAGAAGAAGATTCTGAGGAAGAGGAGGGTGAAGAGGAGGATGATAAATAATAGAATAGTAAAGAACAACCCGATAATGAAGAAAACCATGAAGATTAGGGTATTGATAAGCCAGACAGTGCTGATGAATCGAATCAAGGTGTTGAAAATACTGAAAATCAGCATTCTGAGAAGGAAAAGTCTGAAAAATAATGAATTGGACAACAAAGAAGAGGAAGGAAATGAAGAGATCACCAAAGAAGCTGAAAACATTGAAGAGAATGCTGAGGAAATCAATCATGGTAATGATATCTCTGAAAAAGAAGTTCCTGTGAATGAAATGGAAGAAGAAAACGCTGAAGAAGTGTTTGAAAAAGAAAATGCTAAAGAAGGACAGAATCTGAGAGGTTCAGATATGCCAAGTTTTGATTTTCACTTCTTTCCAAAACCTCCTGAGAAGACAATGTCAAACAATGTAAACTCTCCATTATTGGGGGAAACTCAGTTTGGACCTGAAGATCTACTGAAGGTCGATCAAACAGTGAATGATCTCATAAAAAACAAGGTAATGATAATGATAATTGAAAACATTTTATGATATTTTAATAATATAAAGATTTATTTGTGACATTCTGATTCGTTATTGCTGGAAAAGGTGGTCAGAGTTCTGAAGAAAAGGAATACAGAAGTAACATTGAACAAGCAATAGTAGTAAACAGTAAGATAAAATAACAACAACATAAGTTTTTATTGCTAATAATATTTTTTTTTTCTAAAAATGTCATGAGAATGCTATCGGCTTAAAAATGTCAGTATGAAGTACAATAACATTGGAAAATGACTTTGCGAGTGCTATAACATTGGCAATGACATTTAAAATGGCATAACAATGGCAATGACATATCTTATAGTAATGACATAGATATAGTACAATGACATTGGCAATGACACTGCAAATGTCATTGTATGAAGTACAATGTGATTACATTAACACTGGAAAATGACATTGCAAATGGTATAACATTGACAATGACATTTCAAATGGCATATCATTGGCAATGATATATGTTATAACAATACCATTGGTGATGACATTGAGAGTGAAATTTGATTTGAATTTCGCAATGCAGGTTTATTCAGAAAAAGTACCTATTCAAGAGACACTGGTAAAGTTTAAAAGGCCAAAAAGGACAGCTACTCAACCCGACAAATTCACTCCTATAAAACATGTGAAACAAAGAAAGAAAAGGAAGGTGGAAATGCTAGAAAAGAAAATGCTGAAACTGAGAATGAATCCAAGAAAATCATTGTGCGGGTCATTTGCACTTGACCCTTTGGAGATGCCACCTGATACTGAAATTGAGAAAGCAGGGATTTATTTAAATCTTGGTCTGCTGAAAAGAAGGAGGCAATTTGAGGATGCTCGGAAGTGCAAAAAGGAGTTTGACAATATGGATAAATTGCCTTTTATCCTTGATGACTTTGAGATAAAGTCGAAAACATGGTTGTAGGAACTGAGTTTAATATATTAAATACACAAATTGTTTTCTTTGTAAATTTATATTTTCATTGAATATATTTATGAAACTTTTTAGCTTGCAGGCAATGTGCATGTACTATTTGAATTTCAAGAGAGCACAATACAACTTGCCACAGAAATATGCTTCCATTTTTCCATATTTTTTTCAAATACTGAAGACTGCATACAACGAAATAAAGAATCACAAAATGACATTGAAAGATGCTTCTGACCATGATGTTATAGTGTCAGAAATTCTGGGAATGGCATGCAAATATGAAATGCCATGGAGTGAATAAGATTTTGTCTACATAGCTGTGAGTAATGAAAATCATTGGGTGTTGCTGGTTTTAGAAATAAACACCAAAAAATCAAGGTTTACAATTCCAAAGCAAACAAGGCTCAATCACTGAGTGACATAGTTGAATATCTGCCTTGCTTGAAAGAGCTGTTACATCATGTCCTCAACAATTACAGTGTATGACATGATGGAACATATCAAGAATGATAAGTTCACAGTTGAAGTAGTGGAAAATTGTCCACAACAGGATGATGGTAAGTTAATTTTATTAAACTATATTTTTAATAAAATTACTAGATTTTGAAGTTCTCTTTTTTTCCTTATTTCATGCAGTGGAAATTGTGGAATATTTGTTCTTAAATATGCCGAATTTCTGATGATGGGAAGGGATATTCAAGAAATCAACTCTGAACACATGCTTGCTTTTAGACAAAAAGTGATGACAGAGCTGATAATGTATAACAAAAGAAGGATGGAGGAACCAATGGAGTGAAGATGTGACAGCGAAGTGAAGATGTGGTCAGGACTGAAGTGCTTTCTATGATATCATATTCTAATACAATCACGTGTAATAAACTTACTGAAACAACTAGTATCTGTTTACATTGAACAAATTATTGCACTTTCTTGTTTTGTCCAGTTTATATTTGTAATGACATTCACTGTCAAGCATATTCTTAGGTACTTGTGTGGCACCTTAACTCATTCTTCGTCCATCCAAGGCTACACCACCTGTTTCAGCATACTATGATGCTAATTGGGCTAGCTATCCTGATAGTAGCAGATCTGCATCTTTTATGCTATTTTTCTTAGTCCTAATCTAGTGTCATGGAGATTCAAGAAGCAATCCAATGTATCCAGATCCTCCATTGGAGCTGAATACAGACTCATTGCTTACACTATTCAGGATACCTCACACATTCGATCCGTTCTGTTTGATCTTGGTTTTCCCATTAACCGCCACGTTCGTCTCTTATGTGATAATGTGTCTGCATCTTACTTATCTGCTAATCCTATACATTAAGCGTGTCGTAAACATATTGATATTGATTATCACTTTGTTCGAGAACGTGTGGCTCTTGGAGATTTACCGGTGCAACAGATGATCTAGTTAAGATTCTTTATTTCATGCCCTCTATCATATTTGATATTTGATGATAATTTTATTGATCGAAAAATCCTTTAACACAATCTGTTAAAGTATTTATCCCACACCGAAAAGCTATAAAATAATTAAAAAACTATATAAGACTTTGGGCTACTCCTCCTATAAGGTTGACCTTTTAGGATGGAACCCCAAGTCTTAACATGGTATCCAAGTCAAGCCCGGTTGTGGGTTGCCTGCTGGTTTAGCACCCATGATTAAGAGTAGCTTCTTAAGGGTCTGTTTGACCCATTTATACACCCCGAAAGTGTTCGGCCCGATTCGGGTTGAGGATGCGTATTAAAGTATTTGTCTCACACTAGAAAGCTATAAAACAATAAAATAATATATAAGACTTTAGGTTACCCTTCCTATAAAGTTGAACTTCTAGGATGAAACTTCAAATCTTAACACAATTCACTAATAATTTTGTATGTAAAATTAAGAATTTCAATATTAAAGCACAATAAGTAACCAATTAAACAAAAATATTTTGCGGAATCTCCCACCCCAGGAGCCCCCACACCCCGACCCAACAGGATGGTGAAGGAGTAAGGGAGTGTTTGCAATTGCTTCAATTTTAAAAAAGTGATTTTTTAAAGTGGTTTGGGGAAAAGTGATTAATAGTAAAAGTTGGTAGTGTTTGAGGAAAAAGTGATTCTGAAAAAGTAAAAGTTGGTAGTGTTTGATAAAATAAGTACTTTTTGTGTAATAGAAAAAGTGAAAAGCAGTTTAAAGCACCCTTCCACCTGCTTCCAGCTTTTAGCTTTTAAGCAATGTTCTAAAAGGCGTGAGGCGTGTCAAGGCGGCGTGCCCGAGCCTTAAGCCTTTGAAGCCTAGGCGGGTTTATGCGAGGCCTAGGCGTGAAAAGGCGTTTTCAATTTTTACTCATTATTTTAATTTTTTAAGAGCTATTAGTGAGTATATAAATGTGTTGTAAAATAGGGGAAATTCCTGAAATAGAGTAAAAACGTTTTAGAATTCCAAAATAGGACAAACATGCTTTTATTCCCTAAATATGAGTAATTACTACAAGCTAGAAAAATATTGTCATGTTCCATGCCTGATATTGACAAAATATGACAATAATTACTCTTATTTAGTGTATACAAACATGAAAATCCTATTTTGGAACATAAATATTTTTAGTCCTGTTTAGAGCAATTTTCCTATGTACGTAATAACATTATACAATAAACATCATATTTTGAATTTCCCAATAAAAATAAAATACAAAAAGTTCTAAAACTCACAAATAATAGGTATACTAATATACATATTCATATAGCTACAAAGGATGAAAAAGTAGTTGAATGATACAGTAATAGAATTAGATTATCTTATAGTAATAAAAACATTAGTAGTATTAATAACAACAACAATAATAATAATAATAATAATAATAGTAATTTAATAAGTGTTTTTTTTTCGATAACATTACTTGAATAAAATCTATTTATGAATTATGAAAATATACTAAACATTAATCCGTACTAAATAATAATGTGATTTCACACTTGATGAAAAAATTGAACATAAATTAGTGTGATTAAAGTTACGACCATGAATAGATCATATTATCCATTAATATCTAATTAGTCATTAATATCTATTTTGTAAACAATATCTATTTTATTCATTAATATCAAATTATTTCTAATAATGATTATTATTTTTTCATCATGAATGATGATCGAAAAGAATAATTGGTTGCAATTTATATAACTCGAACAAGTTTAAATCTTTACCATTGAAGGGACAATTCTACATCACCAAAGTTAAATGTGCTCCAAGTCTGCAGGAGGAGGCTTGTTATGTTCGTTTCTGTTTTTCCTTATGCGAGTGATTAAATTTCCCACACCGGCCGAGTGGACAAACTCTTAATTCCAACGCAGCTATAAATACAGCATCACTTCTCCATAGTTAAAATTGCAGTTGACGTCGTTCTCATGGGCGGCTGCCTATGGGCTTCGAGCTTAGTCAAATTTAAGACTTTAGTTTTGCTGGGCCGCCTTTTCACACGCATTGGGGTGGTGCGGCGCGTTCTAATGACGCCTTAAGCATAGGCCCGCCCAGGCGGCGCCTTTGTAGGCCTTTTAGAACACTGCTTTTAAGTGATTAATTTAAGCAGAAGCTGTCATTTGAAAACACTCTTTTTAACTTTTTTTAAGCCAAAAGCTGAAAAACGCTTTTTTTAATCAACTGCAAACACTCCTTAAGTCACGGTGACTCAGTTGGCCCAATAGTGGTAGAACTTATACTCTTGCGCACCAGAGATCCAACCTAGCACGCAAGAGCGCGCTGTAAACTCCACACAGACGCTGTGGGTTTCGAACCTTGCTCATTGTTTCAAATTTCCCACCACTCAACCTACTGAGCTACCCGCGCGGGTGAAACCAACTCAACAAAAATATTTGGGGAGCTTCCACTTCGCTCATGATACACGAGTCCTATCAAACATACTCCATAGACATTATGACACAAGTCCACCTGGAGTGCTCCCTACCGGGGAATACTTCTATCTGTTTTTTAATTTGATTAAAAAATGGTCCCAAAGAAGAAAAAGGAAATAAAAAAATATAAAGAAAAGGACCGATCAAATAGTAAAAGTAGATGAATGAAGTTGGTTAATGCTGAAACGAAGAAGTGATCAAGTGATCCACCAAAAGGTAAGAATCGTAGAAACTTCAAACCACAATTAATGAAATGAAAAAGTTTCTCGGCATAGGATTCCAAAGATGAATCTTTTTCTTTTACGAGATGTCTTTTGCAGAACATAATGAAAGTGAACTCCTCTTAATAATGATCAAGATCGTGCCCCAAAAATTAAATAATATATATAAACAAAAAAAATCATGATCTTAGAAAGCAGCTTTTCTGGTCCTCATGTGCGAGATTATATTGATACTGATAAGGTATGTTTTTGCTTTAAGAATATTTTAATTTCATGTCATTTGCATTAAACAAGTTCTAATTAATTTGAAACTAGGAAAATTATCTAGAAACAATGAAAACTATACAAATAAAAAGGAAAATTCCAACAAATAAAACTGAAACATATCACGTTTATTCCCATGGAAAGAGTTACAAATTCATATGAATTTAAATGCATGAGGCCATATAGTACCTTACCTGGCTTCCCATGATGTTGGCCATAACTGCTATTCCATTGTCATGTAAGTAGTATACTTTTTTTTATTACTAATAACTCTAAATAGGACTAAATGGAAATATAATTGCACAAATAGGACTTAAACCTAATTTTTCCACAAATACGACTAAACATTAATTTTCTACCCTTAATACCCCTAATCTAATTAATTAATTGTCCCCCTTGTTCCCTTGGGCAATTGTGACAGTCCATTGGTGATGGGGCAGTCCGGCGGCAGAGCTTTGACGAGTGTGCTGGGCGAAATTGGTAGAAAAACAAATCTGAAAATTAATCAGATTCGGGCAGCGGCGGTGTTGCCGATAGCGGTATGCGGGGCAGCTGGGGTGATGACCGTGGCTAGCGAAGATGGCCAGAAGCTGGAGGGTAGTGGCGGCGGCTGGGCAGGGCAGGGCAGTCCAAAAAACTAAAAGGATATATTTATCTAAACACACAAAACTAGTCCTATTTAGGAAATTTAAAATAATGTAGTCCTATTTGTAATATTTAGCCATGTTTTACTCATATTTAGGTAATTCACTCTTTTTTATAAGTCCGGAGCATCATTCACGACTTCAGTGGATCACAACATGGCCGCCCCAGTATCTGTCATCATTGTTAAACCCTGGACGGACTCAAGCTAAGGAGCGTCGGCAACAATTCTAACTTTGATAGATTGCAAGCACAAAGGGGATGATTGCTCTTCATATCTGTATCTATACACACACATACGATGGATATACGTAAGCAACACACGAAGAAGATTGTAATATAAGGTTATAATAGGAATTCTAAAATTATAGGAGTGTATTTAGCAATTAGTTGGTTGTATATGGAATTTCCCTTTTCCCAATATTGTGGGGCCTGAGGCAATAGCTTCTTGGGCCCTTGGCCTCATGTATAGGTTCGGCCCTGAATGTTATGCTTAGTCCTATTTAGGGAATTGAAACATGGAATCTTGTTTGGAAGTTTTAATCAAATTTTAATCATAAGTAGTATTTAGAGATGAACTATGACATGATTAGGCAGGTGAGTAGTAGTAAGAGTGTGGGAGTGTCCTACATGGCGAAGCGAGTGAAGCTTTATGTGTAGGGCAAAATGCAGTCATCTTTAATTGAAAAACATCATCATGATTCATGTTCACTAATTCAACAAAAAAACCAAAGTCATCAACACTAAAAGTGATAAGGTCAGGCAGGGAGCGCTTCTCTCACTTTTCGCGGCCCCAATTTCACAATCACCACCGCTAACAAAATATTTTAATACGGAGGAGTATCTATCTAGCTCTTTGATCATGTTACATTACATTACAAAATATTTTATAGGGCGTGTTTGACATTCAACGGTTAGCGATTAGTGGATAGCGGATTATGTTAGCGAATTGTCAATAGTGAATTCAGTCAGCGGGTTTGACCGGCGGAATAATTGGCAAATTGTTAGAAGATGTTTGGTAATTTAGCGGTTTGACCATAAAATTAATAGAAAATGCTATTTTTCAAAACGTTGACCCAAAACTCTCCTATTTGCAGCGTTTTTATTTCAGCATTTTCGTACAAAACGCTAGTAGTGAACCGCTATTTACCAAACAGTTTTTTCACATGTTGAAAACGCTGAAAGTGGTCAAATAGCCATTTTTCGGCCGAAACACCGTTTACCAAACACCCCATATAATTCATAATAATTGATTAGCCGGAAGTGATCGATATTGCACACAAAAACACATAAAAATTCTATGGAATATATAAATCAATAGACTTCATGAATATAGAATATAGATAAAATGGATATGCATGTCACGAATTGAAGGATTTACACTTATTTTTTCCTCCTAAATCTTCAAAAGGCAGATTTGAAAATCGATATCTCTGACCCATACTCTTTCATCTATCTCATACAATTTTATCAAATTTGACTGACTAACCGGAAAAGTGACAAAACTTTTGGACAACCAGAAAAGAAAAAGTGACAAAATTACAAGAGACGAATCAGTATTAATCTATTAATGCTATCTATCTATTGACCTCCACATCTTCGTCAATTGAGAGTTCTTTTGATTATGTTCTTCCTCTAATTGGGTGATAGATTTGTTTTGCACTCATTCCGCTATGTCATGTCTTTCTCTTTTCAATTATAAACATACATAACAATGTAGGGAAAATTGTATATGTACTTTTATTATACTCATATGGTTGCACTTATTTTGACAATTTTTCTTTTCTATTTGTCCTAAAATAATTAGTCTGAAGCATTCACACTGATTTGTAAAGTAATTAATTTGTGATTGAACTTATTTATCACTTCTCTAAACGAGTTCAATCATACATCTTTTACTCTCTCTGTCCCTTAAAACTTTGCCAAGTTTGACCGACACGAGAATTAATAAAGTAAAAACTGTGGTTGAGGTTTGTGCAGAGGAGAGAAAATTAACTAGAATTACAAATTCTTTACTTAAATGAGAAAGTAACAAAGTTAGTAGGACATCCAAAACAGGAAAGTTGACAAAATTTTAAGGAACGGAGAGAGTATTTTTTTTATTTCGGAGTTCAAAGGTGTCGATGTCTAATGGGACGAGTAATTTGGGTTAACAATTTCTTCATGTACTTTAATTCCCCATTCATATCGTATTAGAAAATTTGGTAGGGTAGCTATTCAAAATAAGAGAATGTGGAGGGTAGGAATCGTGGGATTCATGATGGTAATAACAAAGATCATCATCAATTAGGTCATGTTATTTCCTTTCAAAAAACAAAGGTCATGTTCTCTCAGTTATAAATATTTTAGTATGATCTCACTTTTCTTCAATAATTAGAAAATGACCTGTTCGATAATTAAGGTTAAGAAGTTAATAAAAGAAGAAAACATGTTAAGATACAGCCACATTGCTGTAACAAAAATGAAAAAATTTCCTTACAAGAATCGTACGTACATCATTATATATATAGTGAATTAATTACAATAGGTTGGACCCGATGTGAATAGCAGTGAATGTAGACCATAGAGTATGGTTGCTAAAACGTTCTTTCCAAGTTTCTATCTGCCATTTATGCTGAGTTTTGAAAGTCACGTGAATCTCTGCGGTATTATAATTCAAACTTCACCTCTTGCCCGCCCTTACAACCACCCATCCGTTGATTAATCATCTCTCCCTCAGACCATACCCCATCATCATCCCCAAAGTCTCGATTTTTATTTTGAAAAAACAATAAACATAAAATCCCAGAGTTTTTCTTTGGGTATTTCTCGACTCCCAAGGCAAGCAGTTTTCGTGTGACCCAATTCTTGATCATTAAATTCGGGTTGATCGAGTTTTTATAATCTTGAGGATTGTAAGGTCTCAACCAGAGGAGAAGGCTTGAATTGGGTTATATTGGGTATCTTGTGGTGAAAATCTCCAGAGCTGCCGTGGAATGTGATTCTTACAAAGTGTTCAAAAGCTTCCCCTTTTCGTGGCCTCCCTTTTATTTTCTTCTATATATATATATACTCTTCACCAAAAAGGGAGACTTTTTTAATATAGCATGCCGGAGCTGGGGAGGATTCATAATGAATCAGAATATGAGGAAGAAATCTAATGAATCATCAAAGCCCAAAGAAAGACATATTGTTTCTTGGTCCCAAGAGGTCTGCTTTTTATTTGTTTGTTTATTTATTTATTTTCTGCTGCTTCAATTTCTTGATTTTGCTATTTTGATCTACTGTCCTGTTCTGCTAGTGTAATGTGGTGATTTTATGTTTTTGGATTCAGGAAGATGATATACTAAGAGAGCAGATTAGAGTCCATGGAACCGACAAGTAAGAGTCTTTAGATGTTTGATTGCTTTTACGTACTGATAATGACATGTTATTTTCCAACTTTATTAATGGGTAATGATTTCATGAGGAAATTAAGGTTCTTTTTGTGTTTTCCTTCCATATTTTTATTTGTAAATGCAGCTGGACTATCATAGCATCAAAGTTTAAGGACAAAACCACCAGGCAATGCAGAAGAAGGTTTGTTTAAGTCTAATTTATGCATTTTCTATGTATTAATATTGAGCTTTTTACGTTCTATGTTATTCTGGGCTTCTATTTCTTATGTTTTATCATTCGTGGGTGGTGCATTCAAAGATTTTAAAGGGAAAAATCTGCAATACATTATAGAGAATATTTTCTCTTTTAAATAAATATCATCTTTGGAGATTTTTCGGTGTTGGCATTATTGAGTGAGATCTGTTATGTGGATTTAACTTTTGTTTGAAGTATATTGTTTTAAGGGAAAACTGTCAAATAGGTCCTTGGACTTTCATAAAAAAGTCAATTAAGTCCTTCTATAGGAGACTCTGTCCGGTCATCGCGATTTGGGACGGTTCCCGGTGGAATTTTTTGATGAAATTTTTTGAACATCTTATTCACCAAGTCTAGTTTACTCATACCAAATTTCAGCTAAAAATTTAATCGGGAGCGCATTCAAATTAATTCGCGAACGCAAAAATGCGTAGTTATCTTCAAGAATTAATTTGAATGTGTTCCCAATTGAATTTTTAGCTGAAATTTGGTATGAGTAAACTAGACTTGGTGAATAAGATGCTCAAAAAATTTCATCAAAAAATTCCACCGGGAACTGCACCAAATCGCGACGGCCGGACAGAACCTCCTATAGAAGGACTTAATTGACTTTTTTATGAAAGTTCGAGGACCTACTTGACAGTTTTCCCTTGTTTTAATGATTAATAATATACTCCTCTCCTATTTTCTAATATATACATTTCTTTTTGGATTGTCCCAAAAACACGAACACTTTTAGATTCTAAATTGAAGTGCACTAAACTTTTACTTCTACTATATCCATTTGACTATCATTTTACCCCTTTTACTGTTTTGTGGATCCATACTACGTTTTCTTACTTTTTGGATGCTACAATCAGGGACGGATCCAGGATTCTGAGTCAAGGGGGGCGAAATTTTTCGTTAGTGTAGGGGGTGAATTTTTTTTCGTTATTGTAGCGGGGTGAATTTTTTTCCCCTAGTGTAGCAGGGCGAAATTTTTTCGCTACTGTGGGGCTATGCGGCTATTTTTATTCAAAAAATGACATTAATACATGCACATCCCGAACGGCATTTAAATCTAATACATTTTAAGTTTAGACGATGACAAAGACATCAACCAATACATTTTTAATAACTTCTACATTGTTTAACCTCATAAATCGGTTATTGAATTGTAATTTTTGTCCACCAAGGAGGGTGTTCGTGAGTCATGACTCATGAGAAGTTTTCTTAATATTACAATAGTTTAAAGTTTATTATCCATGCAATAAATTATTTTCAGAAACCAAGAAGTAAATGAATTATGTAATCTAATGTCTATAAATATTTATATTTTGGATTCATTTCACGTGATCTAAAAATTGTGTAATTAATGTGTCTGGTATTTAATATTGTTTGATATATGTTTTACAAAATCCAATACTTGTTATCTAATAAAGATAATTAAACATTACAAAACTAGGAATTCTTATATAATAAGTATCCTAAATCTTAAATAACGAGTTACTCTATTGTTTATTTGTTTAAGTTATGTAAATTATTTTAGATGTTTATTCTTTCAAATCTCCAATTAAGTATTACATTATGTAAGACTATATACTAACTTTGAAAATTAAAAGCTAAGGGGGGCGAATCTAATTAAATTATGAAAGTTTTATGAAAATATTACATATATGGTAAAAAAAAATTGAATGTCCAAGGGGGGCGGTCGCCCCCCCGCGCCCCCCCCCTAAATCCATCCCTGGCTACAATTGTAAACGAACAACTATATCTTGTATTTTCTTAAAATCCTAGCCAAACATCTTAAATTTTTGGACTGAGGGATTAACTTAGAAATGTTGATAGTAGATGTATACCTAAATATGTGAAAATGCTTTTGTAGATGGTTCACTTATTTGAACTCTGATTTCAAAAGGGGAGGATGGTCTCCAGAAGAAGACATGCTCTTATGTGAGGTAAAAATTTGATATAGCTACTTTAATCTCTTAAAGAAGTATTTTTAGCCTTTGATATTATTATTATTCTTGATTTCTTGGCTTTTTAAAGAATTATTGATTTAGTATTTTAGTTACCTTTTTTGATAATATTAATCAGACATTATATCTTCAGGCTCAAAGGATGTATGGCAACAGATGGACTGAAATTGCCAAGGTGGTATCAGGCAGGTAATAAAATCTTTTTGTGTTTTGTTTTTTCTTTTATATTGAGCTAAAAGGTTTATTAATGCTAGAAATCCTTTTCTCAACTGTCAAAACAGAACCGATAATGCAGTGAAGAATAGGTTCAATACCCTTTGCAGAAAGAGAGCAAGGAATGAGGCATTAGCAAAAGAGAACAGTAATTCTTCATCGGTTGATGTGAATAACAGAAGGGATGTTTTGCATGGTTGGATCAATGATGATAGCATTTCAGAATCTACAGAATGCCTTAAGAAGCAGAGGTAAAAAAGAGTTGGCAAGTTTCAAATGCACATGATCTCACCTTATAATATAAAGAGCCCTTTGGTAGAGTAAAGTGATGTTGGCGAGTACCGGAAGTGGGTATTCCGGTTAGATAAAGAGCCCTTTGAGAGGGATGTTACCAAAGACTTATCATTTGAGAAATTATAACTTTTTAATAAACTAAATGGAATAAAACTCCATAGCTTATAGATGAGTGTAGCAAAGCTATTTGCCCCTATTTCTGTAAAAACAAGTAATGGGTAGGAAACCTAGGATCACACACTGATGAAAAAGATATAATTGAAATCAGAAGGATTTGGCATAAATGTATAACATTATGGTTTTGGCATGTAGGAGGAGTCACTTGTCAGAACCCCTGGGAAGTTCCAAGAATGGGGGAAAGTCTCTTGTGAGTTGTGATTCAACAAATCATCAGCTAAGAACACCTTTGTCTGTTCTGTCTCAAAACTTACCTAGTCTTGGGAGAAACTTATCCAGTCATCAGAGTGCCAGAGACATCCCCAATGGTAAGACACATCACCTGTAATTACATGTTTGAGTGTTCTTGTGCTTGTAGGCCTTATTTAAAACTCAGATAATTTTATTTCCTCATTATCTATGTAAATCATTCACATCTTTTTCACTTAATACTGTGGTTATGTTCCATGGTGTCAATGTTGGTTATACAATGCCATTTTTGTGATGTCATATCACTACATAACAAGAATTCTCAACTCATATGTCGTTGTACTACATTTTCATTCACATGTCATATGGTATGTGGTTGTACTGCATTCATATCATAGTCAACTTAGTTTCTTATATTTGGTTTTACGCCAAGAAATGTACAGGAAAAGGAAATATGATGATATATTTGTCATTAAATAATAACCCAAATGTATTAAATAAATCTATGAGTAAAATTTTAGTGCATGTTCGGTAATACATCGTATGTGTTTTTTCTTATCATACTTATCAACTTAAGTTTTTAGCAAACATTAAGTTCTTATTCTGAGCGCAGAATTGTATAACAACTTTATTTCATTTATCATATAGTTTTGTCTTTCTTTTATTGATAAAAAATATTTGGAGTATTTTAAATATCATTGTGACATAATAGAACGTATTCATCCATTTCAGTAACGACTTCAATAACCAATTTCAGTGTTACTGAATGGACTCTTAACCTATCATCTATTGGGTTATCTTACATACAACAACAACATCCAAGCCTTAGTCCCAAAAGATATTGGGGTCGGCTAACATGAATCGATACATGATATCACCACCAAAAGATGATAGATTAATGTGCTGCAAATGTCATATTTTTATCTGATATTACATTTTACTTATATTTTTGCCATTATTTCATCACTCATCCATAAATTTATTGACAAACACATTTTCCTTTCTACCACATTTATCTCCCTAATGTTTTGCGGGCTCTGAACAGACCCCAAAAGAAAGTTAGTAAGTTCACAGTTATAAACTAAATATAAGCAGTTAGTTAATTGCCACTACAAAGACTCAAACCCTAAAATAATTGAGCTTATTAAGGTGATGATGATTATTGCAGCTTATCAAACAGGATTTAGCAATAATAAAAATGAGGGAACATTTCTTAAGAAGGACGATCCGAAGATGATGGCTCTAATGAAACAAGAAGAACTGTTAAACTCAATGGCACTCAAGGCTAATTCTCATGAAAGCACATTCCAGAAGAATCTTGAAAGCTCTTGCCAGGTCGGGTGCGACAGCTTGCTGTTGTGCAGCCAGACTGGGCTATCTCAAGAGACTGGTGCAGGAAGTTCTGAATATAGTACTGGATCAACTTCAGTATGTGATGAATTTGATGAATTGGTTTCTGGCAATATTGCTTCTTCTACTGCACCAGGTATCATTTTTTAATGAAAATTTTGCAAGTTATTATTTTATAAAGAGATCATTGGTTGAAGCCATTTCATGCTTAATAATAACATTGGTTTATTCCAGTTGATTTCTTCCCAGCTTATGACACAGTTAAATCCAATGATGAGACTATAAGTGAGTATCCAAACGAGGAATTTGGATCCCCTCTTCAAGTAGCTCCAGTTTTCAGATCACTAGCTGCTGGTATTCCCAGCCCCAAATTTTCAGAAAGTGTAAGCAAATCTATTTTTTTAAAATCAATACGTACTTTATCCCCATGAGCCAAAAAATAGAATTCTATTGAGATTTAGAGTTCCATAGTAAGATCTTATTTATTTGACCAGTCGTGGATAACGTAAAATGCCCATAGTGGTTCACTCTACTAGACCAATCTTAAGCTTAAAACCAGTATGCACTTTTTGAAACTTACCTGGATCAAGTTTCCCATTTTAATTTTACACCTTGGGGTGTTAGATAAATAACTCAACATAGAGAAATGACTTCCGTTTTTCGAAAGAACATGGGAAGACCTTGATGATTTTTAATTTCAATGAAATTGGAACCAAACGTAGATTTCATAAATATCTAGTGTATTCAAGTTGTTGACATTGTTCCTCATTTATTTATTTATTCTTTTCAGGAGAGACAATTCCTGATAAAAACACTTGGAATGGAATCTACATCATCAAATACCAACATCACCTCTTCTCATCCCCCATTGTGCAAGAGAGCCCTCCTCCACAGTCTATGACCACCATCTGAATGACCCTTCATCCCAATTTTCAGGCATGCATGGCTAGGTGTTTTTTTCTTTCCTGTCAGTCCTGTTTGCTTCCCTCGGATTGCAGTTATGTTTGACAATCCGGTGGTCCATAACTAGAATGCAAAGGAGCATTCTAGTTTTTTTTCGAGAACTGTTTTTGTCATTCTTTTTGTGTGTTATGCGGGGGGGACATGGATAAGGCATATCCATTGTCTCCCCCGTATTATTATTTTACGGGCATTACTCTTATGCCTTTGTACAAAAACATATAGCGTAGTTAGAGATTGGCACATCGCCAATATTACTCCCTCATATATAATAGAATATATATAGAATAGTGAATGAAGGAATTGAACTCAAAAAAAAGATGAGGAATAGTATATAGAATAGAGGAGGATCAACTAGTTGTGAAGTGGACCTCCTTTGGTATATTTGTTTTTGTGTGCAGAATCATTAGATAAATAAGGTTTGTGGTTTTCCATTCTCTTCCTCTCTTATCAATATGTAACATTTTAGTTCATATGTATTGTAACAGTTCGTCCAATGTGCGTTTGGTGTGTCCTCCACTACTTGAACATGTATATGAAGGTGCCTAAAGTTTTAAGCAGTTACTCAAACAGTCCTGATTGTAAAGGCTCTTCAAGTGTAAACAGTTAGTTAACCAATTGGTAAAACACATGGGGAAGTTGGGGTATGGATAGGGGTGAACCTGGTCCGGAACGGGGTCCGGCATTGTTTGGGACCGGAGCGGGTCCGTTTTTCCGGTCCCGGTTCAAGACCACGTAACTAGCGGGCCCGGTCTTGGGTTTGAATTTTGGGGACTGGACTGGGTGGTCCGAAGCCCAGTTTCGGTCCAGGCCCGACCAATTTTTTTTGCCTTGAAAAAAAAAATAACTGGACTGGGTCCGGCCTAAGTCAGACCATCTAGGTATCCGGAACCGGCCCATGTAGACACAGGTCGGAATCGGGCTTCCCCTAGCATTGACTGGGACTGGGACCGGCCAGTTCAGGATCGAAACCGGGACATGATTGGACCGGGTCCACCCTTAGGTATGAAGCATATATTATCCAATGCTTGGATAGAAATTATAGAATGTATAAGATAAAGAGTGATGTTTGGTGTAAATACTTTTTGTACACATTTTGTGTACACACATCTACAAGGCAACTAAAGAATTGTCTGTATAAACTAACAACTAGGGGGTGTACAAAATAAAACATGCACAAAAAGTGTGTACCAAAAGTTTTTTCCTAAAATAAAAGTTTCATACCTTTGACTCTTTGAGATAGTGGTGGACCGGTTCCGGGCCGGGCCCGGTTCGGGCCTTGAACCGGCCGGGTCTCGGTTCAAGGTAGGGGAGGCCCGGAACCGGCCTGGGTAACCCCGGGTCCGGTTTGGGCCGGGCCGGGCCGGGCCCGGTTCCGGTTCTATATACTACTTCCGTTCTCTTTTAATTGCAACGTAGGACTTTTTTCACTATTCACAGATTCTACTTTGACTACATTTTATTAATTAATGTATTACGAATTAAATTTTTTAAAAATATTTTTAAATTCCTCTCATAATAAATTTTCAAAACTTGATTTTTTAATTTTTTTTACTAATAAGGAATGAAAGATATTAAAGGTCAAACTTGTGCGTTGGCAAGCGTGAAAAGTGGACTGTTGCAATTAAAAAGGAACGGAGGAAGTAATTTTTTTTGGGGGGTTTCCTAATCAACCCCCTACCCTCCCCCTCAACCCCAAACCACCTCAAATGGCCCAAAATAACCAATCCAACCCAAAAACGTAAAAAAAAAAAAAAAATATTAAATCCGGCCCGGACCGGGCCTGAACCGGCCGGGCCGGTTCACCAAAATGAAGGCCCGGAACCGGTAGCCACCGGGCCGGGTCGACCCGAACCGCCCATGGGCCGGGCCACCGGGCCGGGCCGGTTCAAACAGTGACCGGGCCGGGCCGGTTCGGGGTCGGGCCGCCCGGCCCGAGTCCATCCCTACTTTGAGAGGGAATTGTTTTCCAGCTTTTGCTAAATTTCATTTATGCAATGAGGGTAATCTTGTGGGGAAGCTGGGATTGGAGAGATCTTTTAGTAGTATTTTTTTGCGGTGGTTCACAAACCCGTTTGGTTTGGGTCGTATCATTGTTTTTTATTTATAATTCTTTTAAAACAAAATGAGCAGAAGTGACGCAGAATCAACAACGTTCATCTAGGTCTTGGTTCCGGCCTTGGTTCATCATTACTTAAAATGACATGTGAATTACAATTTTGTACACTACTACTCCCTCCGTCCCTAAAAGGATTGCCAAGTTTGACCGACACGTAGAATAATAAAGTAAAAACTGTGTGGTAGAAATTTGTGTAGAGGAGAGAGAAATAACAAGAGTCACAAATTGATTGATCAAAAGGGAAAGTGGCAAAGTTTTAGGGACAACCAAAAAAGGAAAGTTGGCAAAGTTATAAGGGACGGAGGGAGTATCTTGTTTTTAGTCTTTTTACCTATTGAGTTTATTAGTCAATAAAAGTAAAAGTCGGGTTTTATTCTATTCACCTATTCCTTAGTATTATGTCTATTTCATTAGGCCAAGGAGACCAAAATGATTAAATTAAGCAAGACTTGAATATGATCAGAAAATCTAATATTATAGAAAAAAACAGAATAATTTGAATGATTCCCACCATACGAGACCTAAAAAGAGAACATGTCCCAAACTCCCAACTCCATTCACATAAATCATAATAAATCGATTACACTGTTTAGAGATGCAACAAAAGAATCCATCGCACCCACCAGTTGGTACGATTTACCACTAAATTAAATGTTCATTGAAGTATTGAAGAAATTGGTATTAAATAAACCAGAAGGTACTTTCTCACATTACATGTTCTTTAATTTATCAAGAAGATAATTCTTTCTTTAGCGTTTATCATTTGATGTTATCAGTTTGACATCATAGAAAGTAGAATAATATGAAATTTTTATGTTTAAACTTTAGGAAGAGTAAGCCGCGATCACATCATATGAGGACAAGATCTCAAACTCGCAAGAAACCTTGATCTGAGGGACTTCTATTAGCGGGGTTATTGTACTGTGGGTTGGTTTTTATTTACTCTTTCGTTATTTTCTTTGTTTTTTTCCTTAAAAAAACTTTATATAAAAAGAAATCTAAAAATGTAAAATATCAGTTTTACATTCCTTTTTTGGTACAAAAAAATATAGACTTCTACCTAATAACATATTTTTATTTCTTTACTGAAGGATGCATTTTTGTTGTACTGTCCAGTACTCCAATGTGCACCAGTTTTCAAAACACCTGTAATAAAACACCAATATGAGTTTCCTCTAGCAGTAGTATTTCAAAGCAACTCTGAAAGTTAGCCATAGGATGAGGGCGGCCGATTGTTCCAAATTCTTGCTGAACAAATTGAAGCATTTCACCACTGGGATCAATGATTATTGTTGCAACCCACGTGAATCTTGGTGTACACTTTAAGCTCAACAAATCACATCTCATGAACATTCACAATTGACAAATATACAGTCGAGAACAAAAATGTATGAGCCAATACCAAAAAAATCATCATGTCGAAATAATCGCATAGTAAATCCACTTGCATTTCGTCATTATTTTTGACTTTCAATTCAGTACATGCAAAGTGAGTCTATACTTGATCGTTAGATCTACAAAATCACAACCGAAATAACCAAGCATAGAGATGATATCCTCTCTATCATAATTTTGGCTAGCAAATTTCTAAAAATTTATTGTCATCATTTGTATAATCACTACTCCTATATAATCACTTTATATAATCACTACTATTTACTTTTTAGAAAAGAAATAGGAGGTCTCTCACTACTTATGAGAGAGTAAGTTCTCCCGCTCAATCGTTAGTTGGCTTATCTTCTAATCTTGTATAATAATACCTAAAAACACTACATATGACGGAGAAAGTTTTCCCACTAAATTATTAGCAAGTTTAACTTCTTATACCAAAACCACTAATTATGAGAAAGGAAATTGTGTCGCTGAATTGTTAGTCGGCTTATTTTCTTATACCTAAAAGCATTACATATGAGAGAGAAATTTTTTCGTTGAATTGTTAGTAGATTTATCTTATCTTATACATAAAACCATTACATATTTGACAAAAAAAACATTACATATGAGAGAGAAAATTTTCCCGCTAAATTGTTAGTCAATTTATCTTATATATAAAAGCATTATATATGAGAGATAAAATTATCTCGCTCAATTGTTAGCCAAATTATCTTATACGGAGTACTTAAAAGAATTACATATGATAAAGAAAGTTATCATGCTCAGTTGTTAGCAACATTATCTTCTTATATTCTTATACCTAAAAATACTGCGTACGAGAGAAAAAATTATCCTTCTCAATTATTAGATGGCTTAACTTATACTTAAAATAACTACATATGAGAGAAAAATGATCTCACTCAATTGTTAGCAAGTTTTTCTTCTAATTTATCTTATCTTATCTTATCTTATCTTATATACTTAAAAGAACAACATATGAGAGAGAAAGCTCTCTCGCTCAATCATTAGCAAACTTATCCTCTTATCTTCTTATACCTAAAAATACTGCATATGAGAGATAAAATTATCTTACTTAATTATTAGACAACTTATCTCATACTTAAAATAACTACATGTATGAGAGAAAAGTAATCACGCTCAATTTTAGCAACCTTCAATTCTATAAGATAATTCAGCTAACAATTGAGCGGGAATTTTGTTTCCTCATATGTAGTGATTTTGAGTACTAGAAGATAAACTTGCTAAAACTTGAGTGGGAGAACTTTCTCTCTCATATGTAATTCTTTTAAGTATAAGATAATCTGGCTAACAACAGAGCGACTCTCATATGTAATCCTTTTATATAAAAGATAACTGACTAGGAATTGAGTGAGAGAATTTTCTCTCTCATAGGTAATTCTTTTAGGTATAAGAAGATAAGCCCTGATAACAACTGAGTGGGAGAATTTTTTTCCTCACAAGTAGTGATTTTGGTATAAGAAGCTAAGATAACCTTGCTAATAATTGAGCGGAATAATTTTCTCTCTCATACGCAGTGCTTTTAGGTACTAGAAGATTAGAAGATAAGCCGGTTAACAATTGAGCAAGAGAATCTTCTCTCTCATAAGTAGTGTTTTGGTATAAGAATATTAGCTTGCTAATAATTAAGCGGATGAATTTTTCTCTTTCACATGTAGTGCTTTTAGGAATTAGAAGAGAAGATTGCTAACAATTGAACTAGATTACTTTTCTCGCATATATATATATATATATATATATATATATGTAGATATTTTAAGAATAAGATAAGCCGTCTAATAATTGAGCGAGATGATTTTCTCTCATACATGGTATTTTTATGTATAAGAAGATAAGAAGATAAGCTTGCTAATGATTGAGCGGGAGAACTTTCTTTTTTCATATGTAATTCTTTTAAGTATAAGATAGAAAAGAAGCTTACTAACAATTGAGCGAGACTACTTTTCTCTCATATATCGTTATTTTAAATATAAGTTAAATCGTCTAATAATTGAGCAGAATAATTATATCTCTCATACGCAGTATTTTTAGGTCTAAGTAGATAAGAAGATAAGCTTGCTAACAATTGATCGGCGGAACTTTCTCTCTCACATGTAGTTGTTTTTAAGTATAAGATAATCCGACTAACAATTGAGCGGGAAAATTCCCTCTCTCATATGTAGTAGTGCTTTTATGTATTGGATAAAGTGATTTCATATTGAGCGTGGGAATTTTCACTCACATATGTAGTGCTTTGAAGTATAATGACAAGAAGATAATAATTGAACGGGAAATTTTTTTCACTCATGTGTAGTGCTTTTAGGTATATCATTATAAGATAAACTTGCTAACAAATATGCGGGAGATTTTCCATCTCTCATATATGTAATTCTTTAACGAAAGCAAAAAAAAATAAGTTGGCGAATAATTAAGCGGAACAAGTTTCTCTTTCATATGTAGTGATTTAGGTATAAGATAACCCGACTAACAATTGATCAGAAGAAGTTTCTCTGATAAGTAGTTCTTTTTGGTATAAGATAAGTCGACTAACAATTGAGCAGAATAATTCTCTCTCATATGTTAACAATAAATTAACTAATGAGTAGGAAGTTCTTATTTAATTAATATTTGTTAATTTTAATATTTTGTATTCACTTAAATTTTTTGCCTCTCACTTTTTTATAATAGTATTTAATTTTAAAATTAATTTAATCATGAGTGTTGACAATTAGTTTTTGAGTGTTGACAATTAATTTTTTGCCTCTCACTTTTTTGCCTCAACTAATGATTGTTGACAATTAATTTTCCGTAATATACTCTTCATAAAATATTTTTGTATGTGTATTAGCTTATTGTACTCTTAATTTTTGAAAATGTAGAATCCTAAAAAGTTATTTTTATTTTAATAATTAATTAGATCATGAGTAAAATATATGCACCAACTATTCTTTCCCGTGCGTATGCACGGGTACTATACTAGTTTATCAAGAAGATAATCCTTTCTTTAGCGTTTATCATTTGATGTTATCAGTTTGACATCATAGAAAGTAGAATAATATGAAATTTTTATGTTTAAACTTTAGGAAGAGTATGCGGTGATCACATCATATGAGGACAAGATCTCAAACTCGCGAGAAACCTTGATCTGAGGGACTTCTATTAGCGGGGTTATTGTACTGTGGGTTGGTTTTTATTTACTCTTTCGTTATTTTCTTTGTTTTTTTCCTTAAAAAAAATTTATATAAAAAGAAATCTAAAAATGTAAAATATCAGTTTTACATTCCTATTTTTTGGTACAAAAAAATATAGACTTCTACCTAATAACATATTTTTATTTCTTTTTGAAGTGCAAAATTGTGCGATATTAATTAAATCTACCCTACAACTCCCACGCGAATTGCTATAATAATGTTACACCAATTATTTTAACACACAAGTTATACCTTACCGGCTTACCCTCATTCATGCATATAATTTTGTGTGTGTGCATATGTATGTATATATAGGGTGCAATTTCACTGAGACCGATCATTCTCGTGTAAGTTGTGAACGGTCACATTCACTTAATCTAATGCACTTTAAAGTTCATATGTTACCACGTTTGAACTTTGATCCAACCATGCCAAAAATGTAGTGAATAAAAAGGTGTGATGGCAATTTGGTAATGTAGTGGTATATTGCTATGTTATAAGCAAAAATAATTGAAAAATCATATACCATTATTTTCAAAAATTTAATTGTAAAGTTAGTTGGAACACCATGAATTTAAATTTCAAGTCCAACATTGCTACTCCCTCCGTCCCATAATTATCTTCATTCTTTCCTTTTTGGTCCGTCCCAAATTTATCTCCTCTTTCCCTTTTTAGCAAAGGATTTGTGGTTCACAACTATTCTTACACATTTCTCTCTCCTCTGCACAACTCTCCACCACACATTTCCCACTTTCTTAATCTCCGTGCCCAGTCAAAACCGAAGTTAATTCTGGGACGGAGGGAGTAGTTTACTTTGTAAATTTAAAAAAATGATTTGATAATCCGTCATCCTAATAACCAATCAAATCAAAGGCCAAGGTTTGTTAATTATATTATCACGTATGAAACACTTTTTATTTCAATAAAATTATATATAATATATAATATATAATATGTTTTATACTCCGTATAATATTTGATTGTTATGCAATCTTAAACTGTACTAGTATGATATATATGCCATCTTTTAAACAAGCATTTTACAATATGTCAATATATAATATAATTGCAGTCTAGTTCTTGTTGAAAAAGTTTGAGGCTTTATGACCGCTAAGGACAACCAAGGTCAAGGTTTATGCATCTATTTTTAAATAACGCATACAAATTCTAGTCCAACAAACACAATGGATACACAACGAAGAATTATAAAATTCGTCAAATATCCACTTTTTTCTTCCTTCTTCTTTACGCAATAAGATCTTTGACTTAATCAAGGGTAGCATGTAGGCCTTTAGTAATAGTTTTTATTCTTCAATATCTTTCTTTAAACTACAATGTTCGTTTCGTTGTGATAGTGACCACATTAGATAGATACGGAGTAAAAAATTCTAAAAAAGAAATACACTGGTAAATAAAAACTGAAAATATAGAATTTTGTTTTCGTAAGTGGCCATTATTAATGTTCTTACCACAGAGAAGTTAATTGGCTTCAGTATTACTAATCTTCTAATCTTGGGAATACAATACGAAAAATATTAAAAACTCGTACAATTTAAAAGCATAGTTAGAAGGTTCAATGTCTAGGGATGCTCTCAAAATTAAGTATTATCCTTACAATTAATACTTCGTATAAGTCTTTACTGAATCGCATGCAAGTACAATTAAATTGAAGATCATAGTAGATGAACTCCTTTAAGACACACCTTGTTTGTATAAACAATACTTCTAATCCTTCTAAGATTAGAACGAAACGAACATTGTAGTTTAGAACCACAATCATGACATAATGGTCCAGAACTCGATCTATGTTAGACATAATCGTGACAGTTTTTGGAAAACTGCACGAAACTGCCCAACCGCTTTAGACCTCGGTCTAGAACCACAGAGTTGGTCTATGAGTGTTCTACCCCGAGTTCCACTTTGAAATAAAACATGTTCTTATAAACAAGTGTGCACTTTAAACCTACTAGTTTGTATTAGAACACAGTTCTAATCCCTATTGACACTCATGTCATTTCCAATTACACAAAATGGCCGGTGACACTACAATCACAAACAGTAAGGCGAATCTATTGGATTTGCTGCTAAGTCAAGCTCATTTTTACTCCATATTACGACACTTTACCACACTAGGTAAAGTATTCAAATACCTCTCAAGTCTTTACCCCAACCAATGACAAATACTTCTCCAACTCTGGTTGGTAATTGGACACCTGCAGAAAAGGTGATCTACAATTTCAGGGGCATTTAGACAAAAGCATCGACTTCTATTTCAAAATCACAGCCACAGCAAAAGAGAACTTAGGTGGAATTTACTTTTTCCAAAAAAATCATCCAAGGCTTGGTGGGACTTTTGATTACTCAATAGCCTGTCCCCAATGCATCCCAATTTCTTCACCAATGGAGAGGCTGATGATGTTGTTATATATATTGTCTATTCATTGTTGTTATATATATATACATTAAAAACTTATAATTACATACATGCAATTTTTATTTTGTAACTTATAATTGTGTCCGCCATTAGTCTTGTAATTTTATTCATGTAACTAATAAATTTTGGAAAATTTTGACGTTGGCGCCGTCTTTTTTGGAAAGTTTAGATTTTGGTGGAAAATTCTTTAGTGTGGACATACTTATTAACTACCTACAAGATCAAACACGCAAATGAGTAAAGTTACATAATCAAAATCACTAATAGTTAAAAGTCACGTGACTAAATTTACAAATTTTTCTAACAAATATTAACCGGGCAATTAGAGTCATGTTTTAATTAGACATGGTTATATATAGTGTTAAAAATAAAAGTTGCAATTAAAAATTGAGTAGAATAAGTGAAATGATTGGAAACATGCACATGTTTTGTTGGAAGAATAAAATATGACATTCATTTGGAGAGTGCTCTAAAAGGAATGTAAAACAAATAAAATGAAACGTGAAGATATATTGCAATAATAATTAACTACGCCTAGTTTTAGAAGATAAATAGTTACTCCGTATACTATTAAAATTATATTTAACTACACCATTATATATAGACCAATAATATCATTAGTAATTATAATAATAATTACTACCTCGTCCCGGTCTAAGGTTCCAATGGCAAGATGACACGAATGTTTAAATAATCGTCCTTTCGTCCTTAATAAATTTGCCATGTTTGACCGGCACGAGAAATAATAAAGTAAAAATTGTGTGGTTGGGGTTTGTGCAAAGGAGAGAGAAAGAACTGAAACCACAAATTCTTTATTTAAAAGAGAAAGTGGCAAAGTCAATACGACATCCAAAAAAGGAAAGTTGACAAAGTTATAAGGGACGGAGGGGGTAATTAAATAAGGTTTTTCAAGTTTATTTTGAGAAATACTTTTGATGGATATATAATATAATGAGATCATTAATAATAACTGTGATGTTACAGATGTATTGTTTTTAATATTTGTGATGGTTAAATTATCATTTAAAAGTGCTAATTACTTTCTAAAGTACAAATGGAAACCTTTAGTTGGGATGTCAAAAAAAGAAAGTGAGAACATTATAATGAACTTTTAGAGCCCGTTTGATGACACTATTTTTCTGCTTGTCAGCCAATTTTTTCACGTAATTTCTATGTTTTGAGCATTGAAAGAATAAATTCCACTTTTGGTCCTACGAAGTTTAGGCCAATTCCATATTTAGTCCACATCTTTTACTTTGTCCACTTTTGATACATTACTATTGTGTTTTCAGCCATATGTGGTCCTTCCATCATTGTTTTCGATGGTTAAAATCGCCGGAAAAGGACCACAAACGGTTAAAAAAACATTAGTCAAGTATCAAAAGTGGACAAAATGAAAGATGTGGACTAAATGTGAAATAGGCCTAAACTTCGTAGGACCAAAAGTGGAATTAATTCGCATTGATATGTTCACTAATCAAAATAACTAAGATTAGATATAGAGTTGTTTGTCTGGATGAATTGACTTAAGTTACTGTAGATGAGCTTTTATCTATTTTTCACATAATCCTTTCTTTATTTTATTAATATAATACTACTCCGTAATATATTTTAAAAGTTTTTCAATAAATCAACAGAATTAGTCAATTTGATCATTTCAAAGAAAACTTCATAAATTTAATTTCAATAGAATCCACTCATTCAAGATTACCAAATGGGCTAATCACATCTGAGGTTCTGAACTGAACACTTTTGCTCTAATCTAAGTGTTCACGGTTGGATCTAAATAAGCAATAACATCATTGAAACTTAGTACCATTAATTTGTTGCCTACTAAATACGAAGTACAATACTCCCTCCGTTCTTTAATATGAGTCCTCTTAGGTTTTGGCACGGGTTTTAAGAGGAAAATAGTAGGGGTAGTGTAAAAGGTGTAATGAGTAGTGGGTAAATGAAAAAGTAGGAAAGAGAAAGGGGTAATGGTAATAAAAGTGGGGGTATAAAGGTATATTTAAAGTAAAAACTATCCTTAAATGGAAAGAAGGACAAATAAAAAAAACGTCCCAAAAAGGAAAGAAAGACTTTTATTAAAGAACGGAGGGAGTATAAAAATTGGTGCTTGTAGTCAATAGGATCCTACCATCCCCACGAGCAATTGATGCTGTGACTTGTGGGAACAGAGCTTTGAGTGTTTGAGAGCATTATGGAAAAGAACCAATTTGCACCACTTGGTTGGTTTGGGTCCATCTCAAAAGTTGACTTCCTCTTTCTACACCCTAGGCTTCTGTTTTAGTGATAGAGAACCGTCCACGAACACCCCACGGCTCAGACTGAATTTGAGCGGAGTCCGTTTTCTTCATTTTGTGCCGTTTTCTACTGTGTCAGTCTTCAAGTAGTAACCCATGACCTGTCACTTGAGGAGGCAGACTGTGAAGCTAAGGTCCTTAAATGACCGACCCTCCCGAGCGAGGGTCCATTAATAATAACTACTCCACAAGTCCACTCTTCGTTATGGGTAGGCCGGGACAAAAATACCGAAAAATCGGTTTACCGCACTTACCGTACCGAAATATACTGAAAAATAGCGCAATATTGATATACCGTCATTTCTGATATGCTATCATACTGTACCGATTTATTTTGGTACGGTAACGGTAATGTTTTCAAATACCGCGGTATACCGATATAATACTGTACCGAACCTCTACCTAACAATTACTTTTAATTATAAAATATTGTAAAAAATCTATTAAAATTTTGAAGCAAAAAAATAATATTTTGTTGGTTATAAATACCAAAATATAAAAATAAAGGCTCAATTTCTCAAACTCACTATAAACTTCTAGGCTTCTACTATGTAACATTCAAACAAACTAACTCTAATGACTAATGAGTAATGTACTAATGTCCCGAAACAAGTCCACCTTGTTCCAAAAGCTTGCGAGTCATGATGGTTGAGCCGTTGAGTAGCTGACGAGTAAAAAGGGAAACACTTATGTGACGCGTATATCTACATAAGGATTCTGGGAGTCGAGACACACAACTTTGTTCGAAAGTCTTATTCACATATTTTTTTTAAATTATGAAAATGACTAAATACACAATATCTTATTGGGAATAAACGATTTTATATCCATGTTGTTTGAATAATTTTATTTATTTTTGGTAGAGATCACTATTGATTTAATTATATCTATATTTTTCAAGTTATTTTAGAAGAATGTGTTATTTTTCAATACGTGGCATGTTGAACTGCTTAAATATACTGATAATAATTATTATTCGATATTAAATTGACATCAATAGATTTTTTTTAAAAAGGACATCAGTAGATTATTAATTGTATTTTGTAACATTTTAATAATAGATTAAATATGTTGCTAGTAACAACAATTTAGTATATTTCGTTAGTCTATGATAATTTGTTGTATTGGGAGACATGCATGGTAATATACCGATACCGTACTGTTATCGAACCGAAACTTCGGTATACCAAAATGTGGTATACGCGCGTACCGAAACTTCGGTAAGGTAACGTTATATAAATTTTGTATACCGAAAGTTTTGGTACAACAAATGTATGAGAGAAAATATTCGGTATACCGTACCGAACCACCCCTAGTTAGGGGCGAGTTCTGTTTGTACAATTTTGTCCAAAAATCAAATACAGAATCAAAGAAAAAAGTTCAGTTCGGTTTTGGTTTGGTTTTACATTTCAGAACTTAAAACCACGTTTTGATTGGTTTGTTTTGTTTCAATTTGGTTGTGGTTTTTTGGGTTTTTACTAAAAATTGTAATTTGATTTATAATGATACGATAGTTGGATGGAAAGCTAATTACATAAAAATACAAACATACTAGAACAAATGTAATAAATTTAAAAGAGAAGAAGTGAATGGCCAGTGGGGCCATTCACTGTGACTGGAGTTGCTGTGTCACTGTGGCTGGTGGGGCAGTCACAATGCCGATGGGCAGTCATCGTGGCCGGTGGGGTAGTCACTGTGGTGGCGGAGTCACTTTGGTGGGAGCCACTTTGGCGGAGTCACTTTGCGCTGCAGGCTGGTTAATTGTGATGCTGATCACATTCGGAATTTTTAAAAACAGATCATCTTTTTGTCTTTTATCTTATTTTTAGTAATATTCAGGCCAAAAGGTCTTCCTAATTGTGTGGATCTATAATATTCGCTACTATAATGTATTATTATAAGGAAAAATCGCACTTTTAGTCTCTGAAATAGTCATGGAAATGAAATGTCAGACCTGTACTCCCAAGTTTGTAAATGTTGTCCCTCAGTTGTCCTAAATGCTGTAAATGTGGCCCCTTTGAGGGGTGAAATATACAATGTGGGCGAGAGTACATTTCACCCCTTAAAGGATGACATTTTCAACAATATCAGAAATACCGGTCCGACATTTCATTTTCGTGACTATTTGAGGGACTAAAAATGCGATTTTCTCTTATTACAATTAAAAAAAGCTAAAGGATCGAACTAAAATAAAACATTCTTAGGAAGAAAAGTCTAAAATTATATTCCCTCCGGATCTTTTTAAACTTCACAGTTTGACTTCACATTGATTAAGGAAATAAATTTGGCTTTACTGTAGAGTACACTATTGAGATGCTGTTTGATATTGTTTGGCACTGTTGAGACACTGTTAGGCACTGTTTAGCACTGTTTAACACTGTTTTGATGTAGATTTCTTTGCCAAATAAGGAAATAATGAAGTGTGAAGTTTATTTTGGACCGTCCCAAAAGAAAAGTGTGAATTTTAAAAAGAACCGGAGGGAGTACTTCTTTCGTTCTTATAATTTTGTCATCTTTGTTTTTGGATGTCACAACAACTTGGTCACTTTTCCTTTTAATCCATGAATATATGATTTCTATTATTTCTTTCTCTTCTACACAAACCAAAGTCACACAAGCTTTACTTTATTATTTCACATGTGTCAGTCAAACATTGTCAAAGCTTTAAAGAACGGAGGGAGTGTATTACCATATATCCTAGAATAGTACGCAGGGCCGTGCTTAGGGACTTTGATGCGCTAGACGATAAATTATTTTTTATAATCATGCATACTGAGGAGATATTTTCCATTATTTTCAATGTAACAAAAGACTCACTGTTTGCCGACTTAGGGATATAATGGAATAAAGCAAAACGACCTACTACCCCTTGTGCGCTTCTTTTTACTGTCGTATGAAGCATGAGTTAGCGCATGCAATTTTTTACGTGATTTGCCCTATAGTTCATTCGGAAATAGTCTCTCTGTGCTTTAGTGCGGATAAAACTATGTACATCTGATACATCTTCCCCCACCTGTAACATTTTATTGTGCTCGTTATTAGCCCCGTAATTTCACATATTTTTAAATTTTATCTTATAACTAATAAATCTTTGCAATTTAAAGATATTTCCACTGCAAAGTACACTTTCCAACAAACAAATTGTCCGAAGAGATATGACGTTGAATTTTTATTGGAAAGTGTAATTTTGAGTGAAAAAGTCCTTGAATAATAAATGTCTAATTCTACTGAAATTTATGAATTTCTGACTGAAGTGATTGAATTGGTTGATTCTGTTGATTTTTTGAAAAATATATAATTAAAATATTTTTTATTAGTAAAACAAAGATTTTTTAATGAAAAGGAACTTAAATAGCCCTCTACAATAATTTCATTCAATGGGACGAGAAAATCAACTTTAACTTAACTTATTTTGATTATTATATTATTCAGTGTACCAAATAAAAATTACATATTTGATAAAATAATTGACTCCTAAGGCCGAAAACACAAAGCCCGTTTGATAACACGAAAATGAATTGATTTGGCTGATTCTGTTGAAATTTATGAAGTTCTAGTTGAAGCGGGTGCATTGGCTAATTCTGTTGATTAAGAAAAAAATATTTTTAAAATATATTCTATTAGTAAAATAAAGAAAAAATTACTTATAAAAATAGCTAAAATGATCATCTACTATAATTTCAACCAATACAGTCAGAAAAGTAACTCCAACCTTATTTTTTCTTATTATATTACACAATTCAGCGCGTGAAAACTAAAATTACGTGTTTGATGAAAAAGTTGAATGATAAGTATGATAAACCGAAAAACAGTGGTATCAAACGGTCTCAAATCATGAAACATGCACATATTATCTCAAGATATCTTGTCTAAGAGTACTCTTCCAGTCAGGAATTCCTGACTGGAACCGCCGTCCGGACGGCGGCGTTTGGCTGCCTTCCGGGTGAAATTTTTCTATGAAATTTTTATGACATGTTCTCTATCAAATCTAGTTTATCCACACAAAAATTCAGCCAAAAACTCAATCGGGAAGGTCGTCAAATGATTTTTGCAAGTTAACTGGTCCGGAAAATACCGATTGAGTTTTTGGCTGAATTTTTTTGTGGATAAACTAGATTTGATGAAGAACATTTCATAAAAAATTTATCAAAAAATTCCACCGGAAAGGCGCCAAACGCCGCAGTCCAGACGGCGGTGTCCGGAATTCCGGACATGAACTTTTGTCTCTTGTCTAATACTCCATATCAGTTATACGAGTATAACACATACGGAGTAAATGTTTGACACATTTCTTGAATGTGATTGATGCGTTGACCCATTTCTCAAATGGAATTGATGCAATGAACCCAATTAAAAACGAATAAACAAATACAAATACGGAATACTTTTCCGACCCCCAAACGGGGCCTTAATGAGTGATAGTGAAAGCAGAGAAGGAAGGTCATCCGCCATTTCTTTGCGTCCTCAACGCCCTTCTTTCTACTCGTGCATCCCGTTTCCCTCACGTTTTCTCCATTTTTACCAGCAGTTTATTTTTCCTTTTTTCTAAACATCGTTTTCCCTGTCGGAATTTACCGAACCTTCTCAGAAACCTAACCCACTTTTAGTCCTTCCTTATCTCTACAGCTAGGCTAGATGTTTCATTTATATATACACACATATTATTGTACCCATATCGTTTCACACATTTTAGGTGGCTCAGACCAGAGCATCCCTGTAGTTTATTTGCATTTTTTATTCCATTTTATATTCCTGATATTTATTCTCTGTTGCTGCTCTTTCTGGTGGGTTGCGTTCATATTGTGATGGGGAATTGCGCTCCTTGTTCAGCAAAAGTTGATGCCAGTCTGAGCTCCCTCGGCCCTTCTGGTATACCCCTTTTACACTTCCTGCAATTTTTCCCCATGTTTCCTGCGCTTTCTTTCTTTTTGTTAAGATTTGGATTTTTTTTCTTCAAGGCTGAGGTTGAATTTAGTTCTTTTTAATCCATATCTGTTTGGTTTAGACTGGGTTTTTAGGATTTTAAATAATGTGTAACTTTTAAAGGCATAAAGTTGCTGTCTTTGGCCTTGAAATCCACTCTTTAGGGGGTGTGATTTTGTCTGTTTGTTTTATAATTTAAAGGGTGGTATAATTGATAGTTTTACTGTTAACAGTTGATTAAATGATGATTGGGAATTATTTCTTGAGTGAAATCAAGCTTTTCATTGCCAAAATCACTTCTTTCTTTATGTGCTCGACTGTTTTTCAGTTTTTAGTGGCATAGTGTCATCCTTCACCTACTAACAAACTCACGACTATGTTATGTGGGTGAAGCTATGGTTGTGTTTGGTGGACCATATCTTAGGCTCCGTTTGGTGGTCAGAAAGTTTTTTGTTTTTCATAACCAACTTTTGATCTAGGATTTGAACTGGTCTGATCTAG